>CM030861.1:5851383-6313883 GCA_018105865.1 Metaphire vulgaris
GAGCCCTTTGCTTTCTTAGGCCCTGCTGCCTGTCTCTTCGTGGGACAGCTTTCGTTGATGTCTTTGGAGCATTGCTGGGTGGAGCAGCTGTCCGCTTTCCTCAGACTCCTTCCCTCCGACAGATCAATGTCAACAAATGCAGCTTTGGCTTCAGCTACTGTTTTTCAACCAGTGACTGAGGCTTCTTCTTTGAAGCTGCAGGTGGTTTTTGAGTGCTTTGCTGTCTTCCCAGCCTCTTTGCAGGTCGGTCGTAAGTGGAGAGTAACTGAGCGGTGTAGCAGCCACCCTTGATGACGCAGAGTGGAGGATACGGATCGACGATTCCCATGTCGCACAGATTCTTCAGCACCATCAGAAACTTGGTTGATCCAGACGATCGAGCCAACGGCAGAACGCAAATGCGAAATTTAAATGCTTGTCGATCACCCAAAAGCTGCATCGATTTCGTCACTCGGTCGAACATGACCGGCTTCATAGTTCTTCATGTAATGAGACGTCTCCATGACGACGTGAACGTGAACCTTTCCGGTGCTTCCGAAGGTCTCGAAGGCAAGGAACTCACCTTCCTCCGCCCTGGTCGTGTCACCTCCCTTGACGATCGGAACCGTCTTACCGACTTGGATCCTGAACGGCGCCATCGGTGATCGCCAGGTTATGTATGCTCTTCACTGGGTACATCTTTCCGCCCAATTCAACCTCATTGATTCTATGACTTCCCGGATGGCCTCTCCGACGCCGCTGATACGCACGTAGATCTTGCGCCACGGATCCCCGTGTTTGTCGTGATCCTTCATCGCGGCAAGAAGCGGATCGACGTGAATTGAATGTCACCGTGAAAAGCGCAATCAATGACCCGGCCGTTTGGATTCCAAAGTCGACCTTCATCAAATCGCCATGCTGGAATACCGCCATGTCACCGTTGTTAGGATTGTAATGCGCAGCATAATTGTTAATGGAAACGTCCATTAGAAGGCCAAACCGGCACGGAGACCGCTTCTTTTATCAGCTGGTGATGCCTTCCAGAGTCTCGCAGAGATCAATCAGCTTCGGTCCTGGATTAAAAATCTGCATGTACTTTCGTCTGTCTGTGAACCTCTGCAGCTATCCTTACCTCCTTAATACGTGTCGTTCTGAACTCGATCGCGAGCTCTAGCCTCTTCAGACGTAAATATATCTTTAGCAATGTTGCTGCCGGCGCCGACGTCATGATCCTGTATTTCTCCAACCGGATCTCCATCAGGCAACAGGTCGATAAATGGTATGGACGGTGGAACAGTTTGCTCTGGTTTTTCCGCTTTTGGCGTTTTCTTCCGATTCATTTTCTTCTTGATGTTTTTTCCAAAGTAGACTTTTCGTCTTTTCATCTTCAGTCCATTCCTCAGTGGCTTCAGATTTTTCAGGTGGAAATTCATTCTCTGTCTCATTCGGCATTTCTGGCTCATTTACCCCAGCTATGTCGTTTTCATTCTCAGAGAGGACTTTCTGCTTTGGTGGCGTTCTTGCTTTTGTATTCCTCCTGGTTTTTCTTCTTCTGTCGAGCGGTTTTGTCGCCGACGATGAAAAGTTCGCCGCCTCCTCATTCAACTCTTCGATTTGACGTCGTTTGCGTCTCGGCGTCTTTCTCGACGCCGGTCATAATCTTGAACGAATGCAGCTCTGGCAGGTTTTTGGTTTTCGATGAAAAGGTTCCTTTAAAAGCTACGTTATTGAATCGCTGTGTGCAGGCTGAGAGACGCTGGAACAAGTAGAGAATGCCTCTCTCGGATCTCCTGTTTTCGACCAATTTCGGCGATGAACTCGCTGCCTTCTGCGTTGAGTGGTCCCATAGTTTCAAATGCAATCGGAATAAATTTGTATGAGACGGGAAGGCCGGAGTATTTGTGATGCTTGCGTGTTGCTGCATTTTTGCGCCCCGAGAGAGTTTGAGGTCAGATGCAAGTAGGATTTGGCGCAGGTGTGGACAGATGTGACGCCCCATGCCACATATTTGCCACTGGCCCAAGGAATGAGAGTGGCTCCATCTGGTCTCTTTCCATCGGATCGAAGGAGACCCAGCGGTTCTTTTTCGACACCGCTTTTTGAAGAGCCTGCCAAATGATGTCGTTCAATGTGCAATGTCTGATAGAACGGCCGGCGGACAGTCTGCAGACAAAGCCGTGTTGTCCGCGTGGAACGATTTCTCCGCACTGACATTTATGTGGCGCACAGATATTAAGACCTAGTCGGAGACCAACCGCCACTCTAATCGTTGTCCAGAAATAGGCCGCAGGAAGCTAATGGTAAGGCGATGCAGCCAATCTCCCGCATGGGGCAGCGAGTAAGCCTGGCTCGGTTGAAAGGATCAGTGTAGCTGTCCCAGATTTGTTTGCGTGTTGATTCTATTGCGGGTCCTTCCCACGCTTTTTGTGATGTTGGTAGAGATTCAATAATTGAGGAGGGTGCTTTGATCTGGATGATCAGCTGCGATATGAGTGGATCCTGCGTGTCTAATGGCCCGAGGATTTCAGACGCGTTCAGTTGACGCGGCTGAAGCTAGGTAAGCATAAGGAGCCAGCGCCGACACCGCATCTAAATCCAAGTCCACCCCGCGGATTGGTAGAGTTGCCTGGAGCCACTGCGTATTATCCAAGTCTACATTCAAGATATTCTGAATACCGTGCGCATGATTTTATCAATAACTTCGAGGAGCGGTGTTCGCACGGAGAGCATCTTAACAGATGGGTAAGTTTAGGTGCTCCAAATGATGATCTGAGGAGAATAATCGCATGTTGTGTAGGAAGACAGCAGAGTCGCTTAATTGCATCTTCGAGTGTAGATTGTTTTTCAGCGATTCATCGAGTGCCGATCCTTTGAAAAATGGTGCACCGAGTAATTCCAAAGAGCCAAACTTAGCGTCTCAAAAAGCGCCGCTGACAACAGAAGATTCACCATAGATTTATTCGGTTGAGGCTGATCCCCAAGCTAGCCTCGAAGTTCGATGATTTTGCTAAGATCGCTCATTTGCTTCCTGTGACCCTCCGAGCGCCAGGTCGTCTAGATATCCAATCTTCAACTGCGAATGGAGGGAACGAGAGTTGGCTGCAGAGGAAGACAGAAAAGTAGCGGTCCTAATGGGTCTCCTTGCTGAGGCCCCATTTCTGACCTTATTGCAAACGGACCAAATTGGAGAATAGAAGGGTAATAGCTTTTGGTGTATGAAGGGTAAAGCTCAGGAATATGTTCGTGAGACCGATCTCAGCATCACGCCCCGCCTAACGCTGTTGAAGGCGTTAGCGAAGTCTAGTTTAACAAATAACTGGTCATGATGCATATTCAAAATGAATGTGCGAGCGCGTGAACTGCAGCCTCGCATCCACCTGGGCATCCCACTCCGATCTGAATTGGAATAAGGTCTGGAGCCAGCTTGTTAACTGCATATCGGTTGGCGATTTTAACCAGATACGCCAGATGTAACCGATAGCAATAGGTCTTAATCCGCCAGTTTTCTTAGACAAGGCTATCAGGTTGCCTCCAAAAGAATAGGTATTACCTGTTGAGGGCATTTTTCCGACAAGATGACGTTGGTACAATCGGTTAGGGCCCTCAACAGTTCCTAACGACGACTCTTTGTTTTTCACCAGTTCGACCAGATGTTGAGGTCGGAAGCCATCCGGTCCACCTGCAGAGCCTTTAGGAAAAGAGTTGATTGCCTGTTCAACGTCATGAACAGTGACTTTTAGGCAGGTGGTAATTGCGGTCGAGTCGGTAGGCGCTCATTTCTTCTTGGTATGTATTCGAAGGGTGTTTTTCCAGTAATGCGCGAAAAGAGCCTTATTCCCGATCGGGTGATCGTTGTTGCAGAGAATGCAGTGGCGGCGCCGAATATTTCCGCCCTCCAGTTTGGCAGTAACCGCAGCGATTAGCCTTTCATCGGGAGATTTCGGTTTTAAAGCAATGAGGCTTTGTAGGTTTCGCGGTGTCGATTTCCTGTATGATCGAGCTTTGGTTCAATCGACTTTTAATGATCTGAGACAACTTACGGTTGCGCCCCGCACGCGCCTCGGCTGACGAATGAAAGTTGTCGCGAATCCTAAAAGAGCCCGCCAAAGTTCTTGATTTTCGGATGTGCAGCAATTGATCCGAGAACATCAGTCAATTTACTAGAACAAGCTTAAAAAAGAGCTGATTTCGAATATGCTTAATCACGCGGACTTGTGGGTCCGGATGATTCAGAGAGTCGGATATTGTGTTGGATTCAGGAATGGTCAGTTGATTTCGACGATCAGTAATCTGATAAACTTGGGAAGGGTCAACTGCGGCGGTGAGCGGAGGAAGGTGAGATCCTGGGCAGCGATTGTTTCGAGGGCCGTGTTCGTGAACGGTTCCATCTCGGATGTGCAATTGTCTTTGTACAAAGCAATGACTGCATACGCCGCTCGCAAGGCGTCGCTCGAGGAAGATCGTTGTTTTCAATAATAACGGACTCCATGATAACGTCACAGATGACGGTTAAATACCAGCATTCATGTTAAAGTTAATAATTCAAAACATACGACCTCTCAGTGCTAGTCCCCTTTCAACTGCAGAAACAAAATAGCATGGGGTTCCACGAATGGTGAAATTAATCCCCAAGATCACTGACTCCAGGGCCACCGAACAACATGAATTATATTCCAGGAATTAAAAAAAGAACTGTTTTAAAACGCTAATTTAAACAGAGCCCTGAGTCCTGTGTCCGAATAGCTCCTCGTCATGACGTCACTTAAATGAACTAGTAACAGATTATTTACACCACTAAATCTTTTCTATTGCTTTCAGTAAAATCAGTAAAAATGTATCTTTTTTATGTTGCACCATAATATATAAAATGGAAGAGAAAATTGTCTCTATGCATATTTTGTTTTCTTTAACTTTGTCTATTTATAGTGTGATGATGTACATTTTTAATGTTTTCATGATTTCAAGCAGTGATATATCAGTTAACTGCAACTAATTAGAAACTGAAATTATATTAAGATAGTTAACAAGATAGTTAATTAGAACTGAAACTAAATCTATATCAAAACTGAAACTGAATAGAACCTATAATTTGCAATCCTAAAACTGACTGATACTATATAGAAACTACCGGTAATTTTTTCCGAAACTGAAATTGTAAGTATATACCAAAAATATTTTAAAGTTCTTTTTGGATTTAAATACACAACTTGCCTGTTATGCTTGATTTTGAAAGTGCCATTCAGGTTAACAAAATTTTACTTGCCTACTTACTTTATCACAGAACTATGCAATGTGCATGATGACTAATCCGCACATTTAATATAGTGGAGATGCTCTGACTTTCTGGAGAAAGCGTCATGCATCCTACTCTCATTTAGCAGATCTGGCTGAAGATTTAATCACTGGGCCTACCTTGCAAGCTTATGTGGAGCGAATCCTCTTACAATGTGGGTGGTTAATATCTGGCCAAAGGAATTGTCTCACAAAAAATTTAGTAACGAGAGTCTTCTTAAAATGCACATTTGATTTAACTTTGTTACACTTAAATGGACTGAACAATTACTTGGCAATTCTTGAACGTTGACGCTTGACAGTCTACATATGTTTCGTTGAGACTGCAGCATTAAACATTACTGTACTTTATTGTATTTGAATAGCTGATGATAATAGTGGTTTGATTGTAAAGGTTTCCTCCAATACATTTGAGGAAAGAAAGTGAAGGTCTGAGAGGTCAACATTGAAACTTATACTGAAATTGAAACTAAAAGTCAATTAAAACCCCAAAACTAATCTGAAAATAGAATTTTCTCCCACACTGAAACTGAATAGAAACTAAAATTTGCAACCCTTCAACTGAAACTGAATAGAAACTAAAATTATTTCCAAAACTGAAATATATATCACTGATTTTAAGTCACGCTTCTTTATGATTTATAAATTTTAATTACAGGCTGTGGTATCGGCTAAAGATGCTGGACATTTGGATCAGTTGAAACCAAATGAAGAACTGCAAGATATCATCACTGAGCACGCTGTTGAGTCATCTGTTGCGTCCAGTGAAAGCGATAACAATAAAGATATTGACTCAGATGGCCGTGTGTCTACATCTCTGAAAATTCTCGGACATCAGTGTAGACATGTTGAACAGGAGCTGCAGAAGTTGTCGTGCACACGGAGTTCTTCATCAGAAAATGAGCAACTAACAGTGAACATGAGTTCTGCTCTATATGCAAAGGGCTTCTGCGACTCAGATTCTGCAAAAGAAGGTACTTTAGGAAAACAGACGTCAAAAGAATTACGACAGTCAAATGCAAAAAAGTCAGAACCCTATAGACCAAAGGAACGTAGAAACAGTAGAGAACTCGACAATGACTTCTCCAGGTCAAGGAAACATTCTAAAGATAAAGATAGAGATGACGTTTTTTGCAAAGTGAAAAAAAGATCTGAAATTGTAGACTGTGTTCAGAATGTGAACACTAATCTTGGTCGCCATGAAACCGACTTAAATTTTACAAGACGAAGACACCGCGATAACAAATACCAAAGTAATTTGCTGCAGCATAATCTTAGTACAGAAAACACTAAGAAATCCGATCCGGACAGCAACATTCAGCACTGCGATAGCAAAACTGAACATCAAACTTGGCTTACAAGACACATTAATCAATTATTCATTAGAGGCGACAATGTTGTTCTAGTGTCACTGTTACACAGCTAGGCAGCTAGCAACTGTGTAACAGTATCTATTATAAGTCTATAACAGTAAAATCTAAGATTCTAGGTCCTTTAGGTCTTTGTCCTTGGGGAAAGCCATGTAGGGCCAAATAGGGCAGGCGGTTAGAATTCATGCGTTTGACGTGGCCAAAGTATCTCAGTCTACCCAGCCGAATTCGATCCTCAACAGATATGTACTTATTTGTGAGATTTTCTAATGTCACTTCTTGTAAGCATTCTCTGGCATAAGAGAGGTTTGTGATTAAATGCAAATGTGTGATATTCAACTTGCAGCAGTGTCTGTGGTACATACCTAAAAGATTGTACTTAGACTTTTCAGAGTACAATTTGTTTCAATGACAATTATATTATCAATCATCAACACTGTGCTGGCAATGCAGAGGCACGCTCTGACAGCTTCAAAAAGAATTTCCATTCTAAGCCGTTGTAAGCATATCTGCTGGCTTGAGTGGCTTCTGTGACTGAGGTTCAGGGTTTCACAGTCTGATTTTATGTTATCAGTCCAACGTTTTCCTTTAGGTCTTTGCCCCTGAGCAAAGCCATGTAGGGCCAAATAAGGCAGGCAGTTGGAATTTATGCGTTTAACATGGCTGAAGTATCTCAGTCTGCCTAGCCAATTTCGATCTGTGACAGTTGCTTGCATATTTGTGAGGCTTCCAATGTCAGTGTTGTGTACGGGGGTAGGTGCTTCCTTCTGGAGACCTCTAATACTCTCCTGAAGCAGGTCGTTTCAAAACATACAAGCTTCTTTTCATGTTTAGCTATCCTAGTCCCCAAGGAATGTCCATTCCTCAGAATTATACATAAGGATGTTTAGGACAAGTGCCTTGCAGACTGTTGTGAGGCTGATGCTTTTACTTTGCCATATCTTCTGCAGCATTCTCAGCACGTTGCAAGCTAAGCCAATCCGTCTGTTAAAATCCTTGTCTGAGCTTCCAGTTTCGTCAATGACTGTAAATTATAAGGTTTATCAACTGGGCAATGGCATACTTAACTAAAAGTATTATAACTGCTTGACCATTTTTGTGCTACCCTTTATCAATTATAATTATAATTTCCATTAACAAATCAATACAGTATTTAAAAACAGTGCATAAATGTTAGCATCTATTTAATTTAGAAAAATCCTTGTATTTTACATAAAAGATAATAGGTTGATGATCTTGTATCAATAAACCAAATGGGAAGAAGAAGCAAAGGCGGGCCAAGAACCAAAATCTGGAGAGTCCACTTTACAGATATACCGGTACAGATGATGAAATATGTACAGTACCATTGATATTAACAGACAAGTGCAAGGATTTGAGTAGGAGTCAAATATTGCATTGTAGGATCAGATTGAGCAAACCAGTGCTGAAGACCATGTTTGGCAATGGAATGATTGACCTTGTCAAAGCAACAGCCATATCTAGGAAGTGCCAATATGGTGACCTACAGTGTATCACCCTTGGAATTGGAGAAGCCAATTCGCTGAACTTTTTTATTCAAGAATATCATAAAAAGCCTAAAACAGAATAAGGATTTTTTATGAATATTAATTTTCATTGATTATTCTTGGATTGTCTTGAACTATCATCAACAGCTACCTATTTTTAAAAATCCCTATATAGCTATTATGAGGGTAATCAGTCATTTTTAGCCCCAAAAGACACAAATTTCTCCAATCCTAGTCTAGGTTAAACACTGAAACCTTTGCTTTTTTATAAGTGGCCTGTTCCACAACTATCTAGGGGTCATGCTAGTTTCCATAATTTGTTTTCTTGCCCCCTCAACAATTGAATTTCATGTGAATATCTATGCATATTGATTTCCACAAAAATCTTTAAAACTGAAACTTTGTAGTTCATTCAATGACAGTATTCTTGAATTAACAATCAAATACTTATAATATTAATACTCACACATTTTAAAATAGGAGTGAGTGAATAAAGAATATTACAGACAAATGTAGAACAAACTACAAATGGAAGAAAACCAACATGCATTACTAATTGAAATTTGTTTAAAAACTTACTTCCTCAAGTTGAGAATTTGAAATCTTGACAGGTATTGAAATAGGGTAACAGAGTCCTCAAATTGTCCATTCCATATATTAAGGTTATAACATTTTTAGCTGTGCTATACAAAAAGACTAATTTCTTTCTGGTACTGAAATATATTTTAAAACTGTCTGGCTGTACTGCCAAGGGCATACATATAAATGGTCAAGAAACAGACAAATATCTCGTATTCATTTTATAAAGCATCATAATATGACATGCAAAACTGGTCACATGTTTTCTTGCATGTTAACAATGTCATTCTACAAGAATGACAGTGACCAACATACACAAAATACAACAATCACTTATCAAATAATACTTTGAATCTAAGTTACTAAAAATACTTTTACTTCTGCCATGTTAGGAAATCATTAAAGTTATGTAAAAGTGCAAGAAATATAGTAAAAATAAGTCCTTTCATGCAAAGACTTCATCAGGTACTAGACAACCTCACACTATTGCATCATGGTCAACTGTACATGTAAACACAGATCTAGCTGAAAGACAAAATATAGTCTAAGCACAGCAATTTCTAACCGATCCAGACTCCATTGTACAGGACAAAACAACTTACAGTTGAAGTCTACTGGCAAAGGGTGGATGTTTCATTAAAACATTTTTAAAGAGAAAATATTTCCTAAAACTGATATCCACTTTCATATAAATGCATATCAAAAGTCAACATGGTTCTATAAAAACTTCTGTGTTCTTTCAGCTGGATTTGTAAGCAGTATTCAAGTAAGTGAATCATGGATTAATAATGAGTTTCATTGCATTTGATTCATTGATCAAATATATCACAACTGTTGCCAACATGAACTGAAAAGTTAATAAATGATGACATTTCACAATAAGAATACATAAAATAGTGTAATCATACTCAGGTTATATGCATAAAATCAACAGCCAAAATGATTTTGCAGTTACAAACACATTTTATTATTTGTAGAAATTATCCCTTTCACCAATTTGGAACAGCAATATCTAATGAATGGATAATCCAATAGGATTGTAAAAGAAGTATGCTCATACCAGTTTTTAAAGGGAAAGAGAACTCTGGACTATCGTTCATACAGAGCAATGAAATCACTGGAACACGACATAAAAGTTGTGGAAAGCCATGGAAAGCAGAATATTTGACATTGACAAAATGCAATTTAGATTCCATGCTTTGTTCCAAAGATAAGTGCACTATAGAATTTGTTCCATCAAAAGATCCAAATAGTAAAATACTACAAATTACTATACTTGGAGACTGAGTGTGAAGATGTAAGATAGACATAATAGAAAGCAGGAGTAAAGAGGGCTGGTTTAATAGTGACAACATATGATGATGCATAGATTGCAATAGGAATAGATAATGGCCTCTATAACTGGTCAAAAGTCCTGGTTGAAATATATCAAAGTTCTATTTAGGCCATCTCTTTTTCAAAGAAGGAGGAGGCCATGAGAAGAGGACCCAATCAATTTTCATACCAATCCCAGAGAAATGCAACACATTAGACTGCAACAAATACAGGGCCATCTCATTGGTGTAGCACACAAGCAAAATTCTAATGGAGGCAGAATAAGCTTGAAACAGAAATTGCCAATGAGCAAACCGGTTTTTGAGCAAATAGGGGAACACAAGATCAAATCACAGATATTTGAATTGTTTTTAAAAAGGGAAGAGAATTTAACCAACCATTCTAAATGTTTCATGGATTTTACAAAAGCCTTCAACATTATCAAACACGATTACCTGTGGCTAAGCATGTTGGATATGGGGGTTCCCACCTCATCTGATCAGCTATTGCATAATTTGTACAGCCAGCAGAGAGCCAAAGTAAAGACAGCCAATCTCTTATCTAACTGGTTTCAGATCAAGAAAGGAGTCAGACAAGACTGTAATCTTCATCCATTTCTGTTCTGTTCAATATCCTCGCAGACCAGCTAATGAGGAAAGCATTACATGGCTTCCAAGGTAGGTTTAGAATTGGTGGAAAGCTCATCAACTGATATGCAGATGATTATTGTCCCGCAGGCAACATCATAAGCTGAGCTGCAAGAACAACAAAGGCAAAGGCAGGTCCTGTACTTGAGTCCAAGCATAGGGTTCCAGATTGGTAACACGTAAGAGCGGTGGCAAGCTGACGGAACAGGTTCGACTCCCACAAGAGCATTATGCTTAAATCTGTCATATATAAATGATCAAATAAACCTTATTACCAGTTAATAAAAACTTCAATCCGTTTCAAATAAATACTCTTATAATTATAAAAGTAAATATATTTAATAATTAGCACAAATATTAATAGTAACTGAAGTCAAATCAATCATGAATTTTTACAGACAACAATTTAATTAAGAAAACTTACGAACGCAACAAAAATGCAACAGTCCTCATCCAGTTAGAAATAAATTCATCGAGCAAATGTTCATCAAAATTTAGAAGTGTTTTCTGTTTTAAATTACAAATCTTTTGAAAAGTAAATTAATTCAATTAAAAATTGACTTCAAAAACGTTTCCATTAAAGCAACTCAAACACAAAACTAGCATTGGAAATTTGCTGAAATTTGACAATGGTATTCAGAATTTGGATAGAAATACATGAAATAGCAAATACAGCCAAGTCTTTATTATGACAACAGTTACAGGTCTGAAATAAAAGAGCAATTGCATGCTATCATCACTGTAAATATATATGCATACTGAAAACCTAGAACACCATCTCTTCATTAAAACACATCCAAAGCTATATTCATACAGCACTAACAAAAATGTCTACTTTCAATCAAAGTAACTCATAACTGAAGTTTAACACAAGATTTGCAATTTTAAGAAATAAGACCAATGATGATTTTTGTGACAGATTCAGTCTTTTCAACCATACAAAGAGCTTTTGCGCAACATCCAAAGTGACAAATATCCAATCATAAAGCTTTGGTCGAGTCTTTGTTAGTTAAATAAGTACTGATTTCAATCACTTACGGGTAGTTATCTTTACGGGTAAACTATCCAAACAGCCAGCACAAATTTTGTCACGAAAACTTGCCACAATAAATGGCACAAATAGCACAATGGGATCCAGAAAAACCTGTCATTACAAACGAGATGACTTTCAATCAGAAGCCATTGTATCTGTCTAATTTGCAATGGTAAAAAACCAAGACCTTCACAGGTGTTACGATATCAGCAGATTTTTACTGCAACTGGTTCTATATGAGAATATTTGACACTTTGCACTAGAGTATGCATCTTTAAAAATTGTATAAAATGTGAGGATTAAACAGTTGCTAAGACTTGGTGGTATTACTGAAAAGCAGAACTTCTAGAAAACAATATTTATTAGTAAAATGCCACTAATAATTATTATACTATTATAAATATCATTAAATAATTAGAAATCTTTTTGTAGCATTTATAAATCTAAATCTGGAAAATGAACCTTCAAAACACAGTCTTTGAAGGCAGAATTTAGCAACAACAAACAGCTTAACATATTAACAGATCAGACACATGCCAAGTTCACAAGTATAGCATCACCAAAAAAATTAAAGCAATTTCTCACTGCATCATGGAAATTCAGAAAAAAGTATGTACAATATATTTTTAAGAAGGCAAACAAGTCTATACCACGCATGTTCCATAAAGATCACACAAATTAGCTTCTTTTTTCACTCATGAAATAAAGTTAGGAAAATGTAAAACCAAAGTTAACATAACATAATCTGTACACCTACATAAATAGCATTTTGAACTGTACCAATCCATATATATTACATCTATAGACATGTCTTGAGTTAACGTACCTTACATGTACATTTGTTTATATTTTCTTACTCGACATATGACATATAAATAGGTCTTAGAGGAAAAATGACTACTTCTATAGTATCAGGAAGCAGAGAATAGATAATTTCTTTAGGGGCTGTCCATTAATTATGTCAACAATTTTTGGGCAATTGTTGACCCCCCTTGTCAACTTTGAGTTACCCCTATAATTATGTCAAAAACTTTTGCCCTCCCCCCAAGATCAATGACAGGTGCCAATAACAAGGTCATTATTCTTTGCGGTGATGACCACTTTTCCCTTTTTTGCTCGAGTCTCAAAATGTGGTGGTGAATACCTTTTTTGTCATGCTTTTTTCCATTGTAATAAGTAGTATTCCATGAAATTTCCTATTTTTTGATTATTTGTAAAAAGTGAAATTGTTGACGTCAACTTCTCTTGACCTCTCCCCTCCCTCTGTCAACAACTGTCAAACTTTTTCAAAACCCCTCCCCATAAATTGTTGACGTACTTAATGGACAGCCCCTTATGGGTATGTCTGGCTACTAATACCTAATCAAAGTTCCTACAATGTGGAGGAAAACTGTAAAAAAATCCATTATCAGAGTCAATGGTTATTACACAATAGTCGTAGATTCAACATGACATATCAGTGCAAACTTAAAATAGTTACTCCATTTGGGGTAACCAATTACAGAATCACAAGGCTATATGTTTTTTATTTATTAAAATTAGTAACTCAAGCTTACCCAATGAACATTAGCAACTTAAAGCTATGCTTGATTGTCTGTTTGAAATCTGCCAATATGGCATTTCAGCATCATTAATACAGAATACATTGAAGAATTTCTAATTCTCTCGGACTTGTAACACTGAAACAAAAAAATATGCTTTCGATTGAAGTGATTGCACAGTACACTGAAAACCAACGAGACATAACACAGAAGCAAATCTGCAAGGTTTTGCATAACACACGCAGTTCCCGATCGGCAGAGGTTGTCATACTCTTGACGAAGTGACTGCGCATCGTCGCCTGTCCGTCCGCGACGACGGCTCCCGAGTCCGCCTTCCGTCGTTTGCCTTGACCGGGATTGAACGAGCTAAGACGGGAGAAGCGGTGTCGGCGTTTGTCGTCTGGTGATAATTATGAGTTCGGTCGACTTCCGAGCACCGCTGCAGAGGGTTTGCTCCTCTCGACGGATGCTCTCCTCGAGATCTCGTCGACGCAATCGGAATACGTGCTAGAAAAACAGAAGAAGAAAAACAACGGAACAAGATGCAGCAGAAAAAATGCACCAGGAAGGAATTGCAACATTCATATAATTAAATACTGACACAACATTCAATAACTCACCTGATGCCAAATGCATTACTAACATGGCTTAAAAGAAGTTCTTATGATTGATTGATTTATTAATTGATTGATTTTTCACAATGATCCCATTGCAATAAATGAAGTGAGACGATATTTTTCAGTCAAAAGAGCAAAAATAGCGTTAGACACAAATGTTTAAATCTGGACCCTTTTACCAGCCATGGCGCACATATGCATCCATTTTACATTACATTACAAATAAATGGCCGGTAAAGGGGTTAACAACTGATCCGAACACCACTAACAGTTCTGCATCGGTTCGTTGTCATGACCTCCAACAGGTCCTGCCGCCACTACTCCTCCAACAGCTCCAGCTGGTCGACCCACTTCAAACAGTGGGGCAGGCGTCACAGCTTTTGAAGTCGAAGGAGTCAATTCGGTTCCATTTGATGCACTTCCTCCCTGAAATCATCACGACCACTTAAAAGTACTTACATCCAAATGGGGCTCTAACTGCAGAAAACCAAAAATTCATTTGCTCAACTTTC
This sequence comes from Metaphire vulgaris, assembly GCA_018105865.1. Lineage (NCBI taxonomy): Eukaryota > Metazoa > Annelida > Clitellata > Crassiclitellata > Megascolecidae > Metaphire > Metaphire vulgaris. The sequence continues at coordinate 5,865,776 of CM030861.1, forward strand.
AGTGGCTGTTCCACGTGGGGGATGAGTGGGGATACATCCCCCCACCGGACTTCCGGACTTTTTTCACCTGAGAAACCTATTTTGGGGTAAAAGTCTAGCAAAACTACCGTGGATGACCTTTTTTGATGGTCAACCTATTTTTTGGTAAAAGTGTAGTAAAATTAGGGGAAAATTTTTCTTTTTCTAGCCCTTTTCAGCAAAGTTTATTGATTTTTCCTCTTCTCTTTTAATCCCCCTCCACCAACTTCCTATGAATTCATTTAATCTCCCCCACCAAGAAATCCTGGAACCACCACTGGAGACTTTACCTATATAACATCTGCAGTTCATTGTACACAATGAACTAGTAATATGCAAGTGCATGTCATTATTATTATTATTATTATTACCATTATTATTATTATTGAGACAACTTATCTAGCTTCGTATGCATAGTAAACCAAAATGCAGAGCGCTTTGACATGGGTCACTCAAACAAATGATGGAACAGATGGGTCTTTAGATTTTTACAAACTCCACTGTCGTGTCAGCTTTGGTTACGAAGTCAGGTAGGGTTTTCCACAAGATCAGGTTGCTTTGCAATGCATATCTATCCCAAAATAGGCTGTCTTACAAGTGAAAATACAGTATGTCTGTTATCACTGTACCTAAATGTTGGTTGGCCACACAAATGTGTGATTATTATTATTGAGCCAACTTATCTAGCTCCGTATGCATAGTAAACCAAAATCCAGAGTCCATTATTTTCTGCTCTGAATTGAATGATAGTCATCACTCTAAAAATTCCACTTCTTCTAAATTAAAAGTGTGCGAAATCATGAAGATAGGCTCACATTAATCAGTGGCACAGAAAAAATTCAAAATCAGTCACCACTCCCAAAATGAACATAAAACTCAATAGTAGCTTAAAAAAACCATTCATCTGAAGCATCGTTGAGACAACATCAACAACAGACTTACCACTTTGAGCATGTTCCAATCAAATATGTAGTCATAAGTGAAAGCCTGCTTGTGAAAGAGATTTCGAAAGAGCTGTCGGAGATACGAGTAATCAGGTTTGTCATCGAACCGCAGCGATCGACAGAAGTTAAGGTACGTTGCAAACTCAGCTGCACAGCACACATGTACCCCGGTAACTTCTTCATGCCACTAACTAACCATCATCATAACTTGGTCATGATGTCAACAACTAGCATGATGTCCCAGTCCAACAATTATCATACCAGATAAGCACACAATTCACAGACATGAAGCAATTACTTTACAAAAGAAAGTAATTTTAGAGAAAAAAACAAGACAATCGCACTAATTAAGACATTTCTTGCCAAAAATAAACGCCAAAATAAAATCAAAGGTGATCTAAATGACACTCACAAGGAAATGTTTTGCAGAGCTCTTCGATTGGCGTCGACATTTTGCGCTCACTAATTTTTTCATATTTCTGTCGCTTGTTAGCTGCCTTCAGATTCTGCCAAGGCAAACTGCCGCGAAGGAAATACATCAACACATAACCAAGGGATTCCATGTCGTCACGGCGACTCTGCTCTGTCAAAATAAACACAACAGCATCATCAGACTAGTTATTTTAAACACTCAGTAGTAACAGGCAAAGTAAATGACTATCAAAACCTGTATTAATCTAAAATTAAGTAAGAACACAAAAGATAAAACATTGAAAGAGACATATTCAACCAGTTACAACCAAATTTCTGCACTCAATAATATGTCTATGCATTCTGACCCTAAATCATAAAGTACCATGAAGCCAAACTGCTTATTAATTCAATCTCCAATCAACCTAAACATGAACCTACCAAATGAACACTTTCAGTCATCACTATAGTGCTATAAACTAGGTTATTGAATGCAGATGGTAACATCAGTGGTTTTCACACAGGCTTACTTAGCCTCCTAAACCACTTAAATCACATTATTATTATTATGATTAAACATGAAGACAGAAACATTTAAGCATAAAAAATCAAGTTACATATATTTCAATCATATAATAGTAAGAGCAATTGATAAATCTGTCACCCTAACCAAAAACAAAGTCATTACAACTGCATCAGTTATAAGAAAACAGACGAATTTCAAATTTTCTTAACATTATTTTTAAAAACCTTTACTGATTACACATAGCCTACTCAGAGTACACAAACTAATCAAGAGCAAATCAAAGACCAACATTGTGGAACCAACTCAAAGGGCAACACTACAGAACCAAAGCAAAGACCAAAATAAAATGAAATTTTACTAAACAAGAATAGACTCAGGCAGTCACCAAGTACCAACCAATTCCTAAATGAGTATTGATGCTAGCATATCGTGCAGTTCCTGTAAGATTTTTATTTTCTCGGTATGGTATATGCTGATGTGTTTTTGCATCTCGATATTTCTTCGCAAGGCCAAAATCTATGATATACACAAGATTCCCTTTCTTTCCAAGTCCCATCAAGAAGTTGTCAGGCTTGATATCACGATGAATAAAATTCTTTGAATGAATAAATTCAATTCGGCTTATCTATTAATAAATATATAACGTGATTATCAGAAAGTCATTATCATCAAAAGCACATTTTGAATTTAGGTCATAACAATCAAATTTCATTTGCTGTTAATGTGATTTTTCTGGTTTTATTAAAGCATAAAAATATTTTCCAGCCCTGACACTACTCCAATAGACTGATGCTTTGCCATTTATCACCTACATAATAGCATGGGCACAGCTGCAGAAAATTAAACCATAAAAATTCACGATCATGAAATTCATGCATAATTGCCAAAGGGTCAAATATGAAATTGTTTCTGTTGCAAGAAAATACTTTACTTGTTATATCCACAATATTACACAAGTTTGAATTTCCCTTCTGTAAAACCATCTGAATGTGACAAAATTCTGAACTAACACAATTTGATATAATACAGATAATACAGCACAAGATAACTTTTTAAACTCAAAATATGTGCAGAAACAATACACATGGGCAGAGTTGGGTTTTTGTCTTGGAATCTGACGAGCAAAAAAAGGTCGTTGTGCATTGCACCTGTTTAACCGTTTTTTTCAAAAGTCTGTGAAACGTTAATAATGCCCTGAAAAAAGTTCTGTGATTTCCCCAAAGTGCTGATGACCTTATTTTGCTTCTCAGACTTCTTTTCTTCCAAGATGTGTTGAAGGAGACACATGCAATCCTTCAACACCCGGGCCCCTCTCGGCTGGCCTGATTATGCCTGTTCAAAAAGTAGCAAAAAATTATTGGGATGTTCATGGGGGCTAATGGGGGCCTGTTCAACAAGCAAACATTTTGGGATATTCATGGGGAGCTTAGCCCCTGATAAACTCTGCCCATGACAACACATGTGCCAAGCACTGCCCAAGCAGTCTGTCTGGGTCTCTTTACAAATTACATTTTAATCATAATACTTAAAGTCAACAAGTTCCACACAATATAAATACTAAAATATTCACTGTGAAGTCTGAATTTGATCCAAAAAGCCTTTTACCGTCTGATCTGCCAGAAGCAAGACAGTCTTAAGACTAAATCTTCGAGTACAGAAGTTGAACAAATCTTCCATACTTGGACCGAGAAGTTCCATGACCATGACATTGTAGTCACCCTCAGAACCACACCATTTCACCATCGGTATTCCAACTGGCAAACAGAATTCTCAAGCAATTCAACTCCAAAAATTTTTAATTAACAAACACAACAATGCCATAACTCGTCATCAGAAACAGTTGAATAAAACATAGATGATGCAGACGAGACTGATTCCCACCAGAACAATGAAGCTAAAGCAGTGCCGAGAATGGATTGATGCTTGCATGTTTGACTGCGCTGTGATAAAACTGCTACGAATGTGCCAACCTAGCCACTCATTGTCTAGGCAGAGACATAAGTCGTGGTGGAGAAAAAAAACGGGGCTAGAAAATGTTGTGGCAAACCACTCTAGCCTAAAGTGCAAGTCACCTTCATCACTGGTTGTCATTGAAACCAGAGAACAGCTCCAGTCCTCTTGTTTGGATTCAAACATGAGACTACCTTCATCATTACCTTATTATAATTAATCAATAACCTTAATCGATCTTATATTCACTGATTAACTACAATTTCTTGCATTATATGCAAATAATTAAAATTAAGGCTTCCACAAAACTATTAGAACACACTTACATAATTAAAGTATCACTATTTATAAGGGACCATATTTTTAAGAAAATAAGGTCTGTATAAATTGTAAGTGCCCTTGTATCAAGTTCATCAATACAATAACTGATCATGATCACTTATAGTCAAAGATTCAATCATAATCACTCTTTACTCAATGCATTAGCAGCCTAACACTTCATGACATCTGTAGTCAGATTAATTAGTTATATCATGCAATGTACAAAATTAATAGAAAAATGAACTTCGAATACTGGAGCAGAGAGAGAGAGAGAGAGAGAGAGAGAGAGAGAGAGAGAGAGAGAGAGAGAGAGAGAGAGAGAGAGAGAGAGAGAGAGAGAGAGAGAGAGAGAGAGAGAGAGAGAGAGAGAGAGTTAAGCCATAAAGTTAAGCCATGCCAAAACCTTTAATACTTTAATCCATAGAAGGCAACTGGAAATATTTGCCTAATAATAATGCTACTTATCCCTTTGCTTACATTCAGTATTTCAATCATTAGAAACATAAAATTAGGATCCAAAGAGAATGAAAATCACATAATCACCCAGCTGCAGGCACAGCCTCTGCTACTGAGACCGCGAAGTGCCAACAAACCACTACAGCAGTGCATCCACTTGTCTTTCACTGACCGTTCCTTTGCCAACGCTGCTTCGTCTGTTTGGAACAACTCACCGAAAACGGTCACTTCTGATTTATCTGTTTCACTGATTGCCTTTAAGCGTCAACTCAAAGCTGCACTCCACTGTTCTGCCTACACTGTTTAGAGCACATCACTCATCCCGCACTTGTGATTCCTCATTTAGTGAATGACTTAATGTGCATTAACAACTACATAAAGCAACGAAATCATTTGTGAACTCATGAAACTTGCTTCTTATATAAGAGTGAGGCAATTTTGCATGAATGCAAATTACACACACAAAAAGTAATATAAATAAGTAATAATAATAATAATAATAATAATAATAATAATAATAATAAGTAATATAAATATTGAATGCAAATTACACGCACAAAAAGTAATATAAATAAGTAATATAATAATAATAAGTAATATAAATATAAAGATAGTCAAGATAGTCAGATGAACAGCCAGTTCTGCCAATGCAATTATAAGGATTACATCTACAGAATTGTTTTGCAGGCAACTGTCATAAACTGCAAATGCAAGCACTCACCTCCACCCTGCATAATCTTGTAGATTTTGCTCTCAATGTGCAACTGAGGATGCTTTGTCTTGATGCATTCCAACTTTATAGCAACCTCATCTGGAGTTGTTACATCAGTGCCTAAACATTTCAACAATAAAACATACATTTATGTTGATTAATACAACAACAAAAATGTCACAAACATAACATTTTCATCAAGATGAAAAATTCTGCCTAAAAAATTTTCCAGTTAGCAATACCATACAAAAGTTGTGACTGCCGGTACTCATTTTGGCATTCTTAACAGGCAAGAAGTCAAGATGTAGCACTATAATTCTACATGTTGATTCAGCAGTTTGGTTTACACATACATTTTATAAAAAACATAAACACACAGAGAGGCTTAAAAATTACATCTAAAAAAGTCTTTCCTCTTAAAATGCTGCAAGCGAAACATAGGCCAAACCAAATAAGTAAAAAAATGACAAGAGATGCATCATCATTGTCAAGAAAACAACTTAAATGTCCAAGTTCCCTTACCAAGATATATATCTCCAAAGGAACCACTGCCAATCTTTCTACCGAGTCTGTATCGGTTTCCTACTCTAAGTTCCATGTCCTATGCTGAAAAAAACTAACATTAACAAAACTCACTGCACTGTACTGTCTGAAATAAGATGTAATACCTAAATTCTTTAATAATTAATATGATACACAATATGAAAGCACTAAGAGTGTATAATATTATTAGAACCTTAGTTTTACATAGAACCTTAATTTCATAGAAATAGCAAAGCTTAAATTTTAAATCTTAAAATTTTACATTTTAAAATTTAAGAAAGCAGAAAATAGTATACCAGAGTGCTGCTAATTGTTAAATCAAACAAAAATACAGCATTTACATTAAACCGCAGAACCAACTACCAGTACTCAAATGAGGTCCTAATCATTATTAATATTAATAAATTAATTATTAACATTAATAGTTAATTACGGTACTATAACAAGTCTGAAGTTACAACTAGGTAGAGGCCGATCAAATTTCAGTTTCGGTGCCGAAAGTTGCCATATGATCATTTTCGGTGGGGTTTCGGTTTCGGCCGAAAGAAGAAAGTTAACTTTCGGTTGACTTTCGGTTTCGGCCGAATGTGATTTAGGCTTTCGGTCATCTACCGAAACTTCGAAAGACTGTCATTTTGTCAGTCTGTCGGCCGCAGAAACTGCAGAGTAGCACCTCTATTTGTCTCCGTCAGCTTTGGTCCACTTTCGTCGCAACTAGAGACTGACAGAATGTTTATGCACTCAGTGACCCAATGCGGCCAGTGAAATTTCAAGCGTCCGAGTACTTGGTAACGTCATTATTCTAGATTCTAGAACACACGACTAGAGACAGAGTCAACTAAATCTAGCTAGTGAGCAGTTGTTTAGTGCAGCAGGGCAGCTGTATGCCAACCGACACAGCAACCTACTGGGCAATAATGCGGATAAACTTTTGTCTTCGAACTACAACATTTGTTTGTTTAATTTCAATTACTAAACCAATCAACGCTGAACGAACTGCCATTTAACTACTCTTACTGCAAGACTGCAAGTGTTGGTTAGTAATGATTATTTCTGAATTATGGATTACTTACTAATTATTAAAGTATTGTTGATAATGTCGAATTTTTTTATTGCATCATTGCTTAACGACAATTTCTAGATGTTGTGTGGTTTTATATATCTTTCGGTTTCGGCCGAAAGTCTCATTAAGCTTCTGGTTTCAGCTTCGGTTTCGCCAAAAGTCATTTTTAACTTTCGGGTTTCTTTCGGTTTCGGCCGACACCAGAAATTGACATTCGGTCGGTCTCTACAACTAGGCATCAGCTTGGAAATTTGTAGCTATAATTTTCTGAATTCACCCTCATGAATGGGTCAAAAGATTTTATACCCTATAATATTAGTCTTTAAAAATGGAATAGAGAACAGATCAATGATGATATGCTTTTTCAGGTATCACGACAATTCGTCTACAGACTTTTTGTCTAAAACAGTTTGCCTACAGACTTTTGGTCTACCAATAATAGGTCAACTACAATAACTAGGCTAGGGTTAGGGTGGGTTTAAGTTAGGGTTATTGTTAGGGTTATTGTTAGGGTTGGGGTTAGAGTAGGTTTATGGTTAGGGTTAGGTTATCATAGTAGACCTACTGACGGTAGACAAAATGTTTGTAGACAAATTGTCGCGTAACCGCTTTTTCAGCAATATTAACAAATTAGAAAATATTACTTTCAAGTTTCCATGACTCTTTGCATGGGTCACACAAAGTCTGTATGATTCAAACCAAAGATACAGAAACACTGGTCTAGAACACTTTCTTTTAAAATTCAGCCCTTATGAAATTATTTATCTTGAATAATTTCAAAATCTGAGTATTCAATGCTGTTTCAACTTGTAAGAAAGCCGCCACAATAAAGAATAAGATTCACCACTTGTGGTACAGTTACCTAACTTACATGCAAATATAATCTGGATACAGGCATGACTATATTTTTGAAATTCTTTAAAACAATTCTTTAAAAAAAATAATGTTAAAACATACCAGCAATATTTAAATTTTCACTGCCAAATGGAAAGAATCATTTGGCTTCCACATACCTACCCCCAAACTAGTCTATGAAAGTGCCCTCACTATTTTAAACATCAAAATTTTTACACAATAAGAGCTTGAATTTGGGATAAAGAATGCACACAAGATATTATGTCCAATTAATTCTGACAACAGGCAACGTTCCCTCTAAGCGAGAGGTAGCAATGCGCGCTGCTCTAGCGGCATTGTGCAAGGGTCAATGCGTTGTGCAACATTTTTACAACATTAGGCCTATATATTAACCTCCCTAGCGTTAACAACGAGTTGCGGTCGTCGGAGGATTCTCAAACTAAAAGCGTTAACGACATCTCACGGTCGTCTATTGTCTACGTCTCCAGTGGAGCAGGTGCAGGTGCAGGAGCAGGAGGTGACCACCCACTTAATTGTTTTGGTGACACGCCCAACCAAATGGAGCCGCGGTCTGTGTCACACGAGGTATTCTTAGTGGACACTCCGAGCCAATAATTGGCATTCCAATATCCAATGCAATTCGCCCAAAGGAGCGAGCCATTGTTTGCCGCTGATTAGTGTGACAGCTGGGACGTTCCTTCGGAAGCATTGTAAGGAATGCACAGAACGCTTTCTGCGTGGAAAAGTGCCAGAGAATGTAACCTCAAGGAGGTTAAACGTAGAAATGCGAAGGCGTTTATCATAGCCCAGGCTTATATATATATATATATATATATATATATATATATATATATATATATATATATATATATATATAAATAATCATGAATAATTCAAATATTCCTATTATTACCAGTCAAAATTAAATATGACGATCAATCAGCTACATACTTTTAATAATTTTAATATAATGGATACCATCACGGTAGCCACGTGAAAGTTGTCTTATATGGAGCCTATGTGGCATCACTAGCCGTTTGGTATGGGACGTTCCTGGAGGCAACAATTTTTTTCATAATCAAAGTTTGCTGAATCGCCGTGTGTCAAAAGCTACTCATATCGACAACTGACAGTATTGATTGACATGGCCAAGAAAACATTGTCTATGAGAATTTTCACTTGCTCACCTTTACTTATTTGGTGATTTTCACTTCGAATCATTTTTGTCGCATATCCTTTGACTCCGTTAGCAGAAGATTTATCCAATTTCCACCTATCCCAGGCTTTACCAGTCGAGAACTCGCCACTTGCTGTTGCCCAGCACCAAATTTGCATATAACAACACAGCCGTTGGAAACTTTAACCGTCTTAATTCTTAAGTTCTTAGCCCGTAAGACGTATGTTTGTAACTGAGTTTTCCATAGAAAATGATCATTAATCAGTTAAGTGTGGCGGCTGTGGCCCTAGCTGAGCCCTGGGGTCTGATGTAGGAAGTCTAGTTGACTCATCAAAGCCTTCTTGGCTTCAAAGAGAGGTACCGCTAGAGTGGATCAATCAGAGTGTTAGTTGTTGTTAGGACAATTCGCATACTGTATGGTGAAGGGATAAAGTGCACATCTCTAATAATCTGATTCGAGCCACTTTGATTTTAACCTTTATCGACCTTTGGACGGGAGTAAGGTCGAGAAAGGTTCATCGCTTCATTCATCGCTTCTCGACCAAAGCGATGAATGCAATGAAACATCTCTAGTCAAGTTCCATTTTTGATCACAACTTACAGAAGTCTGAACTTTAACGGATTATGCCACAGAGTTTCAAACTGCGTTCTACTAGGCTGATTATTCAGCTATTCTTCACCTGCTGCGCTGGGAAGAAAGTAGCTGCGCAGGGATGCTGGATCAGCTGCACGCACGCGCACAGGTGCGCAGCTTAGAGGGAACGTTGACAACAGGGCCTGTGCAATATTCAAACAGACCAAAGCAAGTAATAGGCATCATATGAATAAATGAATATGTACAAATTACAACAAAATATCAGCACAATGCATGGATTTACAACAGCAGATGGCTCCTCATGTGTTTACATTTTATAAATTAATCAGGTGATGACTCAAAATGATGATTACTTTACATTAATCTCACCTGTAACATCTGAGACTAACGTAGGTCTATATAACTCACAAATCAGTTATATTAATCTGCCAGTCGTTCAAATGACATTAATTGGATAATACATCAAGCTCGTAACACATACGAAGATAAATTACAACAATCATTCCATCATTAAATAAATCACAGAACTTTGTATCTGGCCACTATTCAGATTCTTGGCCAAACTATGACAAGCTTACGGCTGTTTAGATCTGTACATTCGTTGGGTGGCGGAAATCCATTTTTAAATGGTTTTAAAATAGCATAATCAAATCTTGCCAGCACCACAACTGTGCAGCTGTCATGAATATTATTCATAGACGTAATTTCAGGCGAATAAAAGACGGCAATATGTAAGCGCTAAATAAACCGTTTATTTAGCGCATAAATACACTAACCCTATTTTGTTAGGCGCTATATAAGATAATTGCTCAGCTGTGTTGACCGTGTTAGGAGCACTTTACACAAGACAAAACAAAGCAGCGTTACTCAAAAAAGCAATCAAAAGCGCGCATTCCAAATTAATTCTTTTCGTATCGTCGAAGCAATCAAGAATAAATTGATCATTTAATACTAAAAATGAAATAAAATTCGTCAAAACTCACTAAAGATTTTCACTCATCGGTTACTGTACACAGTGCGCATGCGCATATGCCAATAATGGCACATCCGGTTCTAATTCTCCGTCGAAACCATTGACGTCTATTAATAGCCTAGACCGGTCATAGGTTCGTTAATCTGAGGCCACGGTCGGAGAAACGTAAGATGGCTGCCGAGTCAAACAACTGATAAATTAAATAAACAGCAATAATACTGGCATTAATTGTTGTACGTAAGTAAAGCTACATGATCTGTTAATAAGCAATAGACTATACTCTATAGCTAAACAGCAGAAATCTAATTAATTAGCTCGTTGTAGATGACTTAAGAAAATCTGGCTTCTATTTTGCCAACGTTTCTTAAAAAGACGTTAAGAAACGTGGAAATTAAAAAACCCGTAAAAACGTTTATTACATCTAATGGTTTCTGACAGTGTCCTTCGGGGAGCGGCCGCTCTTATGGACTCCAGGGAGTCCAGGCTACGCCACGGTTATGTAGTTGTATTTTGACCTACCGATGTGAAGGTACTCGTTAGATGCGCTTACATTCTTGCCGCCAATGTAGGCTATTATGAATATTACAGCGTGAAACCATATTATTTAATGTATTGTTTAATTTAATGAAATTTTATGTCCAAAATGAACTCAAATTCACTTCATTCATTCATTCATTCATTCTTGGACGATTTCTATAGCGCTGTAACAAGGCTGAGGCCCACAACAAAAGCGCTTTAACACCTCAACTATACCCCAACCCAAACAGATGCGTTTTTAAGCTCTTGATGAAGTGTTCAGGAGTATCAGCCGTGGTGACGTGATCAGGAAGAGAATTCCACAAGATAGGGTTGCCGCGTGTAAATGATCTCTCTCCAAACTTGGCAGTCTTGGAGGGAGGAGGAACCTGAAGTTTGACCTCACGACTCGAACGGAGTGTGATCTCCTATCACTGCACTGCGGTGTCTTTACAAGAGAGGCGAGATACTCCGGACAGTACGGGTCATGCAGCACTCTGTACGTCAGCCAGCATCTCTTGAACACAATCCGCTCAGGGACTCGAAGCCAATGAAGACGATCCCTGAGAAGTGGGAGTTGCGTGCTCGCGCCAACGACATCCGAACACGATCCTCGCCGACTGATTAAGAATAGACTGCAGCCGATCCAGTTTATTGACCGAGACCCCACAACACACTATTGCAGTAATCAATCCTCGTTAGCACTAAGGCCTGAACCAAGTGAACGACACCGGATACAGGTAGATAGCGCCGGACTGATCGTATTCTTCTCAGTTGAAAGTGGCATCGCCTGATCACATCATTTAGGTACGGCTCAAATGACAGAGTGCCATCAAAGAGGACCCCCAGCAGCCTCACACACTCTGAGGGGACAATGGTAGCATCACCCATCACGAACGGTTTACGATTCACTAGCGTCCTTCTCCGGGGGGTGGTGACCCAGATAAACTCCGTTTTTCCAACATTAAGGGCCAATCGATTTTCCTCCGCCCACTTCGACGACGGCAGCCAGACACCCCAGGAACCGTTAGCACCTCCACCTCACCTGGGAGGCAGGACGAGTAAATCTGGGTGTCCAGCATAGCTGTGGGGCGACAGTCCAAAGGCAAAAATAATGGATCTAAGGTCAGCCGTGTAAAGAATGAAGAGTAATGGGCCACCATCGACCCTTCAGGGACCCCACACCCAACACTCCGCCCCACAGATAGATTCCCTCATGACGTTACAGATTGCAATCTGTCAGAGAGATAGCTAGCTATCCACCGCAAGGAGGAGCCACCCACACCGAATGATTTCTCAAGCCGATGAATGAGGACCTGAGGACCTGAGGACCTTACGGACTTCTATAGCTAAAAAAATTGCTGGGGCACCCACCCCTGTTCAAAAAGTAGGGAAGGAATGGTCCATCCCATGGGAAGTCTGGACAGTTGACAACCCACGTTTTGTGACAGATCGTCGCCATTGTAATTAATTATTTGGTATGTACTATATATTGTTTTAATTTTCTTTTAAATTCGATTAAACTAATGACATTAGTTACTGTAGAAAAGAGCTAGGACAGAGTATTCCAAATACATGGTCCAGATGATTTTATAGTAACTAGTCTTGTGTTTGTTTGAGAAAAAGGAATGCAAATGTCCTACATATGTAACTTATTTGTATATATATGTAATTTATTTAATATTGCAAAATATTAAAATTGTAAAATAATCAGTTTTATAGTTGTATAGTTTACAGTTTTTCATAGAAAATCAGAGGTAAGAGATTACTACTGTACTTAAACATGCAAACTGACTTTTGTTGTGAATAAATATCAGAAATGTTAAGAATATTTAGAGTCTTGTATAGATTTATGGTATTTTTGAATTGAGTTAACAGCCAAAGAAATCAAAAGAAGCAGAAGAAGCAAAAGGAATCGCAAATGTCCTAACTATGTAATTTCTTTAATATTGTAAAATAGTGAGTTTTATAGAAAATCTGGGGTAAGAGTTTGCTAGTGTACTCCACTTAGACTTTAGAAGGTGTTCCACAGTTCAAGTAATTGATACATCGCCCTAGTTTGTCCACTTACAACAGTCCATCACCTGTATTCGTGTACCTGGGTAGAAAAGGGTTGTGGGACACCATACAATTGCACACACATTTCCTGATAGCAGCTCCTATGACATTTATAGCAGACTCATTTGGAAATCGAAAGAAAAAACTTAAATGATTGCATTCAGGATATAACACCGCAGAAATATGTCAAATTTCATGCCTTTTAAACCAATGGATGTGAAAATATTTACAATTAACCAGGATGGTTCCAATTTTATTGGCCCACCCTGTATATGACTAAAGGTGAACCGTTATAAATATTGTTTATTGTTTATCATGACGTTGAACACTGTTAGCCGATGAAAGTTAAATCTCTAAATTGGAATGGCTCAATGTCTGCCCAACACATTTGTGCTTAAACCCAATCTCTAATCAACATTGAGATTCAAAATTGGCGATAGCTTGCAGACCTTAATGACCATGAAATCTTATTTACGAATGTTGGATTTTCCAACAACGCAACTGACCCATAGAGTGAGTGAAATCTTAGAACAGAATACTTGGCATATGTTTCTTGAAACCATGCAATCAGTTCTGAGTCTGTTGCAGCACCGGTTTCCAAATCTTTAGGAATAAATGTTTCAACATTAGGAGAATTTGCAGCAGTCAATTTAGCGACAGATGTCTTAGACTTGATAAGAAAAGTTGGACTTAGATTCCTCTTAACTGAATCCGGAACGCTCGAATGATTCAAGAAAACATGCTCCCTGTAACTGTCCTTAAAATACTTGTCAAAAGTTGAGATTCTGTAAAATGTATTCAAAGCGCAACGTTTCTTGATGTTACGACATGCTTTAATTTTGCAACTGTAACAGTGAAATGACGGAAGAATCAGTGTACGATTAAGAAGCTGCCCAAGATACAGCGCTATTTTCAAAGCCCCGCCTTCAAAATTTTTCGTGTGACCTGCACCAAAATCCACTGGGTTATCATAGGTCAGGTATTTTCTGTTATGATCGGAATAGTAGCCGTTTGAATCGACCTGCCACATTCCGTTCTCTTTGAACGGTAGATCTTTACCTCTTGGCTGACAATAAAGTTGTTGTGAACAAGAACGCATTCGCTACAATATGCATCACCAAGGAACATGATATTCTTCTTCTCAAAATAGTTGTTGCCACACGGGAATTGTTCTATGCTCAGTATCTTAACTTCAATGGATTTCTGTTTGGCCACAGATTTGATTGCTCGATCTAACGTGTCTTGGTCACAAAGACGATGATTCTTTCTTCCGAGCTCCAGTGCATTTTCATGCAATTTTATGCATACCGGTGTTGGACGCGCCATGTAGAACCCAGAGTTTACTTGCAGTGTGCCATTCTGAATTTGAATATCACATGATTCGCATGTGAGGTATTTCAGCGGGTTCTTAAAGAAGACAATATCTACATCCACAATAATTACTGTAAATCCCAAGCGCAGTGCGTCCAATATCACTTTGGGTTTGTAATGTGATTTTCTTATGAAGCTAGCGCTACCGTATTTACTCGATACGTTTCCTTCCTTTTCGTTAAATTCATAGTCGACACAGTGAACGGATGCGTGACTATTCAGTGATTTACATGCATTAGAATCTGTTCCAATAAACAGGTAATTTGAGATCTTTAGTGACGAATAAGAAGTCAAGTATAGGTTGAATGCCATTTCCACAAAAGAACTGTCAAATGTTGAGAGAAAAATCTGTTTTTTCGAATCGCTGTATTTAGTCACTTCATCTTTGAATGTTACATTGGACGATTCTGAAAAGAACATCTTAAACATATCTTTACTACAAAGCCATGCTGCTTGACGATTGAAAAACTCTGGAGATAATATTACAATAATGAAAACAGTCAGAGATACAGTAAATGCAACATTCCTACAAAAGCTCAATCGAGTGGTCATTGTTAATCGTTAATGAGTCCACACTTTCCAGTAGACTTTATAAATCAGAACAAATTTCTTTCAGTTCCTTTCTTGAGGAAATAAAGCATGTAGCTTCAGCAGGTTTATTCGGGGACTCAGATCTACGTTGTCACAAATCTGGCGGAATTAATTTGTCGAGATCGACACTAAGCACTCTACAATTTATGCCAAAGAGTATAGTAACATAAAATCGTCACGGTATCCTGCATACACCTATCTAGAACATGGCTACTGATATGCAGGAGACGGTATTGTTAGGATTAAAATATCGGTATCGTAATCTTAAGATTCTTGTGGTAGTCCTATATAATGGTTTTGTCCATGACATTACAAATAGTACAGTATACGCTTCTTTTAGTTTTCTTAATTATCTATGATGGTTGAATATATATATATATATATATATATATATATATATATAATTATATATATATGTATATGTGTGTGTATGTATATGTATGATATCATTTCCTTAAGAGATAACATTGAGTAAAAGAGACGTTGACAAAACAGTTTCCATTTCTTCTAGCAAAAGGAATTCCGGTAATAATAGCTAACCTGGATCAAAGTCACACAATCAGAGTAAACGATGTCTTCTGAAACATTCTGCAGTTGATCTCTGCTTAGTTTTTTAATTTAAATCTGAGCCAGGCACACTGATCACCAGTCACGTTCCCAAGCCTCAGCATATGACCTGACATTGAATGCTGCTTGGTATATTCTCTGGTATTTATCATTGACAGCTCTCAGGTAATAACGAGGCAAGCTCCAGTGAGCTGTAATCAAGACATCACTACAGCCGAGGACTTGACTGTTGTCATAAAATTCTCATGGTGCAATAAGCACAGTAGCCTATCATAAACACCTGCAATCATAAACGTTGCAAGCGTTTTTTCGTTTTTTCTCTCCAACAAAAGCACGCATTTTTACGAATTTTTGTATTTCTTTACGTTTTTTTTTTATTGTGTTTTCAACGGCTTTTGCAATATGGTATTTCAATTATTTGTAGATCATCGGTCTGACAAGCGTTCGTTGGTGAATCAAAATTTTCAAATGTATAATATTAAGATCCTTGTTCTGTATGTCTCTCTGTTACCTTGAAGCGTTCTCATTGGTTGACGAAGAAGCGTTTGACGAAGCGTACGGGCCCTCCACGACCCTACCTGCCCGGAGTATCTATCAACCTTGGTGCGTAGACGGACGATCGCCGACCGACCAGAGATGGACATGGGTTGGGTTAACCCATGGGTTGGGTTGGATTGGGTTGGGTTGGGTCATAAATTTAGGCAGTTGTGGTGGGTTGGGTTGGGTTGCAAAACGCTGATTTGCACGTGGCACAGTGCACACACCATACATTGGTTATAAAAAAATGATTATCGTTTTCCGCATTTTCATGTAACAAATTGCCGCCGAACTGTCGCTGGCAATACTGGCTTATGACAGCTATTAGTTAAGCGATTGGCGGGTGGGGGTTATATTCAGGACTGTCTTGAGCCCCTGGTTCTATTGATCCAAACACAGTTGTTCCTATATAATAAAGCATTAAAGGCATAAGTCTATCTACTTTGATACATAAAACCCCCCCTCGCCGTTGTGGCCGTTGTGTTCTCGATATTGTGCAGCGTCATATGCCTATAGGTAAATGTTGATCCGCAGTCACGAGATATTTGCATAAGACCGGTGGAAGTAAATAATTCAAGGCATTGGAATCGAGAGTGGAAATTTGTGAAAGAAGGAAGTAACTTTCTTTGAACGAAGTAACTTTCTTTGAACCATCCACTGTAAATCCATCTTAATCCCCTTATTGACTCCAATAACATTTATGAGCTACTGCGTGGAAGTGCGTGCGAACTTGCTAAGCAAATGCTATAATGGCTCTAGGGTTCCTTATTCGCTAGTCTTTCAACATTTGAAGCTGAATTTTAGATAAGTACAAATTATAACACGGACGTCTTCCTTCCTTTGCACGCCAATGATAATTATAATGGCGGAAAACATAGGCCCTACAGCAACATATGAGAGGTAATTTTTTAAAATGATTTGTATGCAGTAATTGACAAATTGTTGCTTAGCAATAAATTTGCTGAATATATTTACTTGAAGCTTGGGTGGGTTGGATTGGGTTGGGTGAATACTTGCAATTGCCGGCTTGGGTTGGGTTGGGTTGGGTTGGAGATTTGATGGGTCTGGTTGGGTTGGGTTCTAAAAAATGGACCCATGTCCATCTCTGCGACCGACAACTCCAGCTGAGATCCAGTACGCGGTGTCTACTTTACGTCCCTCCTCCGTCAAAGACCGCAAAGTTTGGAGAGAGGTCCGTCACACGAGGCAACCCCCTTCTATGGAACTCGCTGCCCGACTCAGTGATCGCAGACACTTCCTTCGGTTCATTCGCCACTAAACTTAAAACGCATCTTTTCAACTCATCGCACGATTGTTCCATGTAAAGCGCTCTTGACTTTGGCCCTCGCTATGCTACTGCGCTATATAAATCGTCATGTAGAATAGAATAGAATAGTACGTTTAGCACGGTTTAGTCGAGTCATTGCAGCGTCATAGGGGTGGGCGTGCGACGACGTTGCTATTGGTAACAATTGTTCGTAGCTTGAGGAAGTTGCGCAATTTTAACGTAAATTTTAAAGTACACAAAAATACGTGTACAGCGTCACAAATGTTCACAGTTGCGTGATTTTAACGTACATAGGCCTAATTATTACGTGGCACAGAGCTTGGTTAGGTGGCGTATGTACAGTACATCATTGAAATGTTGTTCAGCATGAATTCAATGATTGGGTATTAGGTATATGTATTGTAGTATTATCCTGCACTGCGAGCGAAGCGAGCCAAGCGAGCATCTTTCTAGTATTAATCAAGGCGCTACACAATTTATATTACGTAAAGGTTAGCGCCAAAATCGACAACATTGAAATGTAGAAATATGAACCACGTGTAGTTGAATTCTCTTTTTTGTAAACTGTACAAAATATATACGAAAACCGACCAGAACCTTTCTTTTTCCGATTACTGGAATGAATTGCCGCACAACCTGGCATTTTGTCGCGGTTGTATCTACGATACACGGCGTGGCAAGATGGAGTCGCTTTAGCCTCGTTTTCTGCACAATCCATAGATTTTAATATCGAGGCCTCTCCTAGGCCATACGGCCCATACCTCATATTTAGGGGCTGCGCTATCCCGAGTTTAGTTTATTAATCGAGTAGTTGACGAGTAGTTTAACGAGTACTCGAGTACTACTGTGAAATAATCGCGTTAAACGGCCCATACCTCATATTTAGGGCTGCGCTATCCGAGTAGTTTATTAATCGAGTAGTTGACGAGTAGTTTAACGAGTACTCGAGTACTCGCGTTAAACCGGAAATGCATGGTTGAGCAAACGTTATACGTCACATAATGCGTGTTATTTGCCTTGTGGCCCTCAATCCCCTCATTTAACCAAAGCAGAACACCAAAAACAATTACAAATAATTTTTTCTAATAATTATAACTCTCGTGGCCTATAAATAATTTGCAAATGAAGTATTCAGTTTTTTTTCGGAAATACTTTTCACACAGAAAAAAGACGAAAAGTAGATTTACCTATCAGAGCCGTCGTCTTCAATCTCACCGCTTTCAGAAATGTTTAGTTTGACATGTGGGTGCTTCGTCTTTAGGTGCTTTATCATGCTGGGTGTATTGCTATTTTGCAATGTTTACACACAAGCGTGGTATCATTCTCGTTAAAAATTAGTTCCACACTAACGAACACTGTACTCCTGTACGTTGTCTTTTTCGCTCAAACATACCATGGAATAGCAAAACACTTTAACACAACACTAATGTGCAAATTAGTAATTACAAATCACGCTTATTTTGTAAATGTGTTGCACATCATCAGTGACTTCAGCTCAGTTCAGCTGTAGCACGTGACCACTGAGAAGTACAGCAAGCTTAGGGATGTGCGACAAACTAGAGCTGAATTTCCAAAAGGGTCGATCAATCATTCATATGATTAGGCCTACGAATAACTTAAGTAAGGCTGACTAACATAGCTAGGCGTCAATCCATAGGGGCCCGGGGAGCCCGCCCCCAATAATTAGGGTGGGGCCCAACACTTGTTGCCCCCCAATATTTCAATATGTTAATCTACCAGTTAGCACATTTTCCGCACTCAATACATGTTTTCCTGCAATTTCTATTTTTGAAATTTCATATTTTCGGAATTTCGGTTCGGAGATGCCGATCCTCAGGGGCTCTAATCCCCCCAGTGATTTAGTTTTTGTGCATCAAACTTCAGGATATGTTGCCCCACTCAAACATCTATAACGGTTTCCTCAATAGCTAGTCTGACACTTAGTCACTGGAGTACCGTGACTGCGTTTATCTAAATTGCCTGCAAAAATGAACATACTGTATTAAACCTGTTAATTATTCTACTGGGAGTCTTGGACGAATAAACAGTCGGACTGTAGAAATCTGGTCGCTGGTTGATTGACCCTACGTGGAACTGTCATGCCACTTAATTTAACGGTAATCATGGGAACCAGGTCAATATGGGAGGCTTGTGAGCCGAAACGACTAGATTTAGTCTTAGATAGTTGACGGTTGTACAACAGCATTGAATTGTTAGTAACGTAGCGTAACTACGCCACCCTGCTGAGAGACTGGCGTTTGACTCTTTAGATCAATCGTATGAGTTTATCGAAATATTAACAGGTGAAGGGACTTAGGGGAGGTAATGGGAACTGAATCAACTGACTGCATTCAAGACATTTCTCTTGCTTGAACTAGACAGTCAATCGTTTAAACGTCTAATCCGAGTATCGAATAATAAAATAATGTCTCGTAAGCGACAGTGCAATTTCATAGATGCATCATGGATGTCTAAATGTTCTAAAAGAAATGCTCCAGCTGCGTCAAGTTCATCGGAGCCTACCGATTCTTCTGTTGCATTAGTCGTTACTAATGAACAGACTGGTAGCGACCAGTCTGCGTCTAATGTCACTAGCAACGCAGATGACAAGTTCCCGTCAGCTCTTGCCGAAGAGCTCAAAACAGGACCGTTTCGCCCCAAGGATATTTCTCAATTGAATATCCCACAGCAGAACGTCAATGGGAAGACGCGCAGCCTTCAATCCTCGTGGTTCAAACGATATCCTTGGCAGTGGCGGCTCTAGGATTTGGCAAGTGGGGGGGCGTTGTGGTGGCAACTTCTAATCATGGGGGGCAACCATTTGTTGTTTAATGTATGTAGCATTAAGTATAGGGTCCCAACTGGGGGGCCAGGCACTCAGTAGAGGGGAACGGGCCCTCTGGCCCCCGGTGGAGCCGCTACTGATCCTTGGTTGCACTATTCACATCACTTGCGATCGGTCCTGTGTTATTCGTGTGCCCGGGCAACTGCTTTATCGTTGCTTAAGTTGAATACGAAGTCACAGAGTACCTTCATCTCAACTGGATTCGCAGGATGGAAGAAAGCCCTTGAAAAATTTGCAGATCATGGAAAATCCGATTGTCATAGACTTGCAATAATGCAACTGCAGCAGGCAGCGTCACTGCCAATCGACGCCCAGCTGTCAACACAGAAAGTGGCAGAACAGGCGGCATCACGGGAAGCTTTGCTGAAGTTGTTTTCGTGGGGACAGAACGACTCGGCGACGTCGATTCGGCACCGAACGACTCGGCGCTGAACGACTCGACGACGAACGATTCGGCACCCGATCAAGTCGACGACGAACGACTCGGCGAGAGAGTCAATAAAGTTTATGGTGTTAGGAGAGTTGAAAGGCGTTGGGGTGGAGAGGGGAGGGGTTAGTACAGGGGCGCCCATCCCCCTGGTGACTGCATGGAAGCAGCGTCTGCTACTGTAACGTGATACCAAAACTCAGAGGGTAATTTCCTCCCTCTAACTTTTTTAGGAAGCATTTATTTCCTTTCCCCCCATCTGTGGGCGCCCCATGGGTTAGCTGATCTTTGAAATCAGGTAATGCACGTCAACGGTCGTGGGAGGTTGGTGGGAGGGGTGGCTAATGTAACCGGAGTAACTTTCGGGCGGTTGAAAGAGAAAATTTACATATAACGATACGCTCTATAGTTGCTTTATAAGGGAGGAATTGGCAAATGTTGGGTTCAAAGGAGATCTCTGATGAATGACAGAGTGTTTATAATCGATAAACTCTTTACTTTAAACGCTGTCTACGGAGTACGTTGTGTGCAGTCGAGTGGGGAATCTAGGTAAAAATATTCGATTATTCTCGCCGAGTCGTTCGTCGCCGACTTGATCGGGTGCCGAATCGTTCGTCGCCGAGTCGACGTCGCCGAATCGTTCGGGGCTGAGTCGTTCGTCGCCGAGTCGTAGCGTACCCTGTTTTCGTCGATCCGTTTTCTGGCACGACAGGGTCTTGCCCTGAGGGTTCACGATGAAGAAGAAGGAAATCTGTTTCAGCTTATGCAGCTCCGCTCAGAAGACGTAAGTGCCCTAAAACCATGGTTATTACGTACGACTATATGCAGATGATACTCAGATTATTACTTCATTTGATAAATGAAATAATAATCTGAAATGAAATAAATAAATCTTCAGCAGAAGCTTCATTTGAAACTATTTCTCAAGCATTCTCTCATATTCAGTCCTGGAAGGAATCAAATAAATTGCTTTTAAACCCGGCTAAAACTGAATTTCTACTTTTAGGCACAAAGACCCAGCTCAATAAATTTGACTCTATAAACTCTGTTAAGCTTGGGGATTCGACTTTTCCTGTAAGCACTTCTGCACGGGATCTGGGAGTTATTTTTGATTCCACACTTTCTTTCACAAATCATACAAACAGCGTCTGTAAAGTAGCTCATTACCATCTTCGTGATTTGTACCGTATTAGGAAATTTCTAAATAGATCTGCATTAATGCTCTTGGTAAATGCCTTAGTGTCTAGCCGTCTTGATTACTGCAACTCCCTTCTCTTTGGCATCTCAAAATCCAACCTGGCTAAACTCCAACGAGTTCAAAATTCACTGGCTCGGGTGGTTTCAAAAACCCCAAAACGTGAGCATAAAAACCCCAGTTCGTAAGGGTCTTCATTGGCTTCCAATTAAAGAAAGGATAGAGTTTAAAATCTGTCTTCAAGACTCAAGTATACAAAACACTTTATTACAAGGAACCCAGTTACCTTCTTTCTAAACTTTCTATGCAAACAAGCAAATACTCGACCAGATCATCATCTGCTATAGTTCTCTCCCTCTCCCATACTCGGACAGTTCTTGGTTCTCGTGCCTTTTCAGTGGCTACCCCCAAACTCTGGAACTCATTGCCTCAACATGTCCGCACTGCACATTCATTACAGATTTTTATAAAAATATTAAAAACCCATCTTTTTGACCTGGCCTAGACTGTCACCCGTTTGCCTGGCCGGATACCCTGGATTTGACCTGGATCTTTAATTATTTGGATTTGGTGTGCCATCGGTCGATGCTCCTGTGCATTATGAAGTGGCGCTATAGAAGTTTAAGATTAGATTAGATTAGATTAGACGGCAAATTTTTAAGTCCTGAAAGTCAGAATGAAATTCTCGAAGTGTTAAGTGATAATGTGTTGCGCATTGTTGCAAACACAATAAACGCATCATCAATTCAGTTTGCCGTAGTAGTTGTTGGCACTCAGGACTATAGTGGTGTTGAGCAGGAATCGATCTGCATCCGGTATTGCTGATGAAGATTTGAATGCAGGGACGTCATTTGGGGGGGCAGGGGGCATTTGCCCCCCCCTGATTTTGAGGAAAAAATTTTTTTTCTTGTGTTATTTAGTATTTAGTTTTTTACATGTCCTAAAGGAGCGCCTGATATGATGTGGAGTAGTCTAGTATTAAAAAGTAACTAACGTTATAACGGCTGACGCTGCTTGAACTCCGCAGTGAAAAAAAGGTCGTCAACTTTTTCGCAAACTTGTAACTTGTCAGGTCAAAAGTGTTTTGCCCCCCCCCTGAAAAACAGTGAAATGACGTCTCTGTTTGAATGTTTTCGAAACATGTGTCGGTTTGTTCACTCCACCTGATACGACTGGCAAAATTTTCTAAAAAGCTTGAATGCATTACAGCAAGAGCAGACGCTCTAACGCGTCTAATGTTTTGTGCACAATTTAAGAGCACAAACCTGTGCTGGAGCACTTTAAATAACATGATCACGGGAAGTTCAATGGTCGCCAGAGTAGCATATTAAAAACTCATCCTCTCGCAATCTACTTTAATTGCTCTGCTCATTCAGTCAATCTAGCTGCTTGAAAGCACCAGTGAAAGCCACTTATTCATTCGAGATTCATTACAAGCTGTCAATGAGCTGGGTGTATTGTAGGGGCCTACAAACGATCGGGGAAATATAAGCACATGTTTGACGTTGCATCAAACGCGTTTGAATCGCCACTGACCTTAAAACCAATATGTCCAACCAGGTGGCTTTGCCGAGTTCGTTCAGTGACTGCTGTTCTAAGTCAGTATGAAGCAGTACTGAGCAGTCTTGAGGAAATGAGCTTACACTCAAAAGGCGAAACAGCGACCAAAGCTGGAGGATTGCAAGAGACGTTCAAAAAGGCAAATAGGCCTACCATTCTTGGCCTTAAGGATTAGTTTCGTCGTTTTTACACCGTTGGAGGAACTGAACAGATCATTACAAGATCCTTCAAACACAGTCAGTGCAATGATAGAGGCTGTGAAAATGCTGCTCACAAATTTACGCTCTGAACAGCAGTTTAATGAAATTTTTAACAGATGCAGTTTGCGACTTGTCGATAGGCTTGCAACCTTTATCCGACCTAGGATGCCAAATGTGATCCGATTTTCAAAATTTTGAATTGTTTTGTTCCAAATACAGTTTCCTGCATCTTTGCCGTTCACAAAAGATAGGTTGTCACTCAAAATTTTAGTTGAAGAGCTTTAAATAATTATTTGATTTTTAAGGGTTCTGCATTAGGGCAGACAATTATTGTTTTCACACAGGCTTACTTACTCTAACCTCCCAAACCACTTTAAATCACATAATTATGATGATGATGTTAGTGATCAATGGCGCAAATGTCTGCGTGCAATGTGTTCGCGCAAGAGGAGGACACCTCGAGCATTTGCTTTGAGCTTTGACCTCTGACTTGTTATAACTTTGCTTTAATTCATTTATTAAATTCAGAGCATTTTGTAAACAATTAGAAACATTATAGGCATTATAGTGTTTACTGTTTACATGACAGTTTTCGATAATTTTCCACTTATTTCTGCTTTGCAAGGTAGGTTGTTATACGTTTAGGGCATTGTAAATATTATATATGACATTGTCCCCCATTAACCTCTGAGACAATTAGTGAAAACATTTTGAAAACCAGTTACATTTGCCAAGGTTATGAACAAACATGCAGTGGTATGTTTTTACTGCCTCACAGTGCAGTACCGGTAATTATAATCCAGAGTCACCATTGTTGGATCGAAAAGTCGCTTAACTAAGAATCAACATGGAGCCCGAGCAGCTGACTAATTCAACAGCAAACTCTTAACGCCTCCCAGAGGCGGCGCTAGGGGGTGGGTCCGCGGGTCTGGACCCATCCAGCCTCGGGCAGGGACACCCGAGCAGATGGTGCAAATCTGCAAAGAAATTTTGATTTTTTGGGAGGAGGGGTAGTCTGAGCCGGGTCCTGGTTGTGTAGATTACATTAGACCCACTCCAGCCAACAAAACCCAGCGCCGCCCCTGACGCCTCCGCTTCCTGAACAAACACGATCGTCATCTCATTTCACATCATCTCTTTCATTCATAACAGGCAAAGTGCTTAATCATTACTAAACACAAGTAAGAAAATTTTTTAACATAGGCCTAGTGTAGATAGTATTTAAATACAATTAAATAGGAAATAAGAAATAAAAAATGACTGAACCATTCAGAAAACAAGAGCATCTGATCTATCATCTAGGCCTAATATAACAAAAATATATCCAACAAATTAGCAAGCAACATATGTCATCGCTCATCAGTGTTGGAGTTGTGAAATTTGAGTTGGGGGGTCGAGGACTGAAATTCAATGAATGACAGAATCTGCATGTACCCGATATGCGATTTTGGAAGGGTTGCAAAGTTAGGTGGGGGTTCAACCCCCTCCCAACCCCTCCGGCAATCCCAACCCTGCATGTCATAAGGGTAATAACGATATATGAAAAAAACGTGCTCAAACAGAAGTTGGAAACAAAAATGTACGAAAAGGGAACAATGTTCCCGCAGGTAGGCACCTTGACTAATATAAAGAAATATATATAGAAATGAATTATATTAAATATATTAAATTAGCAGCCAAGCTCAACATTAAGTCAAGAAGCTAATATTTAGAAAATTAGTAGGTTATTTATTATAGGTGGCAATCATGGGGAATGTCGGGGGTTGTCAGGACACCCCCACTTTTCAGCCAAGAGGTGTCCAATAGCAGCTGGACACCCCCACATAAACGCTGAAATTTTAGCATAAACGCGTAGAGTTGCTTAAAGTTTGGTCTGGTTAATCTATCTATGCTAGAGTATATCGGCAGGTGCGCTTAATTAATTAGCGAGAACCACGGCTTTCGAAAGACATGCATGGATAATTTGCTAGGGTCAAGACCCAAGGCTCAAGGGTCCGCGACCTTAGGGTAAGCCGACGCCCGACGCCGACGGCGTCTGAGTGTCGGACATTCCGATAAGACGGTACCATAAAAAAATCGCGGACGACAAAATAGCGCACGACAAAATAACGAAAAAACGCGACAAAATAGCGCCGACGTAATTAATCGTGCGATAGGAACGGAGCGACGTGATTGATTGATATGAAGAGACCTTATTTAATTCCACGTTATTGATTAATATGAGAGACATTTTTAACAGTTTAGTATATGCTTCTACGTCTTTCATTAGCTTTGTAGTTGTATTAATTTTAATAAACATGTTAAATTGAAAGTTGTGTTCTCTATCGTTTCTTGCTTCGGCTATATGTTATGTGAAGGATATTCAGTAACGTTTTTCCTATCGACTAACTACTCGGCTATGACTTGTTAAAGATAATCACTATTAATCAGTATCGTTGTGTAATTTGAGCTAGGGGGAAAGGGGGTTTGCGGACTGAAATTCAAAAGAGTGCAGAGACTGCATGTAGGCCTACCTGCTATGCGATTTGTGATGGTTGCAAAGTTAGCTGGGGGGTTAAACCCCCCCCCCCTCAACCGCCCCGGCAATCCCAGCACTTGTATTTCCTATCAACCAAATAATATAATTGTTTTGGTGTTTTATGAATTTTAATAAACATGTTAATTTGAAAGTTGTGCTCTCTATCGTTTCTTGCTTCGCGCTATTTTCCGCTATTTTGTCGTCCGCGATTTTGGCGCGATTTTGTCGGCGCGATTTTGTCGGCGCGATTTTGTCTCCGCGATTTTGCGCGATTTTGTCTCCGCTATTTTGTCTCCGCTATTTTGTTTCCGCGATTTTGTCTGGACACCCGATAAGACACATCCAGAAAGATTAATGTCTGTAACGAGAATAATTAACACCGTTGACACCCCTAAGATCGCCGTCTATCATGGGCGCCCGCTCACCAGAGCAAGAGGAGATACTGGCCCCTCCTGGAAAATGCAAATACCATTATTTCACAGTGAAATTTTAAGACCTTGCTAAAATATTAACCGTGACCATTGTGTTAAAATGTGTTTGCCCCTGGAAAAATTTATGTGGCGTAGCCGTAAAAACTTGTGTCTTGCCCCCTAGAAAAATTCCTGTGGGCGCCTATGCCACCTATGGTACAGAGAGATTAACCAGACCTTTTCTGTAGGTCCCAATGCATGGCTTGCGTGGCTCGCTCTGACCCGGTAATTGTGCCCTAGAAAACTTCTGGCTCAGCTTTCATTTGCATGAATTTTGCCATTGCCTAGGTACAATGCATTTTTATCCCTCTTTCAAACATCCTGCAAAATTTTCTGGGATAAGGGAAGAAACCCCTCAAAAAATTTTTTTAATGTTCCAAGCTGTGGGGTGTTAGACTGAACAGAGAGTCGAGACGAATCGAAAAGCAGTCGTTGATTATAAAAGAAATACAAGCATCGTTCTAAACTGAGAGACAATTTATCGAAAGATTCGTAAAGTCCAATTTTCAAACTTTTGATTTAGTCGTAGTAGAGGATGAATGTAAGAAGACTGCTCGAGAAAAGACAGTAGTATGAGAGAGAGAGAGAGAGAGAGAGAGAGAGAGAGAGAGAGAGAGAGAGAGAGAGAGAGAGAGACAGAGACAGAGACAGAGACAGAGAGACAGAGAGAGAGAGAGAGAGAGAGAGAGAGAGAGAGAGAGAGAGAGAGAGACACACACACACACAGAGATACAGAGAGATGCAGACAGGCAGACAGACAGATGGAGACAGACAGACAGATGATGTTCCAGGCCAATAATTATCGTTTTCCACAGTTCAAGTAATTGATACATCACCCTAATCCTCCCACTTACACCAGTCCATCACCTGTATTTGTGTGCCTGGGCAGGTAAAAGGTGTGGGACACCATACAATTGCACAAAAACACATTTCCTGAAAGTAGCTCCTATGACATTTTTAGCTGACTCACTTGGAAATCAAAAGAAAAAACTTAAACGACTGCATTCAGGATATAACACCGCAGAAATATGTCAAATTTCATGTATGTTAAACCAATGGCTGTGATAAATATTTACAATTAACCAGGATGGTTCCAATTTTATTGGCCCACCCTGAATGTGACTAAACGTGAACTGTTATAAATGTTGTTTCTTATTTATCATGACGCTGAACACTGTTAGCGGATGAAAGTTAGATATCTAAATTAGAATGTCTCAATGTTAGCCCAACATATTTGTGCTTAAACCCAATCTCTAATCAATATTGAGATTCAAGCTTGGCGATACTTTGCAGACCTTAACGACCATGAAATCTTTTCTACAAATGTTGGATTTCCCGATAACGCAACTGACCCATAGAGTGAATGAAATCTTAGAACAGAATACTTGTCATATGTTTCTTGAAACCATGCAATCAGTTCCGGGTCTGTTGCACCGGTTGCCAAATCTTTAGGAATAAACGTCTCAACATTATGAGAATTTGCAGCAGTCAATTCAGCCACAGATGTCTTAGACTTGATAAGAAAAGTTGGACTTCGATTCCTCTTCACTGAACCCGGAACGCTCGAATGATTCAAGAATACATGCTCCCTGTAACTGTCCTTAAAATACTTGTCAACAGTTGAGATTCTGTAAAATGTATTCAAAGCGCAATGTTTCTTGATGTTACGACATGCTTCATATTTGCAACCGTAACAGTGAAATGACGGAAGAATCAGTGTACGATTAAGAAGCTGCCCAAGATACAGCGCTATTTTCAAGGCCTCGGTTTCCAAATCCTTCGTGTGATCTGCACCAAAATCCACTGGGTTATCATAGGTCAGGTATTTTCTGTTGGGATCGGAATAGTAGCCGTTTGAATCGACCAGCCACAATCCGTTCTCTTTGAAACGGTAGATCTTCGCCTCTAGGCTGAAAATCCAGTTGTTGTGAACAAGAACGCATTCGCTGCAATATGCATCACCAAGGAACATGATATTCTTCTTCTCAAAATAGTTGTTGCCACACGGGAATTGTTCTATGCTCAGTATCTTAACTTCAATGGGTTTCTGTTTGGCCACAGATTTGATCGCTCGATCTAACGTGTCCTGGTCACAAAGACGATGATTCTTTCTTCCGAGCTCCAGTGCATTTTCATGCACTGTTATGCTTACCTGTGTTGGACGTGCCATGTAGAACCCAGAGTTTACTTGCAATGTGTCGTTCTGAATTTGAATATCACATGATTCGCATGTGAGGTATTTCAGCGGGTTCTTAAAGAAGACAATATCTACATCCACGATAATTACTGTAAATCCCAAGCGCAGTGCGTCCAATATCACTTTGGGTTTGTAATGTGATTTTCTTATGAAGCTAGCGCTACCGTATTTACTCGATACGTTTCCTTCCTTTTCGTTAAATTCATAGTCGACACAGTGAACGGATGCGTGACTATTCAGTGATTTACATGCATTAGAATCTGTTCCAATAAACAGGTAATTTGAGATCTTTAGTGACGAATAAGAAGTCAAGTATAGGTTGAATGCCATTTCCACAAAAGAACTGTCAAATGCTGAGAGAAAAATCTGTTTTTTCGAATCGCTGTATTTAGTCACTTCATCTTTGAATGTTACATTGGACGATTCTGAAAAGAAGATCTTAAACATATCTTTACCACAAAGCCACGCTGCTTGACGATTGAAAAACTCTGGAGAGAATTTTACAATAATGAAAACAGTCAGAGATACAGCAAATGCAACATTCCTACAAACCTTCAATCGAGTGGTCATTGTTAATCGTTAATGAGTCGCACGACTTTCCAGTAGACTTTATAAATCAGAACAAAATTCTTTCCGTTTGTTTATTGAGGAACACAGCATGTAGCTTCAGCAGGTTTCTTCGGGGACTCAGATCTACGTGGTCACAAATCTGGCGGAATTAATTTGTCGAGATCGACACCAAGCACTCTACAATTTATGCCAAAAGTATAGTAACATAAAATCGTCACGGTATCCTGCATACACCTATCTCGAACATGGCAACTGATATACAGGAGACGGTCTTGTTAAGATTCAAATATCAGTATCGAATTCGCCATAATTTGACCTAGGATACGGCACTAAATGAGGTTTAATCTGAAGATTCTTGTGGTAGTCCTATGTATCGGTTTTGTCCATAACAGTACAGTATACACTTCTTTTAGTTATCTTAATTATCTAGAATGGTTGGAATATAGGCCTATATACGCCTATGCTATCATTTCCGTAAGAGATAACATTGAGAAAAGGAGAAGTTGACAAAGCAGTTTCCACTTCTTCCTGTAATAGCAAAATGAATTCCGGTAATAACAGCTAACCTGGATCAAAGTCACACAATCAGAGTAAACGATGTCTTCTGAAACATTCTGCAGTTGATCTCTGCTTAGGTTTTAATTTAAATCTGAGCCAGGCACACTGATCATCAGTCACGTTCCCAGGCCTCGGCATATAATCTGACATTGACTGCTGCTTGGTTTATTCTCTGGTAATTATAATGGACAGCTCTCAGGTAGGCCTAATAACGAGGTAAGCTCCAGTGATCTGTAAACAAGACAATACTATAGCCGAGGACTTGACTGTTGTCATAAAGTTCTCATGGTGCAATAAGCACAGTAGCCTATCATAAACACCTGCAATCATAGACGTTGCAAGCGTTTTTTCGTTTTTTTTCTCTCCAACAAAAGAACGCATTTTTACGATTTTTGTATTTCTTTACGTTTTTTTATTTTATTGTATTTTTAACGGCTTTTGCAGATTGGCATTTCTATTATTTGTAGATCATCGGTCAGACAAGTGTTCTCTGGTGAATCAAAATTTTCAAATATTAATCAAGGCGCTACACAATTTATATTACGTAAAGTTTATCGTCAAAAACGGCAACATTGAAAAGTAGAAATATGAACCACGTTGAGTCGAATTCTCTTATTTGTTGTAAATTGTACAAAATACATACGAAAAGGTGCGATATATTTTAAAATATTATCAGCAGTTGCTCAGAATTTCTTAGAATATGAGTTTAAAAAGCTTTGAAGCTGATACTTTACGTTAAAACTATAATGATCGCTTCGTGTGTTGACTATCTATGATTTTTAGAGTTGTGTTAGCCTACTAATGAACGTTTCTCGTTGTCTTGCTTTTCGTCGTTTTAAACTAATTACGCCAACAGGGGTGAAAATTAGGCATAGCATGTTAATTTTTGTGTTGCCTAAAAAGCAAATGGACGTTTTTCTCAAGGTTTTTTACGTTTTTAATATTTTCGAAAAGAAGCGCGTTTTTTCACGTTATAAAATTTATTTTTATTCGTTTGCAACACCTATGATACAGTATAAGGATCAATAGTTATAGCAGCAGCTAATTTAATGGTAATGTTATAATAACAGTAATATCTGGCCATCTGTGGTGCAGCATTGTCATTGTTGCAACCTACAGAAGATGCAGTAGCTGATTATGCTAACAGTTCTGAGCGTGGCCGGACAAAATGTCCGCGGACAAAATGTCACGGATAAAATGTCATGGTTTAGGGTTAGGGCTAGAGTTAGGATGACATTTCGTCCGTGACATTTTGTCCGCTGACATTTTGTCCTAGCACCGTTCTAGGGATACATGTCAAGAGATTGCACTGCCATTTGATGTTTGCAGCATTGACCAAACATACCACTTGGGCATGAACAGACTCCCAGTTCAGCATCAACTTCATAATATTCGCCAACTTCGGCATCGCCATTGGGGTCACTTTGAACATGATAGATGCTGCCAGACAGTTCTATAATAGCATCCTTAGCAGTATATGCTGTGTGTTTTCTCAGATCTTCGAACAGCAAATAAGGCTTTTGAATGCGACTATGTGCAAAGGCCAAAAGTCGATTGCGGTAGTAACTTTCTAGTACCTGAAGAGTGCAGGGGCGGCTCGTGGGATAGGTAAACTAGGCGGCTGCCTAGGGCGGCAAATGTCAGGGGGCGGAAAAACGACGTAGCTAAAAATATAGCGACGTCATTTTGCAGCCCCTTTGATTTGATGTTTGACGGTTGACACAGTTAAAGACTTATGCTGCAGATCGGATTTATTTCGTATTAAATTTATTACAGTGTTAGAAACTTTATTTAATTTTTAATCATGCAGCCAGAAAAACTGGCCGGTGCACAGTATCGCAAACGCAAAGTCGAGAGAGACTCGGACATTTAAAAATACAGCGAGTCGCTTTTTAATTAAATTAGTAAAACTAATGCTGACAACAACAGAACACTGAACACAGGAACAACTGTCTCTACGCCAAATGTGAAATCGCCGGCCAGTGACACTAGTCACATTAACATAGACGACGGAAACCAGCCAATTTCTCCTTATTAAAACTTATAAAACGCTATTTCCGGTCGTCGATGAGCCAAGAACGATTAACTAACTGACTTAGCCATTTTCTCAGTTGAAAGTGAAGAATCCAGCAAAATAGATGTTTCAATATTGCTAGAGAATTTGCTGCAGCCAAAGTGCACTGTGTTGGCTATTTAAGTGATCTATCATGACGCTTAAATCATTCATTGAACACGTTGTGAGATGTGAGTCATGTGATGTTACGAAGGAGGATTACACTAATTCACTATCTGCAGCTAAAATAATTAACTGTTTGTTTAGATATACAGTGTTAAATAAAATGCTGCTAATAAAGGAAATCTCTAGCAGTGTTTAAGAAATGAATTAGGCCTAATAATCTGAGTTATATATATACATATATATACATATATATATATATATATCTTAAATCGGGGTCAGGGGCGGCCATGGACCCGCTTGCCTAGGGCGCCAGAAACTCATAAGCCGGCCCTGGAAGAGTGAATTCCACCAGAGTAACAACATTGTATGCTTTACAATGGCCAAGTCTTTGTACAAGCGGACAGTCACCTCTGCAAAGTTGCTTGTGTGATGTCCACGCATTGCAGGAGCTCTGCGCCACGCCAAGCACCAGAGAGACTGTCTGTCCTACAAACTCAGCAGATGAGTTCTGTACTGTTCTTATTTTTGGTCTCTTCTGAGCTCATAACGGCTTCCATGGCTTCCGCTGCTGCTTCCTCAGTAGCAGCATACATGACGCAACGAAACTGTTGCATCAACTCTTTCCTGTCTTGTAGCTGAAATTCTGAATGCCATGAGCACTGTCCTATAGCCAGCACCATAGTGCTTGAGCAACATGAAATAAACAGAGCTTTTGATCTGAACGGGGCCAAACTTTTGCAAGTGCATTTCTTTCAGCAGAGCTGTCATCTGCCATGAATATACTGGGGGTACTGGTGTCCTGCAAAGGCATTTGGTCCGAAAGCTTGTCTGATTAGATTGAAACCAGCAGCATACGATTCTTCAGAAGTGCTGTCTGTTATTAAAACACCAACCGGAATAGCACCAGAATAACACTGAGAAGGTATCAACATGAATGTTATGACGTGACTGTCGGCATCACAGGAAGCAGTGCTGTCGATAAAAGAAATGTATCTATTCGATGAAATTCCGTGAGATCGACGCATTAGCGGTGTTACAACAGCTACAGAAAACAGAAAATGGATGCTTTGAAATCAAGACTGTTGCCTGATCCACTCGTGGTCGGACAAAAAGTCCGCGGACAAAATGTCACGGTTTAGGGTTAAGCCTATGATTAGAGTTAGGGTTACATTTTGTCCGTGACATTTTGTCCGCGGACATTCTGTCCTAGCACCGATCCACTATAGATTGGCAGCTTCTGTTTAAGCTTCTCAATTCCTTCAAGTGTATTGCAACCGCCTAGCTGCTCTTTCCTCCAGTTCGAATGAATGCGATAGACAACATCTGGTATTGGATTCGGTGAAGCATCTCCCGAGTCTTGTTGGCTGGATATCATTTCTATCTCAGGCACGTGGTAGGAAATTGCAGCTGATGGCGTCATACCATTGTTGGAGTATGTGAGAAATCAGTCTTTTGTAGTTGACATAGACAGACTGACAGAATGTGAACATTCTTAATCAGTTTGGCTGATTATGTCGCCGTTTTTGCAGGATTCGACGTTCTTCGTTTGGTTTTAAGACAGATTTGTTAATCCTGGCATAGAATTTGGTCTTTATTCTTGTTGTCACGAGTTATCTTCTTGATCTGAAAACAAGAAACAATCTTGAAAAATCCACCAGTTGGTTTTTACAACTTTTACATAAAATTGTCACGATGTCCGTAGCTGTCGTTTTATTCCACGTCTTCGCATGAATTTTCCATCTTCGTCGGATCTGCAGTTTGTTGCATCTCGGTGGCGGAACAATTATTTACGGAAGCCGCCAATTGCGGGAATGCAACTCTCTCCCTGTCTCTAACTAAGAATACCATCCAGCGGTTATAAACTTTTCCGTCATTCATTGTCTCTGTGTTGGGAACATCCCTATAAAGTCGCCACTTTATCGAATTATGGTTTGATTTCGTGACGACGGCGAACAGCACTGCACGCAATGTGGACACACTTTAATTACCATCTTCCAGCCTGTAAGAATTGAAATGTAACATTAGTATTTAAGATTTAATACCCACCCATTTTGCTGATGCTTACAACGTTATTACTATATTAAGACTGAAGAGTTGTCATATTAAACGCTATCATTCATTCATTTTGTTTTAAGACCTGGCTGTGGTTGCATGTCAATTTTTATGACATTTTTAATAGGCCTACATAGAATTGATCTTTATTGTGTTGTCATGAGTTATCTTCTTGATCTGCAAACAAGAAACAATCTTGAAAAATCCACTAGTTGGTTTTCACATCAAATTGTCACGATGTCCGTAGCTGTCATTTTATTTTTTTGAACATATGCAAACTTCAGCAGCATTTTGTTGCATCTAACAACCAAAAATTATTTGGGCTCCAGTTGCGGGTGCTACTCTCTCCCTGTCCCTAACTAAGAATCCCCAATCCCAGGGTAAACTGGGTAGTGTCTTCATTGTATATGCCCACATATAAATTGCCACTTTATCGTAGAATATTTACTTAGAATTTTCACAGCACTGTACGCTATTAATAATTATATTCATTTCCAGCCTGTAAGAATTTGAAGTTTTAGGTTAGTATTTAAGATTTAATGCTCACCCAATTTGTGATGCCGAACATTATTACCGATTTATCTGTGATTGAATATTAAAGCACCTTGGATTTTATTTTAAGACCTAAGAATCTTCCACACTTAAACTTTTTATAATGTTCCGGTACCGAATGTTCCAGAACCTGATGCACATACCGAAACAGACAATGAGACGCAGTGCCACTTTTATTTCGTGACCGATAATGAGCTTTGTTCGGCCTCTTGAGGCGTGAACTGAATAGACAAATTTCTTCTTGAATGTTTGATGAATGGCATTTAGAAAAGTTCTATCTGAAAGCCAACTGTTATTGTATGCGTGTTGCTCTCGTATTCATCCAGCCATAAGGCAAAATCTTCTTCCGTCAAGCAGTTTGTTCTTATGGTGAATTGGTGACAGGGCCGGATTAAGGTCCGAGTGGGACTGGGGCTGAGAAAAAAAGGTCGTCGCCTATACTGAAAATCTCTGACAAGCAAAAAAAGGTTATCATCTCTCTTCCAAATCGTGATGACAATCAAAAAGATGGAAAATCGGTGGGCCTATTTTTCATGGTGGGCCTGGAGCTGCAGCCCCCTCAGCCCCGCCTTAATATAGCCCTGATTGGTGATAGTCGTCGACTCTGCTGCACTGCATTGCTGTATTAAATTACACAGAAGCTCTGTGGTATTGATGGCAGAATAGCTAATAACTCTTTATCTTAATTTTCACGTTTGTTAAAAACTTAAAACAATATTTTAATTTCTGTGTCATCGTTCTAAGTCAGGACATTTCCCTCCAGTAGCGTGTAGATGAGGGCGGGGGAGGTGGCCCCGGGCGCAGACCAGGAGGGCGTAAAAATTGACCCGATGATCTTTTTTTGCTTGTCAGACCTTTTTGGGGCTGATTTTGGACGACTTGGCCCCGGGCGTCGGCCACTCTCTACACGCCACTGGGGCAATGTGACCTTAATTTAACACTCATTTAAGTGATTCACGAAGACAATTAACTAAACGGATCTAGTAAAAATTATACTTTCTTTTAGAGATGCCATTTGATGGCTAGCCATAATGCATTAAAATGTACCTTGATAGATAGATAGATAGATAGATAGATAGATAGATAGATAGATAGATAGATAGATAGATAGATAGATAGATAGATAGATAGATAGTAGGTAGATAGATAGATAGATAGATAGATAGATAGATAGATAGATAGATAGATAGATAGATTGGTTGGTTGGTTGGTTGGTAGGTTTGGTTTATTTATTTATGCTGATAGGCAATGCAAACTGTTTGAGGCATGATGATCGATGACACTTCGCTTTGAGATTTCAAGCACATTCTTTTAATAGTGCATCTAGCTCGAGCTGTGTACAATGGCAGGCCTATATTGACGTTTCTTTTTTTAGATCCAGTATGGTCGGGATTTGAGGGACAAAGAAATTTGATAAAATCTATCAGAAAGCAACAGCTAAAATTTATTGGACACATAATAAGAATAGACTGGAAAATCTGGTAATAACCGGAAAAATAGAGGGACAAAGAGCTAGAGGAAGAATTAAATACACAGATAGCCTAAGCCAGCGTTGTCCAACCTTCATGCTCTTGCGGGCCGCACAAAAATGTTTAGACCCTTGGCGGGCCAAGCAAGTTGTAGCACTTAATATTGCATAATATGATATATGTATGGCATGCCATATAAAACTGTCATAAAATAAGCAGAGGCGTCATTTAGGAATGGGGGGCAGGGAAGGTGCCGTGGCCCCAAGGAAATGAAGAAATAATGTATTAAATAAATAAATAAAAATGTGAAATGTGCAAAAAATTTGCCAAAAATGTTAAAAATTTGCCAAAAATTTCCTGCCCCGCCCCTAAGAAAAGTGTGA
This sequence comes from Metaphire vulgaris, assembly GCA_018105865.1. Lineage (NCBI taxonomy): Eukaryota > Metazoa > Annelida > Clitellata > Crassiclitellata > Megascolecidae > Metaphire > Metaphire vulgaris. The sequence goes on from CM030861.1 coordinate 5,902,423, forward strand.
AATGACGCCACTGAAAATAAGGCTATATACGACTAGTGTAAGACTAAGACTAAGCCTAAGTGTTAACCAAGAAATAAAAAAAAACACTTCGATGGTAACTGCTATAAACAGCTATATTGCTATAATATTATCATTTTAACATAGTATTCCAGTTAAAATTAAGTAGCAAGTAGCCTAAGTATTAGTATTCTACCGGCTTAGTGTCTAAGTTAGATTTAGTAAGACTAGTGACATTCATTCGATTGATTCTGTTCTATTTCAATCTAATGATCTACTCTATTCTATTGGGTGAAGACTTTCTAATCTAGTGCGAGCACTGCGGAAAAGGTTTTTCTCTAACAATTCCAGCAATATCAATATCAATGCTTGTGGCGCCAAGTCGTGTACAAGAAACGAGAGTGTTTTTACACTGTGTTTTTAAACTGCTGAAAACGGCGTCAAATTTTAACTGAGCGAGAACGAGACTTGCAGCGAGATGACTAATGTAAGCAAGTTAGTAATAAGTAGCAAATAAGTAAGTTTAATTACCGCCGTCACCTGTGGTGTGTATAAGTAAGCAATTTGGTAACCTCTTAGTCCAAGTATAGTCCTATAAAATAATGGTAATAACCGGTCCTATAGCAAAAATTATTTTCTCAAACTCGGTGGCGGGCCGGATGAAACTGGTCCGCGCCGGCTCCGGCCAGCGGGCCGCCAGTTGTACAACCCTGGCCTAAGCCCTACGAAAAGAAGCAGTAAACAAAGACAACATTCATGATTCAACTGATTAAAAACAGTAACGTATACAGAGCAGAGTTGAAATCGATATTCGCTGACTTAGTAATACATAGGACACGAATAAGATGATAATCAGAAGTCAGCATCGTACGTTCCATGGCCTGTGGCAGCCAGTGGCGTAGCCAAGGGGTGAGGATTAACTCCCTTGGTTGGCCGACCCAACATTTTTATTGACTTATTATTCTGTCAGTGGCGTAGCGAGGGTATCCGGCGCCCGGGGGCAAGGTGTACAAATGGCACCCTCAACTGCCAAGCATAAAAGGTCGTCGCTTATTTATTTTACTCTCGGCTTCCCGGGGCGGCTGTCTGCCTCACTACGCCACTGTATTCTGTGGGTGGAGGGTGCCAAAATCTGGTTTGAGGTAGCAAAAAATAGGCTGTCCGCGCTCATATAACTAGGCCTAAATTAACCAAGTGAAATAATAATATAATAAGCGACGACTTTTTTGCTTGTCAGGATTTTTTCAGAAGTTCTGAAGTTGGGGAAATGGTCGATCGTAGCCCCCCCCCCAATCGGAAAATCCTGGCTGCGCCACTGGTGGCAGCTAGGAAACTGTACCCTGTTCACAGATAAATCTGAGATTACGAACAGTAGACCCGTTGTCTGCGACATGACACAGACTTAGAAAATGTCCCTCAAACTGTTTCTTTGTGTGGAACACATTTGTGTATTGTGTATTGTGCTCATTCAAAATATTGCAACAGTAATATTTTAGAAAACTTTGACATAAACAAAATATACTTTCACCGTGCAGGGCCTGTTTTAACGTGCAGTGACACAAAGTGTCCCGTGATAAAATGAAACTGTGCAGTGGTGAAATGCAATTTTCTATGCTTTGTGCAGTGATAAATTTTCCGGACGACCTGTTTTGCTTGTTTTTGCGCGGATGACCACAATTTTTTTGAGTTTAGTGCAGTGATACATTTTTTCTTAAAACAGTCCCTGCTTTCACGTGCACATATCGACCCATTTGAGAGCATTTTTGTTTCGAACATATGCTCCGTTTGCTGTGGCAATAATCAACAACGCACTTCAGTTAATATTTCGTGTCTGTAATTTAATAAGTATAACATTCCTACTTCAGGGGTCTCCAAAGGACGGCCCGCCAAGGTCTATAATCCGACCCGCGGAAAAAGAGGAACATGCGCAAATCGTACAAAGTTATTCTATGAATATCTTTTTGACGCCTGTATCATAGATACATAGACTTTAATCATAGTAGACCCTAATCATACTATAGATACAGTCTATGGTTTCTGAAAGTGAAGCCTGTTTCCCACCATTTTGCATGCAGTGTGTGTTAATGATATCTCCTTATTGAAGGCTTATTCGCTGTATTTTGCTATAGTTTCTTGTGTTTGTTTCCCGCTGAGTCTTCAGAAGTCAGCATTGTGGCCTCTGGCTAAAAAATCGAATGCAATTTTGTAAACATGACGAAACAGTAAACGTTTCATTTAAACTTTCAAAATGGGTAACGTGACGCATGCGGAAATTGGATGTGAAGTATGGTTAACCTGATAATCATCTTGAACCACCTAGACAATCTGAGTGCAAAAATAGTCAGAAATTTCACCAGACTGTAGTTTCTTGTGTTTGTTTGCCGCTGAGTGCAATGGGTTCTAAAAATCTGGCGACGAAACACTGTACACGTCCGTTTCCTGAGTGGGACAATTGTTCAGACCTTAGTGCAGGGTTTCCCGGGGACAATTGGAAATTTCAAAATCCCCCGGAAATTTTGGCATACTACATCAACTAACAGCAGCCACTAGCTGACTTCCCCCGGCCTTGTCAGTCCCCCTCCTGGAGTCCAGGAGTCTAAATTAAACACTGCCTTGGTGGTCTCAAATACGTAACGGGGGCTCTGGCAACCGTGTTTTTGTCGCTACGAACGAGGTGCACAAAAACGTTTTGATCGCACCATGACAGCGTCGCATTTTAAGTGAAGCTACAGTTCAAGATATTACCACTTCGCCTAGACACCTCCTTTGCATCCACTGATTCCACTCATGCACGACACACACACACACACACACACACACACACACCAAGCAGCGTTCAACTGGCCCACATGTTCTATCACAACGCACACACGCTCTCAAATTTGTTTACATCACTCTGGAGCTCAACACGATTCTCGACTTGCTGGAGGCTAAAATTAGAAATGTACATGCGCATTGTGTGTGTAAGTTATAAATCGCTGGTTTCTCACGTGCCGTCAGCACACGTAAGGCTACCGTAAAAATTTCACATGATCGTTTCTAGCACTCGCGCGCTCGTCTCTAGCTTCGACTGATCATAAGATCGCAAATAAACTTATTAGTAGGCCTATGGTCGAGAAAAATTTCAAGTTTCTGAAATTTTTTGGACGAATCAGAACAGACAGAGAGACACGAAGAACGTCGAAGTAACGAGGCAGCATTTGAATCTTACAGTATAAAAAGCGTTGGTTGCCTAATATATAGGCCATGTGATCGCTCGCTCGCTCGCTCGCTCGCTTGTTAGCGTATAGAGTGATTTTATCCGCTTCGAGATCCTTCTTCTGGACGTCGTCGTAAAGCCAACAATATTAGCGCGACACACGCATAGACATTAGGCCTATAATAGCGTTGGGTTCTAAACAGATGATTGTCCAAGAAGTGCAATAAATTCACAAAAAGCAACTTCTACCGATCGATTACGAAGAAGTCTGAGGAAATAATACTCGACGTAGATTCGTTAATTTTTCGAGATGGAAGCAAATGGCAACCGTGTGACCAACGGGGAAACTACAGTGCGACCAGGAAGAGGTTGATCCAACTACCCTATCTTGTTACTAGTTGACAGGGATATTTTTACACCCTTCAGTAACACCAACACCTCCAATTTGAGACCGACACCCCCAAATTTTCCCCAATCCGAGCCTGAGATGCACCCCTAACACCCTCCAACACCCCTAATTTGAGACCGACACCCCCAAGTTGATAATCCTAGAAATAACTCTGCTGGTTGAGGTCAAGATTATCTAGCAATGCGCAATTTATAGAATTGCACATCGATTTTCATACAGGACAGAACTATTCTAAACTCAGTGACAATAATGTCATGTCATTTGACCATCATCGCTGCGTGCGGTAGGGCGGGTAGGCTGCACGGGTGGGTGATGTGTGATGTGTGATATGTGAGCAGTACTTTTATTTTCTTTCTTTGCGGCAGTTAGTAGTTCTGTAGATTTTCAGTTTGCAGAGGACGGAAGATGGCAGAGTGGGTTACGCGCTGGAGCGTTAGGCTGACAGAGCGAGGTTCAAGCCATGTTGGCGCCTCTAGCCATGCAAATCAGGAAAAAATCAGATTATTTTCAGAATTCGTATTTTCAATTTGTGTTTCATTTAGTACTGAAAGGCCGAGAAGAGCCGGAAGCAGATGGAAGCGGTTGCTGTTCCGTCCTTTTGACTGGACTTTCCTGGATCCTGATCGTTCTCTTTTTCCCATTTTCGATGGTCGTTTGCCTTAAGGTGATCTAAATTGTATTGTATTAGGGCAAAGTTTAGGTGTTAGGCACGTACAGTGTAGCGCCAGTCTTGACTTCTGCGATAGTTTCTTTCTACGCAGCTACGGTGACTCTGGAGTTCCATGCTTTCATTTGATGCCTTGGCCTCAGGGTGGCCGAGAAAATGTCTCAGTCCAGGTAAAAAGCTTTGCGGGCCCTTATACAAAGTTAGGACACACACACACACACGCACGCACACATATACAGTATAATATATATACACACATTAATTAATAAGGGTTATGTCAAACAACGCTACACGGTTGCTTTCCAATACATACAAGGTTTTAAGTATTACATTCAATGTTGCTTTTTTCAAACAATTGTTCTGATAAAATTATGAAAATTTCCCCCTTTACGGATCCATTTTGAGCTACATCGGTCCTGGAAAAATGCACCGGCGGCACCCCTCTCCTCAGACCTGCGTAGACTCATCCGTATAGACAGAATTTCCTGTAGTATCGGTCATGAGAAGAAAGTACTTCTCATTATTATACTCTTGTCTGGTTCTTTGAAAGGCTTTGCAGGCCTAAATTCGAATCAGTTTGTGGTTTATGGATGTCATGTAATTATAATCAAAGGCCTGTACAGTGTACTGGGGAATCCAAAGGCTTTTAAAGAAACTATAACTTTTTGTCGACCTCAGTGCTAATTAATCTCTTACAATGACTTACTTCTAGATCAGGGATATTCAACTAAATTTCACGAAGGACCACATTTTTATGACTGGTTCCCGAGGACCAAGTGCAAAAATATTTTTAGTATAAAAATATAAAGTTCATAAGTAATAGAAAACATGTAAGTTTAAAGCAAGCTATTAAAAATATTCTGTACGTAGGCTATTAGAAAAAGTTATCGATCATTTCAATATATTCGCGGGCCATTTCACACCTCTTGCGGTCCGGATCTGGTCCGCGGGCCGCCAGTTGAATGCCCCTGCTCTAGATTATTTAATACAACGAATGTGCAAACGGAATTTCTTCACCAACGAACTCCAAAAACACAATTTGGCAGGATACGATCAATGTGTGCTTGGACTGCATATGCTGTCATGGTGAATGTTTGCAGTCGCGATGGCCTATTACAGATCAGAAGTAGGGAAGGTACACAACTATTACACTTAAACGGAACTTCGACATCCGTGTGTTTAAAGACACGTTAAGTTAATATTTTCACAATTCCTGGGTTAAAATTCAAGAAATTTGATCTACTTTTGCAGTAATATATCAAAAATACATCCACTACAGTTTTACTTTCATATTCAAAAGTGCAGCGGCGCCACCTAGCGAAAACACATGCTAGGGTAGTTTTTTGGGCCACCCTGAATACGCGTACATATAACGATTTAGTTTAAGGGAGAAGATGATGAGTTGAGCAAAACTACCAACTGACGTGATATTAAAAGTCACAAGAAAAAAGTTTTATATTCTGATCAATTCTACTGTTTTTGAGAAACGCGACTGCCAAACGTCTCGATACGGAGTGACTGGGAATGGATTAAAATATTAGAAAAAGCATAAATGTCTTACTCTCAAATCTACGATATAATTTGATTAATTATTGATCCAAAATATCAAATTCCGATGACCAGACGTTTCAACGTCGCGGTAAAATTCCTCGTCGCGGTCAAATTCGCGGTCAAATTCCTCGGAACATTACAGCTATTTATACTAAAGTTATTAAAAAGAAGTGTGTGCTGTGGAAAGACATCGCTCTCGGTGGGTTATATGGTGAAATGATAACAATGGGAATGCCCCCTCGTTCCCAATCGTTTCGTCAACCCTTTCACACACACCAAATAATCCGATTCGCTGCGTTGTTTCCAGCCGTTAATTTTCTCTCTGTTACAGGTAGTACAGGAGTACGAGCGTGCGGTCATATTTCGCCTCGGCCGACTGCTGTCTGGAGGCGCCAAAGGCCCAGGTATGTTGACCTGCTCAAGTATGCAGCGTTAAGCGACGTTGACAGGTCATCTATGTCATTGCTGACTTCTGACGGCTCTGCGGGCCACACGCACAAGAAATTAAAGCTAGTAAAATACAGGCCTACACTATATACTTCTATAATAGATTTGCGCATGCTCCTCATTTCTTGCCGCAGGCCCGATTAAAAACGTATCCGACCCGCGGACCGTACTTAGAGACTCCTGACCTATGTCATAAAAGGCTGTACTAAGTATGGTAAGTGCCGCAGTAGACTACACCAAACGGGTAAAGAATGTACGGATTATTGGCGTGGCCACGTGGCCCCTTATTCTGAGCTGAACCAGTAGTGAGATTCGTCCAAAACCGTGGAGTAGTTAGGGGTTGGGCAGGGGCGGTTCCACGTTGGGAATGACTAGGGGCGCATCCTCCACCGAACTTATTTTGCTTGTCAGCCTTTTCTGGGAAGTTTTATTTGCATTTGCTGGGCAAAACACTGTTAATGGCCATTTTTGCTCGTCAACGTTTTTCGGAATTTCATTGCATCCCCACTAACTTTCTAGAAATTTACTGCACCTCCACCAACTTCCTACAAATTTATTGCATCCTCCCCACCAAGAATTCTTGGAACCGCCACTGGGGTTTGGGGTAGTATTAGGTCGATGTAAACTCACCAGACATCAGACTTTAAAGCGGCGTTTGAGACGACGACCTTTTTTGCTCTTCAAGACTTTTCTGTCGAAAATGTCGGAAGTGCCCCTATTCTGAAATCTTGACTGCGCCACTGGTACGGATAAAATGAATGATGTAGGGTCTCTTGACGGATGAGAGGGAAGGGGAAAGGTATATGGATGGCTCTTCGCTTTTTCGTCCAAGTTTACGATTACACCGCTACCATCACCACAGGATGTTGTTTTTTGGTGGACCACCAATCTTTAAGGGACGCGTAACAGTGTTGGCAGCAGTGGCGTAGTGAGGGTTGGCGGCGCCCGGGGGCGAAGTAGGAACAATACGCCCTTAACGCCTCAAAAAGTCTGGAGAACAAAAAAAGGTCCAAAATGTCGTCGCCAGTTTCATGAGTCATATAGAAAGAACGTTATTTCAATTGTATCGTTCTTTGTAGGGCGTCTCTAACCTCTGACAATGCCTTACCAGCAAAAAAGATCCACGCTTCTTATGTTACATGGAAAGTTCTTTATTTTTTTATTTCTTCTTAATTTTTTTACTATTTACCCTTTTGGCGCCCCTTATCCTCGGCGAACGGGATCATTTACCCCCTGCCCCTAGCTACGCCACTGGTGAGCAATATAATATCATACGATTGTGTGAGACCGTTGTATTAAGATGATATTTTGAAACAGGACTGTTTCTAATTGTGCCTTGCACTGACAATTACCAGAAAGTCGATCTGAGGACCGTGTCTTACAACGTCCCACCACAAGAGGTCGGTTCTCATTCCTATTTATGATGCTTACCTGTCCCACAAAGTAACTTCCCGACTTTTGCTAATTTAGGTCGAAGCTTCTAGTTAAGTCTAGTCTTAACTACCGAGATAATCATTGATAAATTTGACAATTTGGCTTATATGCTTTCATGCAAACTAATCTCTATTCAGTCATTATTCAGTTCTCTGGCTGAGAAGTTTCTAAGAAATGAAATTAAAATCATCCTTCACGACACCTTCATAGTCTGTTTTGCTGTCCCCCGCTGTGACTGATCCTTGAAATTATTGACATTGCCCATCTGACCACTAAACATTGCAAAAGCAATTTCAACCTAAAAGTTGTAAATGGCCGGGGTTCCTCTGGGTATACGGACATTCTCCCCCTGGACGTAATCCCCCCGGACATTATCCCCAGGACATTATCCCCAGGGGACATATTCCCCCCGGCAAAGAAGTAATAGATCTTAATTTTAAAAGGTACTTATTGGTTATCTGATGCTATGGCTGCCGCCAGTATCGTTTAGGGTTAGTGTTTAGTGTCTGGGTTATGGTGTGGGTTGGTTTATGGTGTGGGTAATGGTTATAGTCAAAGTGCATAGAAAAAACAAAGGGAGGATTATGTCCGGCTGTCATTTCAAAGGGTGTACCGGGGGGATAATGTCTGGGGAATTATGTCCAGGGGAGAATGTCCTACAATCCTCCTCTGACCTCCGAAAGCGCATGGGTGGCGTGAGAGGCAGTGACGCAGACCAGAAGAATTCAAATTTTGAATTCAAACTAGAAAGATGCTCGCTTCGCTCGCAGTGCAGGATAATACTATTGTGGAGAATTTGCATTTCTCGTCTATTACTACTGGATCGCTCGCGCGACTTCGCTCGCAAGGTTCCAGAACGACCAATCAAAACGCTTGAAGGTAACCAATGAGAACATCACACAGCCAACCAATCAGAACGCTCACACAGCCAAGCAATCGGAACGCTTGAACGCTTGAAGGTAACCAATCAGAACGCTCACACAGCCAACCAATCAGAACGCTTGAAGGTAACAGAGGCACGGAGGAAGGATTTTAATGTGATAGATTTCTGTTGCTAACTTGCCGTTGCGTCCGTTGTAGATTTTGACCAAAGATTCCGTAACGATAGCCGTCGACGCCGTTGTTTATTTTCGAATCAACAATCCGACCATTTCGGTGACGAACGTTTCAAACGTAAGCAGTTCGACTCAGCTGCTTGCTCAGACGATCCTTCGAAATGTTCTCGGAACAAAGAACCTCAGCGAGATTCTGTCTGATCGCGAATCCATCAGCCATTCGATGCAGGTTAGAGCAGTGGCGTAGGGAGGGGCGGGGGCAGCCGTCCCGGGCGCCGAGATGGGGGCGCCAAAATCGGGTTTTGGATAGCAGCAAAATAAATCGACGACCTTTTTGCTCATCGGAGCTTTTTGTCACAGCAAATTGAGGGGGCCGAAGGAACATAAGTTACGCCCCTTTTTTGCTCGTGAGGGCGCCGCTGGTAGTACATTTTGCCCCCGGGCGCCGGATACCCTTGCTACGCCACTGTTTTAGAGATCAAGCGTAGATCTTCGTTATAGCCTAACGTACTGCTTAACAAGTCTTAGCGGGCCAGTAAATTTAGTACGGTACGTTACATCCAAAGTACGTTGTATCCAATAGCATCAAACACTTCACGCGGGACTGTACATGTACATTGCAGTATAATGAAATCAGATCTCTGTAAACTATTAGTCTGCAAGGACTATTACAGAAGAATTAATTAAATCGCATGAAAGATTTCCTCTGAAATTCTAGTCCGAAATAATTCAATTTGGCACAGTATATTTGAGAGTTCGCGAGCGAACTAAAGACGTATTTATTCAACATCTCATTTCTACGATCCTTGTAAAGCGCCCTTGACTTTGGCCCTTGCTATGTTACTTTGGCCCTTTCTATGTTACGGCCAGGGATATTTTTACACCCCCTAACACCCCCTCCCAATTTGAGGTCGACCCCCCCAAAAGGTAATGTGACAATGGTATGCATACAAAATACGTAGGCCTACTAATTAGCTCCGGACACCCCCAGCCCAATTTGAGGTCGACACCCCCAAATTCACAATCCTAGAAATATCCCTAGTTACGGCGCTATATAAATTGGTCATGAACAATAACAATATAGGACACAATATTCGAAACAAGTCGTCACTGCACGCAATCTATTCAATGTAGTCTATTTTCTGGAATAATCACTGTTTATAGATTATCACCTTAGTAAGGTGCATAGGTAGTAACTAGTTCTTTCATGGTGACAGTGCCTTCATGCGACAATCGTATTGAGATTTAACTGCAATAAATGAGGGTTAATGTCTTTGTGACCAGGCGCACTTGGAAGAGGCGACCGATGATTGGGGAGTGAAAGTGGAAAGAGTTGAAATGTGAGTATCAATAAATTATACGAATTAAAAGGCATTTATGACGCTATTCAGACATCATGCTCGACTATTAGTGCTTACACCAGGGCTGGAAAATGTGGTTTTTAAAAAACCTAGTTTTTAGGGTTGGAAATGCAAATATCAATATTTCATAGTGAAATTTGAAAACATTGTTAAAATATTAACTGTAACCATTGTGTTGCAATGTGTTTTCCCCTCCTGAAAAAATTTACGTGGGCGCTCATGGTTAGATGCAGTTTTATAATGGCGCTAAAGGAGTTACCGATTGATTGATTGATTGATTGATTGATTGATTGATTGATTGATTGATTGATTGGTTGATTGATTGATTGATTGATTGATTGATTGATTGATTGATTGATTGATTGATTGATTGATTGATTGATTGATTGATTGTAGTAAGGATGTCCGCCTTCCAGCTCAACTGCAGAGGGCGATGGCGGCTGAGGCGGAGGCGTCAAGAGAGGCAAAAGCAAAGGTGACATTCTAAACAGCGGAATTTTACGCTATTAAACGCAAAAGCCGTAAACAGCAAACGGCAAAGTGCACAACAGGCCGGTTGACAATGAGTCACCGAACTTGTTAACATTCTTCTTCACAGCTGGTATTTTACGTTCCGAAGTCATGTGACTACCCATAACTCATGTGACAGGTTCAGTACTTGATCTTTGTACAGTGATACCTACCATCTCAATACCTGTCTGCTGGAAGGCACGACTTTCACTCCCCATTCACTAACCAGTATTGGTCTTTGTTGACCTCTAGCTCAAGCTAGTTAGGACTCTCCGAACCATACAATTCACATGATGCGCTATAGAAATTGCTTCTAGCAATAATGTTGAAATTCGTTCTATCGTATTACAATGAGGACAAGATAACTATCTAAAATGCCACTCACCATCACGAATGGTACAATGCCTCCTACCCTGTGATAAACTTACGCCAAGCTTAGACCATCGCATATTATCACCTCTTCAGCACCGTACGTCGTCGTCATCATCATCATCATCATCATTGAGACTATTTCTATGCGCCGTTTGCATGGCGATAACCAGAGGCACTTGACAGAGTTCGTTAGTCGCTATCAAATTTCTCTGTCATCCTTCAAGAAACCTAAAGACAAATCTGTTCTGAAAATCATATTCTTTTCATATTCATTTGTCTCAGATTGTATTCCATTCATTTTGTTCTCGTTTCATATGATTACTGTTTATTTGATTTATTTTGTATTGCTGGACTCTGTAATGTGCCCATGCTCCTGACATTTGGTAATATGGCGCAGAAGAAATCATCATCATCAGCTCAATAATAATAATAATAATAATAATAATAATAATAATAATAATAATAATAATAATAATAATAATAATAGGTGCCTTTTTCAGTAGGAACACACGGGAACGGCTTTCCCACATTTTTGCCAGATCCGTTTATATCGATATACAATAATGCGTGTTTTACTTGCCAGTAGGTTCTTTCCCTATGAGAGTGCACGGGATCAGCGTAAACTACAGTTTAAAAACTACGCTCTACATTGCAATAAAATTATACCAAGTACTGTTGTTCTACTAATATCTATGGTATAGCAGAGATGGACATGGGTCCATTTTTTAGAACCCAACCCAACCCAACCCATGCCGGCAATTGCAAGTAGTCACCCAACCCAACCCAACCAAGCTTAAAGTAAACAAATTCCGCAAATTTATTTATAAGCAACAATTGTTCTATCTATCTATCTATCTATCTATCTATCTATCTATCTATCTATCTATCTATCTATCTATCTATCTATCTATTCAATTGTCTTTATTTCTAGGAAATCGTTTATAAAAATTACCTCTAAAGTGTCGCTGTATATTTCCGCCATTTTAACTATCGGTGACGTGCAAAGGAAGGTTGACGTCCGAATTATAACTTGCACTTATACTACTCTAAAATTCAGCTTCAAATGTTGAAAGACTAACGAATAAGGAACCCTAGAGCCATTATAGCATTTGCTTAGCAAGTTTGCACGAAGTATAAATGTCATTGAAGTCAATAAGGGGATTAAGAAGGATTTACAGTGGATGGCTCAAAGAAAGTTACTATAATAACCTTCATTCATCAATTCCGATACTTGATTCCAATGCTTTGAATTATTTACTCCTCGCCGGTCCTATGCAAATATCTCGTGGCTGCGGATCAACATTTACCTATAGGCATGTGACGCTGCATAATATCGAGAAAGCAACGGCCACAACGGCGAGGGGGGTTTTATATATCAAAATAGATCGACTTATGCCTTTAATGCTTTATTACATAGGAACAACTGTGTTTGGATCAGTAGAACCAGGGACTCAAGACGTTCCTGAATATAACTCTCCCCCAATCGCTTAACTAATAGCCGTCATAAGCCATTGTTGCCAGCGACAGTTCGACAGCAATTTGTCAGATGAAAATGCGGAAAACTATAACCATTTTCTATAACAAATGTATGGTGTTTGCACTGTGTCACGTGCTAATCAGCGTTTTGTAACACAACCCAAACCCACCACAATTGCCTAAATTTATGACCCAATCCAACCCAACCCATGGGTTAACCCAACCCATGTCCATCTCTGTGGTATAAGCCTACTTCTTAAGACAAACCATATGTGAAATGAGTTCCCAAACCTTTTTTTCCAAAAAAGCACTAATAATAATAATAATAATAATAATAATAATAATAATAATAATAATAATAATAATAATAATGCATAATGTCACTTGGCTTATTGGAAAGTAGACAAAACGACCATTCAATTATATTATTTAATTGTATTATTAATTGCGCACAGGTGATCGCTGCCGAAGGTGAGCAGAAGGCGTCGATAGCTTTGAAGGAAGCGGCTGACGTCATCAGCCAGGCGCCCTCCGCCCTTCAGCTGCGCTACCTGCAGACACTAACGCAGATCGCCGCCGAGAAGAACTCGACGATCATATTTCCTCTTCCGATTGAAATGCTGCACGGATTGAGAATGAAGTGACACGCTGAAATAACGACTAACCCACTGTTTCTGCTATTAAATTAATGAGAGCCGCGAAACAGACTGCAACTGTATAATCTCACGAGACTATAAACGCCATCGCTGCTTTTGGTCTACATTAGTATGCGCACCAGTAGTTTGCGCACCTGGGAGTATGCGCACTATGAATTTGCGCACCAGGGGCGTACCAGGGTTAGGATTAGAGTTAGGGTTAAAGTTAACACTCAACCTAACTCTAACCTTCACCCTAAACCTAAACCTAACCCTAACCCTAACCCTGGTGCGCAAATTTCTAGTGCGCAAACTCCCAGGTGCGCAAACTACTGGTGCGCATACTATGCTACACCCTATAAACGCCATCGCTGCTTTTATCTCACGGGAACATTATTATTATTATTATTATTATTATTATTATTATTATTATTATTATTATTATTATTTATTATTATGGTTAAGTCGTGTGTATGTTTATTCGAGTATATTCTAGATTGGTGGTTCGCTTTGTACTGCATGCTTAAGTTTTTGTAAATGTTTCAGAATTGCGAAAAACTAGCGTAAGCAGGCAGGGTTAAACAAGAATGAACCTGTTGAGGTGAATCCAGTGTGCTGCAACCAGACACGAACTTTGGTCCATTTTTTAAAAACCTAGCCAATCATGGTTCGGACTCAACCCACGAAAGCAATAGGGTTACTTTACCCAACCCACCGTAATGCAATTTCTTATACCATGACTTATTTCCTAACCCAACCCACCATAAACATGGAAATTTCTGGCCCAACCCATGTCCATGTATGCTGCTATCTGTCAGCGTTTTGCTTAGCCCTATGCATAACCGAGAGGGTGTTGCAATCAAATTTATTTTTACAGTGTATTCCCTATTTTCGCTTCTTGTTTTTATTTCCGCGTAAGCGGTTTATTTGTTGCTGCAATGTTCAAATAAAGTGTTGGTCAAGTTTCAATTTCGAGCCTAAAGCACACCAAAAAACGGCGATGTCTTTTACAGATGGCTGACATTAGACGACAGTGTGAACACTGAGAAATCCATTGACGATATGGAAGAATAGCGGAGTGGGGCGTTAAGGAGTATCCAGAACAATCTCTATGGTCACTGATCTATGCCCACCAGCAAGAAATCTGCTTCTGCCATTGGCGTCTATTAATAGACAACAATGGTTTCTATGGTTTTGCTGCCACCACCCTGGGAGCAACCGGACCTTTTTAAACACTGGATACCCCAATTCCACTTTGTTATGGTTTTGATTTTTAATTACACTGAATGACGTTGGACACGTTCGAATGTTCTATTGGAACGTTCGTAAAATATTATTCGCCGAATGTCTCCCATATGTAATTTGAATACGGCCCCGAAGCGACGATTTAATATTTAATTTCAGAATTATCCGGGATTATGATCAACGTGGACACATCATAATATTAATGACACTGTAACAGCGATTACGATTGGAGCATTTCGAGGCTGCGACATTGACATAGCCACAGGAGGGGGGCTACACGACCCCCTACTCGGCCAGTCGTGAGCAGTGGCGTAGCGAGGGGCAGCTGGGGCGAACACACTTGAGAGGCGGAATAGAAGAAGACTTTTTCAGGAGGAAAGTGGGATAACGTTTTTTCTTTGTTTTTGTTTGTCAATAATTTTTGGGAAGTGCTTTTCGGAGGCGGCACTTTTTTCGCCCCAGGCGACATTTTGCCTCGCTACGCCACTGGTCGTGAGATAGGCCTACGTCAAAAACGAGTGAGTGGTTGGGGTAGGGCTAAAGGGTAGTATTAGATCGAGGAAAACGCAGAAGACAAGACAGCAGACTTTAAAGCGTCTGAGGCGACGAAATTTTTTGCTTGTCAAGACTTTTTGGTCGATATCGTCAAAGTGCCACCTATTCTGAAATCCTGGCTACGCCATTGGGTTGCGATAGCCTCGACAGCTCAGGGGCTGTCCATAAAGTACGTCGCGTTCGAGAGGGTATAAGAAAGTGACAGTTTGCGACATATAAAACCTGAAATGTACGGTGATATTTTACTTTCTTCTGAGACTGTTGTATGTGTTCTAAAAGATGTCACCGTTGTATAGTAATTATATTATTATGCTAGATACAAGAAATTTTAAATCTCTTACATTCGTCATCATTAGCGGAAGTGGAATGTTTCTATGGAGAGAGGTTAAAATTGTTAATAATTGCATGACGTAATTTATGGATGACGCTTTAAAGGTGGTCCGAAATTTGTGACAGTGTGACTAGAGGATGGATAATAACTTTAAAAAATAGCGTGACGTACTTTATGGACTGCCAGTGGCGTAGCGAGGCAAAGTGCCGCCCGGGGCTAGAAAAAAGTGCCGCCCTCAATTCTCCAAAAAAGTCTGACAAGCAAGAAAAAACCTTATCAACTCTCCAAAAAAGTCTCTGACAAACAAAAAAAGTTATCAACTCTCCAAAAAAGTCTCTGACAAGCAAAAAAATCTAAGAAATCTCGAAAGTGCCGCCTCTAGAGCAAGTGCCGCCTGGGGCGCTTCGTCCCCTCTTCCCCCCTCGCTACGTCACTGTGGACTGCCCCTCAGTCGGGGAGAATCGACTCTGCCGAGATCGACGGATTAAGAGAGCAAGATCACAGAGTTTTTGGCACCCCTCAAGTGGCACCCAAGGCATCTACTCTGCCTGTCATACCCTAGGTACGTCATTTGAAGGAACATCTACTGCGGATTCGCCCCTTCACTTCCTAAGTCGGAAAGTTTGTTTTTCTGTTTTGCGTGTGCCCGTTGACAGGAATTGAACATTAAAATGTCCTGCGCGGTTTTTCAATATTTGATGTGGTCTGAGAACTAGCTTTGCCTACAAAGAGGAAGCACCCTGTGATAAATACCTGACACAACAGTCACACCAGGTGCAGAAAACTCGTATAACAAGTTAACAACCGGTCCATCGTATAGGAAGGGATCGGGACAGGAAATCAGGCAATTACAGGAAATTCCCGGATTACTTTGCCTTCTGCCCAACCCTGGAAACAAACAATCTTAATTATTTTGGTAGCATTAGGCCTATATCAAATCGTTTATTCAATAAATCACACATCGACATTCAATCATTAGATTATTCTGACATTTGAATTTATTGATAAACGTGACGTAAATACTGACATTTACCAGATTCACTTAAATGTAATTATTGTTGACGAGTTGATCAGCTGCCCGGGTTCCATACTGACTCTAGATCCGCCACTGAAATCAAGAGTTTTAATTAATGTGAGAAAAAACGCTTGAGAACACTAGATTCCTATGTTATCCGAGCATTAGCTGTAACAATCACTAGAAACTAGACTGCATTATGAAATACTAATGCCTGTAGAACAGAAACCGAAGACTTTTCTTCTTCCTGCGTCGTGTATTTCTACGTTGGCGACTATTTTTCTATGGACTTGCATTTCTCTCTGTTATTCGTAGACTATGAGTTTTAGTTTTGTAGTTACCCCTTTAAGCCTACATCAGTCAGTAAACTACCGATCTACGTCATTTTTTGTCTTTTTGATCTCTTGCCTTCGACTTTTTCAGTAGTTACCAGGTTTTCTATACCTTTCTTCCTCATTAGGCCTATATGTCCAAAAAATTCAAGTTGTCTTTTACGTATTGCAGATAGCTATTTTCTTTGTGTGCCTGCCATTTCGAGTACTAATTCATTCGTTTTATTTTCAGTTCAGCCTGTTCAAGACATTTCCAGCATTTTTCTTAAGGAACCATATTTCTGCAGCTTTAAGTGTTTTTCTTCATGGCCTTAGAGATAGTCCAAGTTTCTGCACCAGGCCTAGCCTATATAACATGACTGGCCAAACATAACATTCCAGAACCCTAATCTTTGTTTGACATTGCTAAATTTCGGTTTGTTAATATGTGTTTTAGCAGGGCCGCCGAAAAATTCCGGATCCCGGAACAAAAAAATTAGCGGGCCCTTAAGAAAAATTTATGAAGTCTCCGAAAAACCTGACAAGCAAAAAACATTGTCAATTCTCTAAAAAACACCCTGACAAGCAAAAAAACCTTATCGTCACCGGATCTGAGCCCCTGAAAACTCCACGGGCCCCGGTACAATGTACCGGCTGCACCCCCTCTCTTCAGGCCTGTGTTTTAGATTCGCAACGGCTGTTTTGGCCATTCCTATTTTTGCTTTTATGTCTCATTCACTTTTAGCATCATTGGTGAACCAGCTTCCAAGATATTTGAATGTCGTGAATTGCTTAATTTTCTCTCCATTTCTGTTGACTTTGCAGTTGGGAATGTCTTTCTTCTTGGATACACTATAGGCCTATGCATAATGTTTTATTGATGTCTACTCTTGAACCTTTCTTCTCGCTTTCTCTATTTACTTGATTAAGCAGTTCCTGCAAGTTTTGCTGTGAATCCGATATCAGCGCTGTATTCCATTTTATGGACTAAGCAACCTCTGTTTCAGGTTGCTTATTCAAGAATAAATGGACCTCGGTAAATATACAGCTCAATTGCAATATCAGTATAACCAGGGATATTTTTACACCCCTCTAACATACCCCCAACACCTCCCCGATCTGAGACCGACACCCCAACATCCCCAAATTTAACCTGGGATTTTTGCTTGTCAGACTTTTTTGGCTGGGACCCCAAATATATCGACACCCCTCCCCCAAACTGATAATCCTATAAGTAACCCTGAGTATAATGCCTCAGCATATAGGCTTAACAGGACTTCAAACGATGATCTCTGCATACATGTGTCTTTGGGAGAGATAAGCATATACACTGTAGATCAACGCATAGGGTTTATCTACTATCAGCTTTGACCTTTAACCCGACGTTATCTTTTGCGCTATCTAACATACTCAAGCATCACAGTAAAGGTGTGCAGCAGGTAAAACGTATGACGAAGCACGCTTACTACCTGTAATTTACTGTCTTTTGGTGGAGCAGTTCTTTAGCTTTTGAAGCTGTTTCCTGATTCATCGAACACAATTTTTCAGCTTATCTGCATTACGTATACGAATGATTTTTGCTGATTTTTGTTGATTTTCGCTGACTTTATTTCGACGGGGAGAGAGGGTTATTAAGGTACGAACCCGTTTATTTTTGCAGCCGTTTCGTAAGAAAATTGAAAAGTCGATGGAACCAGTTTAAAACCTGCGAAAATCGCGACTGAGACTGCTTTTCTGGAGCGCTCCAGCGTCGAGGCAAGTTCCGAAGAATAATTATACCTGAGTGAGAGAGGGAGAACTTGGCGAACGAGAAGATGAACCGCTACCCATCGATGGCCTCCGTCCACTCGGCGGGTAGCATCGCCTACGTGCCGCACAGTCGGGCGTACCTGCCCAGGAAGACCGGTCCGGGGAAACCCTACGGACCGACTTTCGTCAGCGTCATGAACCGCATGTGGCGCGGATCTGGCCGGAAGTACATCGTCTACTCGATCATCAGTCTGAGCGTCGCCGTCCTGTTCTTCGCCGGCGCTGCGCTGTACTTCGGTCACCGTAACGTCGCCCGCCTGATCGTGCTGAACACGGAGGTTCTCGGGGCTCTGATGGTCGTCGGCGGAATCCTCTTCACCGGCGCGTTCTTCCACTTCGTGTACAGGGCAAACGTCGCGAGCAACAGATGGAGAAGTAACATTAGAGTGAGTGGGAATGCAGAATTCGATTGAACGTCCATCTAATATGGGACTTAAACCGTAAAACGGCGAGTGTGGTGCATGGACGGAGGAGGGTTGAAAACAAATGTAGGTTTATAGGTTTCTGTGGTTCTGATCTTTTAGGTTTTAATGTATAGCATGTCAACACCCATAGGACCTTCCCAATATTAGAGTCAACAAGCTACCCCATTTTACAGAAGGCATCCAGCCTCGTACATTTTCCATTATGGGGTGTTTTTTCTTCATTACAATAAATGTCTGTAACTCTGTATACATAACCCGTACTTTGGCCTAACAGAGAATCCAACGGAAACAGTTTGGGGCAATCTAAGCTGTGGGCTTCCATGATATGTGATAATATTAGGCTCAGGGGCGTCTTTAACCAGTGCGGAGCCCCGGGCACCTGGCGGCCTGCGGGGCTCTCTCTAGACGTGAAGATCAATAATGTTGACAAGTAAAAAGGGGTCATCTCCAACGTTTTTGAATGTTGACAAAAAAGGTAATCCTACGTTTTAAAAAAGTAGTTTGCGCGCGGCGCGTGGCCCCTAAGATGTGCGTGGCCCCGGGCACTGTGCCCGAATATTTACATGTAAAGACGCCCCTGATTAGGCTTATGTGTTTGACTAGAAGAATACAGTTCTTTGTCTTTTCTGTTGTTATGAAACAGTTTCGTCCTGAAGGACTTTGCTCAGTTGCCGCTTACAACAAGGCGTACACACCGGACGATGAGTACAAATACTATTCATATACATTATACATGTCTTGTGATATTAGTGTTTCGATTTATATAGCGCCATTCTAAAGCATTACGGCAACCAACATTCGCAGTCGACGCATATGCCACACATAGAATTGCTAAAACGCTAGACTAGACTTGTTTTTGCAACGAGAGATTGGCGTTCAATTAATGTAGAATGTAAAATGTTAGTCGGCCACAGTTTCATTGCTGGCCTTCTCCCTTTCGCTATACAGACATCAATGATCCACACCATGAGAGTTTTAAGTGCACATAGTGATAAAACCATAAGTCTAGACATAGGGAAAGGCGGGGTAAGATGGACCCAAGAGGTATAATGGATGGATCCCCCAATTAACAGCGATCCTATTGATGATATCTACCGAATGAAGATGAAAGTAGTTGCCGTGGGCGGCGATTGACTTCCTTTCGTAAAATGTTGCTGCTGATCGAATTTTTGTAGGTTTTACTGCCTGAAATTGTTTCTACTCCTGTTCAATGTAAATGGAGTGCTTCAATACTTTGTTTTCTGTTGAATTGTCTGAAAATTAATTTTATAACAACATGTAGCAGCAGTAACTTTGCAATATACCAAACAAATTGGTACCACGCGGGTGAGCGATAACAAGGAAGTTTTCACTCGGAGTATGGTGAACGAAAGCATCACATATTGGGGCACGATGGACCCCGAATGCTGGGGCAAGACGGATCCATGGACCCATCTTACCCCAGTATTCAGTAGACTGCAGTCGAATGAAATTGTGAGACCTGAAGTTACTATTAAAGTTGCTACTAGTTTAGTGATGGTTTTGAGTAAACATATATAAGTGCAGAAGGATGGGCAGGATGGTTAAATAGAGACCACCTTACCCCACGTGCGGGGCAACACGGACCCCAGTGGCTTAAACTTTCAAATTCAATTTGGTACTGAAATAAACATGCTTAAGCTTTTATTTCATTTGCACTGTCTCACAGCATTACATACTAGTCGTAAGTAGTATTAGGGCTTGATCGGATAAATTTAAAGGAGGAAATATAGAATTTAAATGAGCTAGTCCATCTACTAAAAATTTCAAATTCAATTTGGCACTGAAATAAACATGCTTAAGCTTTTATTTCTTGTGCACTGTTTCATTTCATTATATACTGGTCGTAATGCAGTATTAGTGCTTAATCGGACTAATTTAAAGCAAAAAATTTGGAATTTAAATTAACTAGTCCATCTTGCCCCGCCTTTCCCTAATATTACGGCACATCACGCTAGCCAAACACACGTGCAAACGGAACCATCGGGGGAGGGGTATTCAAAGAACCATGCAAGTCAAATAGGCCGAATCAAATAGGATTAGATTCGAACCCTACATAATCTTCGGTTGCGTGTCCAGAATCCACTGCATGCTGCATGCGTCTCCTCTTAAGTAATAAGTCAATGGCTCTATTTGATTTGCTTTTTTATTCTATTGGGTCTATTTGCATGGTTCTCTGAATGCCTCTCTTTTCTCACATTAACAATAGCGTAATAATAATAATAATAATAATAATAATAATAATAATAATAATAATAATAATAATAATAATAATAATAATAATAATAATAATAATGGCTAATACTTTCCTATTGTCTGGCGTTAATCTAGTCACAAACTGGCAACTGGGACTTACGGTCCGATGGCAATCAAGGAACTGACGAGAGGCCGTCCGGACCGAAGCCGGAGCCGAGGGTTGTTGAAGCCGATGTCGGGGGCGATCACGCCACGAACGCCGCTCATCTACGCCGCCGAGGATATCGGTCAGTCAGCGTTCCAGGGAGATCAGATGAGAGGAGACGAATCGATGCGATCGTCAGTTCAGTGGCCTCCTTCTTCCAAGCCTCAGCAGGACTCAGACTACTGGCAACGCCAAATACCAAAGAGCCCCCAGAAGGTAAGTACAGTAAAGTAAAATCTCGTAAACTTATACAGCGCCCCGGAAAGCAGTACAGCAATAGCTGCTTATTCTTATGCGCTTAATCTTTCTTGAAATAGCTATAGACAGGGTGGTTTGTCGGCCGGGCAAAGGTAGACAGGAAGTCGACGGGCGTCTGTATTGCAGATGAGTGTCACTGGATCAATGGCGACTCCAAATAGCAGCCCCGGGGGCCTGTGCCCCTTATGCCTTCCCCTCCCACTGCTCCCCTCGTTGGGACCATGTACAACTAATGCATACCTGGCAACAAATAGTTGGCACCCCGTGTTTAGAAGCTTCCACCCCAACGGCCCCCCAATTGTCAAATACTGGAGCCGCCACTGCACTGGATTCGGACACTTGAAAATATCGGTTTTTGTGTCCAATCTGCGTCAAAATTTAGTGTAGTGGTTTGTATTAGCAGCGCGGACCGTGCCAAAACTCGCATCAAGCAAGCAATTATATTATTTTTCTTGACCATTGCTTTAAAAAGCAGAAGATGGTAAGAAAGATTAGAAAATGCTAGAAAATTAGAAAAACGATGGAGCTATAGAAAATTTTAAATATAGAAAGTAAGCTACAGAGCGAACAGTTCAATCGGTCATTGCTGCTTGGAGGCATCGGAAAAGGCAATTGGCAGGCTTCCATTTGACGCCGTGATGTATCCTTTTAGGGAGTGGAATTCGTCGACGATACAGTGGACGCAAAAACAACAACTCTATGCGGCGTCTCCTGCTCTCCTCCCTCCCTCTCCTCCCCCTGCTCCTCCTCCACCTGCTTATCTTCCTCCTGTCAGTCGCCAACCGGTATCGACGACGAAGAAAATCGAGACACCAGGACGCTCATCACCAGCTGTGCATATGCCGCTACAGCAGCAGCAGCAGCAGCAGCAGCAGCAGCAGCAGCAGCAGCAGCAGCAGCAGCAGCAACAACAACAACAACAACAACAACAACAAAAACAACAGCATCGTCCCAAGACCGGACGTCCGGGAATCAGGCTCAGTTACACCGGATCAGAGTCGGAGCTGTAATCTTATAGCGCTCCGCGGCGGCGTGTGATTTGGAGCACGAAGGAGAACTGGTTGCCAGAGGGTTCACCAGTGAATGGACGTTACGGTGTTGACCTGTCGCAGAGAGAAATGTATTTTTAATCCGTTACGTGTTTTTGTATAACTGATAAACGCATTCGACGTCGAGAGAACATTAATTCTGTCAACCGACGTCCTTACTTGCGTTCGCCGTCGACAATGGCACATCTCCGAGACCATTCGACTGCTATTCAAAGACTTTGGTCTTCTAAACAGACAGATCAGTTTTACACGGAGATTTAATTAGCGAAATGTCAAGCAATTGATGCTGTTTTCAATATTGTGGTACAGTAATTGCTTACAGTGGCAGTTCCAGAATTTCTTGGTGGAGGGGGTTAAATTGAAAAAACAATAAAATATGCCGAAAAACGCTGAAAGGGGGATTTCATCCCTAATTTTACTACACTTTTACCGAAAAATAGGTGGTTGAGAAGCAAAAAATATCATCCGCAGTTTTTCCCCCGTAGTTTTACTAGACTTTTACCCAAAAATAGGTTTCACAAACAAAAAACGTAAGTCCGGAAGTCCGGTGTGGCCCTTGTGGGATGCATCTCCACATCCATCAGTCTTGCTTTTTCGGTCTACATTAGTATGCGGCCAGAGTTTGGGCCCTGGGAGTGCCCGCACTATTGAGAGCCTGCACCAGGGGCGTACCAGGGTTAGTGGCCCCCCAGTTGGGACCCTCAACCTAATGCTAACCCTCACATTAACCCTAAACCAAATGGTTAAACCTAATGATTAACCCTTACCCTAACCCTGGTGCCCAAATTTCAAGTGCGCAAACTCCCAGGTGCCACTCATACTGTTGCGCGTCTTACACCGCTTTTTCTTTTTCTGCTATCAATCGTAGTGCTAGTATGTGTTGTGTTGTATTTCGCTTTTTCTGAATTCAACATGTTCATCAACGATCGAGTTATTTCGCCATGAGTATGTGGCTAACCACTCTATGGCATTTTATAATTATAATCTAAGACTATAGCAGCTATACGCTATTGTTTGAGGCGTGGCTTGCAAGTGTCAATAATCACGCCACAGAGTATCCCAAGTCTCTCAGCATTAGTATTTTCCTAGGTATAGCTTAACAGCGCTATGGTTCTATAGTTCGTGCATCCCATCATACTTCCTTTCTTGTGTATTTCCACTAAAATTGACTTTTCCAGTCAGTGGCGTAGCCAAGATTTCCGGAAGGGACTTTGGTTTTGACTTTTGCCCGTAACCAACTTTCGAAAACTCTTAAGCAAAAAGGTCGCCACCTAATAGCGCTTTAAAAATTTGGGTCGCCAGCGCCAAGGGAAGGGGTTGACCCCCAAAACCGCTTCCGGAAATTAAAAAATGTATGGGAACACACAAAAATTTTCGGTTCCCAATGGGGTTTTAACCCCATTGGCTACGCCACTGTGTCTAGTCATTCGGAGCTTTTTCCGAGTTCCACGCCATATTGCATACTGTAGCTTATATGTTTCATCATTATCAGATTTGATCAAATAAAAAATGTCAGATTAAGCTGTTTTAATATTCAACCTCTAGCACACTTTGTCATCACATTGTCATCGTTTTATCATCATTGTCATCGTTTTATCAGAAAGTAGACTAAGCTGACTAGCCGCCCAACAGTCTAAGAGGTTGGCTAGATTTCAAAGCACGTCTACTATGAAACACTGCATGCGTTAACAAGACGTTTACTTTTTGAACAAATGTTGCTTCTTCCCAGTAGAGTATTTCTATCTCCACAGGACCAAAGTAGAGTAAACAATGATAATTAATAATACTATGAGTCGTGAATATTAGGAAGTCTCTCTTACCCCTCCCCTCACTCTTTCTCTCATCGCCCCCTCTCTCTCCTCACCCTCTCCCTCTTTCTCTCAGTCTCTCTACAATAATACAGTGCTGCAGATAGTGGTATATACTCTGCCAAAGATTAGGCTAATCTGCTGATTAAAACATTTTATCAGATTCAGGTGAACTCTACGCTGAGCAGAAGATTCGCCCCTTGAGAGTGCAGTTACACTAGCTGAGCTGCGGGCTAGATGTCGTGACAGTGGAACCGAGTGTTCAAAACAGGTCATAATGAACAGGGCAAAAAAGTCGTCACAATAGACGAATAGTCACTATCGCTGAAGGCGATGAGTAATATAGTCTAACTGTAAACAAAATACAATGAAGTATTCAAAATGGGCTAAATGACATGACATGACATGACATGACATGACAGGGCATTATGACCTATTTTGAACACTCGGTTCCACTGTCACGACATCTAGTCAGCAGCTCAGCTAGTGTAACTGCACTCTCAAGGGGCGAATCTATAAATCAAAGCGAACAAAAAGCTAAAACTCAGCTTCAGAATAATGGCAATAGATGACAACAACGCCTCTAATAAAAATAATAATAATGTGATTTTAAGTGGTTAAGGAGGCTAAGCAAGCCTGTGTGAAAACCACTGAAGCAACTCTCCGCATTCTAATGCCATAATGCCCGCGTCAAGATGGGACAAATGCCCAAGGGCTGGCGATCTGTCTTGGAGCCCCGGCAGGTCTCCGCAAAATGTTATATTATGCATTACTATTTATTATTAGGAACACGCTGAAGGCAGTTGGGCGGGGAGGGGGCCCGTCGAAGGCGCTGCTTGTATTTTAACGTCCTGAAAAGTCTGAAAAGCAAAAAAGGTCATCACCACTTTTTCACACTTGATCTGCATATCTTTGTGTATTTGCTGAAAACTTTGGTGCATGTGGTACCAGTGGTAACGGGAGATAAACAGGTTGGCATCGTAGGCGGAAGAGAGCGGTACCAAGATATAGGAAGGTTGGTACCGAAGGCATAAAGGATGCGGTAGACTACCAGAGGTATCGGTGCGGCCAGTGTTTAAGGTACCAAGGAGCCGAGTGAAGATCAGGTAGAGAGCCTCTCAGCCTGAAGGGAAGACCGAGCGAGAGAAGGTACACTAGGTCCCTCTCGCACGGGAAAAAACTAGGGAGAACGGACACGTGCCTTAGCTAAGTAGACCAACCCAATGTAAAACACACTGTACATCTAGTGAGAAAAGAAGAGGTCCTAGGAAACGCGAGTAGACCGGTTCGCCACATTATTATCGCTATTGTTATCACTTTAATTTTCTATCACTTTAATTTTCTTGTGCGCATTTTATTGCATTCGCTGTAAGTGCTGTCTCCTAAAAATGGCAAAATTTGCCGCTGCATGTCCATGTCTATTCATGCAATCATATAATATAAGTATAGCGCAATTTTCAGGCATTTTAAAGTAAGTTCCGAACAATATCATCAGAATCGTAGCCGCAGAATCGTCAAAAATTATTAACGAGAAATATTTTAGTTGCAAAATGCCGCCCCAAAAAGTGCTGCTGTAGGAATCCGTCTACTACACCTATGCTTAGGACTGGCCCTGGCCGTTCCCCATTTTTGAGAGGTTGTCATAAGAAAGGGGTAGGTATAGGGGTCATCCAAGTTTACGCCAATGGTAACATCAAGATAAGTAGATAAAACGGTTACCCTTCGGACAGCTATAGATAGGGCCTATACCCATAGGACAATTTACATAGCCTTGTGCCATAGTTAAAATTAAAATTATAAGCAACAAAGACCCATCAGTCAGACATCAGAACCATCTTACGACCCATCCTATTTAACACAGGATCCTAATTCAATTGAAACCGCCTATGCTACTTACTGAAGTTACTGAATATAATCAGGGCCGGATTAAGGTCCGAGTGGGCCGGGGGCTGAGAAAAAAAGGCCGTTGCCTATACTGAAAATCTCTGACAAGCAAAAATGTGATCTCTCTTCCAAATCGTGCTGACAAGCAAAAAAGAAAAAAAGGTTATCTCGAAAATCGGTGGGCCTATTTTCATGATGGGCGGGGGGGGGGGCTACAGTCCCTCAACCCCGCCTTAATATGGCCCTGAATATAATCTTAACTAGGCTGTTTCCAAAACCTGTAGATCAGTGGTTCTCATGCCCCTTTGCTGCACGGCCCGCACTTGAAATTCATTTTTTAAAATTTGTACATCCCACCTTTTAAATCAGCGGTTCTCAACCTTTATAGCGCCGCGACCCCTTCAATTCAATTCCCCATGATGTGGCGACCCCCCAACCGTAAAATCACTTTCGTTCATAATGTAAACTGCTAAAATAATAATGTTCGAAATCAGTATTATTCGATTGTCTCCGATGTCTATCCTCGAATGACAATTATGGTTTTACAAAACTAGAAACTACCAATGGGAAAATTTTGTACAATTACAAGTTTTGCGCATCAAAAAAGAGACAACCCCATATTTCCGAAGGTTTTAGGCGACCCCAGGCAAATCATCATTCGACCCCCGCCGGGGTCGCGACCCACAGGTTGAGAACCGCTGTTAAGCGGTCGTTGGCACAGCGTGGAAAAAGTGTACAGGCAAAAACTTCGTCAAACAAGGAGTTCTTGTCTTTCGCCTACTTCATACTTACCCTTCCTCCGAACAATTTCTCAAAAGCTTATCTAATCTTAAACTTCTATAGCGCCGCTTTCATAATGCACAGGAGCATCAACCGATGGCACACACTTATTAGATTAGATTAGATTAGATAAATATACTTCTAGGCCCTTTGTGGCACCAAATGTAAAGTCAATTAAAACTCTCAAACATATATGTCTTTAGCTGAGATAGAAAGACAACACGGGATGGAGACGCATCACGAAGGTCTGGAGGAAGAGAGTTCCACACGTTTGGTCCTGCGATCCTAAACGACCTGTCTCCCATTTTAGTGGATGTCCTGTGGGAGACAAGCTTCCTTGTGTCATCAGACCGCAGGCGTGTGCTCCGATTTGTCGAGCGAAGAAGTTGACAATCCTGGATTAGATAATCGGGAGATTCCCCTCGCAAGCACTTGTCGACAAGAGAGATCAGTTTGTAGTGTATCCTTTTCTGACCGGAAGCCAGTGCAGTTCTCGCAAGATTGGTGTAATGTGTTCATTTCGTCTGATAAAGTCTCGCCGCCGAGTTCTGCACCGCCTGGAGACGTTTGATTTGGGCTTCAGTGATTTGGAACAGGAGACTATTCATAGTCCAATCGTACTAATCCAGGCATGGACCATTACTTCAGCGGTATCACTTGACATTGATGAGGCAATCACTTTAAGTTTCGTAATTCAAAGAAACATGTCGAGACCAGGTGAGAGACATGATGTGTCATGGTTAAGTTTTCGTCCAACAGGATTCCAAGATTTCGAACCAGCTTCGATCTAAAAATTTGCACCGAGCCCAGATTTATGCTGGTGAAATTTAATTTCTCAAGATGAGTTTTACTACCAAAGCAGATCAATTCAGATTTCTGAGGGTTTAACTTGAGTAAGTTCGTGCGAAGCCATTTGTCAATGTACGATGTACAGGCCGTAATTGTATCAGTAGTTACTTCCATTTCATCCGTGCGATGTGAGTGATACAACTGAATGTCATCAGCATAGAAGTGAGAGTTCAGGTAATGAGGTCGAATAACATCTTCCAGTTTGACGAACAGCACAAACAGTAACATCAGGATCGATAAGTGGGGACGATAGCATGTCTCTGGAGTTTGATGAGATAGAGTCATAGATGACTTTCGATGTCCGATCGGTTAAGTATGATGTTATCCACTCAAGTGCGATTCCACTAATACCAAATCTCAATTCCAGTCTTGAGATAAGAATCTGATGGTCGATGCAAAAAGCCGCGGACAGATCAAGTAGCAACATCGTTGTCACTTTTCCACTGTCCACTGCATCATAGATGTCCGATAAGATATGAAGAAGCGCGGTTTCGGTCGAGTGAAATTTGCGATAGGCTGATTGCATCTTCGGGAGTAGCCCATGTGATATTAAATGCGAATGAATCCTGTTTGCAACAATTTTCTCAATGGTCTTTGAGATGAAGGATAAATTTGATATAGGTCTATAATTTGAGAGTTCATAACGGATCCAGGCTTTGTTTCTTCAAGCGAGGAAAAATAATCGAAGTTTTCTCGGACGGCGGGAGGTGCGCTTTCTCTAGCGAGATGTTTATCATGTTCGTGATAAAGTTTAACAACGGATCGAGGAGCTCCTTCAGTAGGAAAGTCGGGATGGGGTCAAGCAGGTTCGATTTAGTCGGAGAGTCCATTATTAACTTACGAATCTCCGTTTCGGTTGCCGGTGTGAACACTGATAGATCTACTGCCGAAAACGTCTTGGTTATGACTGGAGGAGACAAGGTTTCAAGATCTTTTCTAATCTTGAGGACTTTGGTATGGAAGAAATCTGCAAAAGATTCCGCATTTAGACTTTCGGTCGATTTTACAAAAGTTTCTTTTTTCTTTCCAAGAAGTTGAGAGAGGGATTTCCATACTTTTGAGTTTGAGCGACCTTCACTTAAAATTCTTTTTTTCCAATAATCATCCTTCTTCCTCCGTAGAAGGTCAAATTTATTTCTCAAATTTTTGACCCATTCATTTAAATCAGCTTTGGTGCGAGTTCTCTTGTATTTACGCTCCAAGCGACGACATGTTCTGCGAGCAGTTTGACATTCATCGTCGAACCATGCCAGGATTGGTCTGCGATTTGTTCGGATGATTGTGCAGGAAAACTGATCCGCTATGTTCCGTAGCGTTTCGTTATATAGGTAAACATCTCTTCGACTCCACAATTTTCCGGGATGTTTGCTAAAGGGCTTTTTTGATGGCTTCAATTAGCAGTGACCGATCGACCTTACGCCAGCTGCGCACTTCCTTATAGGATGTCGGTGCGATTGTCCGAGGAAAATCATGCACCGAGGTAATACAAGAATGATCAGATATAATCGATGGAGGATCTACCTCGATAGTTACTTGCTCCTCGGAGTTTGCAAAAGTGATAACAAGGTCAAGGGTGGAGTGGGCGATGCGTCTCGCAGACGTGTTGCTTCAGCGCATACGTATTTAGTTCGTTAAAGCGGATCGTGTCAGTATCCGTCAGATCCTGTACGTGAATGTTAAAATCCCCAATGATGATGGGGCAGGATTGAAGGATCAGGATCTGAAGGGTTTCGGAGAGTTCTTCTAAGAACTTGGTAGTAAAACACCGAACCAGGCCGGTAAACTTTAGTACAGCGAAAGTATTTGCTTGAAATACCGATTGCAAACAAAAAAAGATGTAGCAACCGGTAGATCTAATTTAGTACATTTGTAGTGAGATCTATGGAAAATCGCAACACCACCTCCTCGCCGGGTGCCGCGACAAGAGTCTGATACAGAGTAACCAGTTCCACTGGCTTGCTTTAAACTAATATCTTCCGATCCATTATGCCACGTTTCGGTGGCTACGAAAAGATCATAACCACGGTCAGATAAGAGATCCTGAATAATGATCGATTTGTTTCGCAGAGAGCGCACGTTTAGCCATCCAACTGAAATTCCCCGTGAACAACTAGGCTTTGTTTCCGATTTTTTTGGACGATGTGATCGAGGTAGAATTTAATCCGAGATCGTTCGACGTTGTAAACGATGCCGCCCTGGCGTGTACAGGTTTCCATAGAAAGAACCGAAACAACTGCTTTCTGACTGTACGCGCAGGAGGTCGACTGTGATTCATCGACATTAGACGCTCCTTAGTGTAGTACGACGTTGAATGGAAATCAATAGGAGCTTATGTGTAAATCTAACGACTGATTCCAGAATAAGGGGTCCGGCCACTCTTGTGGCTATACCAATGAATTAAAAGTCAATAAACTAATAAAATGCGTAACAATTTGGATTATTTTTTATTTGATTTATTAACTTCCTTGTCTTTGAGACTTAAGCGTGACTAAGACCCATCACGCGGCGAACGGCGCGGCCCACGGCTTGAGAACCACTAGTGCTGTAGAGTGTAGCTCATGACCTAGATAGCAAAAGGCGGCCTCACGACACAGAGAGCATAAATACGCCAAATTTTGCGACCTACATAATAGAGAAACTTAAAGATATTCTAGAAAGCAAATATACAATACAACTTATATTATTATATGAGTCTGCATATTTTTCTGAGCACAGCGGGAAATCTTGCGAAAATCCGATCTTAAAGACGAATTTTGCTATGACATTAAGCGAATTTCGGAGCCAACTGAGAATCGCAGACTGGAACACCCGCAGCAATGATAATACCAAGAAAGGTTTGGGAATATTTAACGTTTGCTGCTTCTTTAACTGTTTTCGCCATTGTGATATTCATTCCAACGCCTTTCAATCTCCCAACGTCGTCGTCGTTTGGTATTGGAAAAATTCTACAGATATTCGATTCAGAGCTGCCAAAGTCTTTGGACGAGTTAGCAAAAGACAATGAAATGCTCAATGAAAGAATTTTTCCAGAATATGTGAAACCATTATCTTTCGAGGAAAAGTTAGTAACATTTCAAGAGGCTGTCGAAACATACAGCGATTCTGAGAAACGGATTTTTCTCTCACTTTTTGACAGTTCGTATGTAGAAATGGCATTCAATCTATACTCGACGTCTTTTTTGTCGCGCAATATCTTCAATTACCTGTTTATTGGGACAGATTCTGATGCGTGTGAATTGCTGAATAACTACGAGTTCGTTCATTGCTTTAATTATAAATTTAACGAAAAGGAAGGAAACGCCTCGAGCAATTTCGGAAGCATTAGAAAAACGCATTTCAAAACGCAAGTGATAGTAGAAGCACTGCGTTTTGGATTTACAGTAATTATCGTGGATATAGATATTGTTTTCTTTAAGAACCCGTTGAAATATCTCACATGCGAATCATGCGACATTCAAATTCAGAAGGACATGCATTCTCGAAAGACTGGGTTCTACTTGGCACGTCCAACGCAGGCGAGCATAACATTGCATGAAAAAATGCTGGAGCTTGGAAGAAACAATACTGACCTTTCTTATCAGAGGACAATCGATCAAACGATCAAATCCATGGTCAAGCAGAAACTCATCGAAATGAAGGTGCTGAGCTTAGCACAGTTCCCGTGTGGCAACAACTATTTTGAGAAGAAGAATATCATGTTCATTGGTGATGCATATTGTAGTGAATGCGTTCTTGTTCACAACAACTGGATTGTTAGTCAAGAAGCAAAGATCTACCGTTTCAAAGAGAACGGAATGTGGCTGGTCGATTCAAATGCCTACTATTCCGATCCCAACAGAAAATACCTGACCTATGATAACCCAGTGGATTTTGGTGCAGATCGCACGAAGGATTTGGAAACTGAGGCTTTGAAAATAGCGCTGTACCTAGGGCAGCTTCTCAATCGTACACTGATTCTTCCGTCATTTCACTGTTACGGTTGCAAATATGGAGCATGTCGTAACATCAAGAAACATTGCGCTTTGAATACATTTTACAGAATCTCAACTTTTGACAAGTATTTTAAGGACAGTTACAGGGAACATGTTTTCCTGAATCATTCATACGTTCCGGATTCAGTGAAGAGGAATCTAAGTCCAACTGTCCTTATCAAGTCTAGGAGATCTGTGGCTGAATTGACTGCTGCAAATTCTCATAATGTTGAGACGTTTATTCCTAAAGATTTGGCAACCGGTGCAACAGATTCGGAACTGATTGCATGGTTTCAAGAAACATATGCCAAGTATTCTGTTCTAAGATTTCATTCACTCTATGGGTCAGTTGCGTTATCGGGAAATCCAACATTTGTAGAAAAGATTTCATGGTCGTTAAGGTCTGCAAACTATCGACAATACTGAATCCTGTTGATTATAGATCGGGTTTAAGTAGGCCCCTACAAATGTGTTTGGTTGACTCTGAGACATTTCAATTTAGAGATTTAGCTTTCATTCGCTAATAGCGTTTAGCGTCATGATAAATAATAAACAAAATTGATAAGGGTTCACGTTTAGTCATATTATAACTCATATACAGGATTGGCCAATAAAAAGAGGTCCCGTGCACCCTGTTTAATTGTAAATATTTTCACAGCCCTTGGTTCAAAATGCCGAAATCTGACATATTTCTACGGTGTTATATCCTGAATGCAATCATTAAAATTTTTCTTTCGAATTCCAAATGAGTCTGGTCAATGTTTAATCTAGACTCCTGGACTCCGGGGAGAAACTGACAAAGCCAGGTGGAAACTGACAAAGCCGGGGGGAAGTCAGCTAGAGGGCTGCTGTTAGTTGATGTAGTATGCCAAAATTTCCGGGGAATTTGAAATTTCCGAAAGGAAAAGGGCAATCCTTCCCGGAAACGGCCTAGATTAAACCCTGAGTCTGGTAAAAATGCCATCTGAGCTACTATCAGGAAATGTTGCAAATGTGTGGTGTTCGGAATGTGGTCGTCTGCTGCTTTAACCAGTTTGTTATATCCCTCAGATTAGTTTGGGAATCTCAAGATGACATATATCGGGGTAGACGTAGAATTTCACAGCTACAACAGTGGGGTGCCTCAGGGCTTAGTGCTTGGGCCATTGCCTTTTCTAAAATATTTAAATGATATTAATGAAGGATTACTATCCAAAATTTCAAAGACGTACAGAAATATCGACTCTGATGATGATGCTAAAATTTTACAGGAGGATCTAAGGAAA
The DNA here is from genome assembly GCA_018105865.1 of Metaphire vulgaris. Lineage (NCBI taxonomy): Eukaryota > Metazoa > Annelida > Clitellata > Crassiclitellata > Megascolecidae > Metaphire > Metaphire vulgaris. Next base: position 5,935,510 of record CM030861.1, read on the forward strand.
TTGTTTCAGTGGTCTGTGGACTGGTATATGCTTTTTAATATTGACAAATGTTCTGTAATGCATGTTGGAAAATCTAATAATGGTAATGAATATGCTTAGGGGAAGGTTCTAATCACAACATAAAAAGAAAAAGACTTGGGGTAGGCCTAATCATTCACAGAAGCATGAATCCATCTCATCAATGAGTGGAAGCATCAAAAAGGGAAACGACAGGGGAAGGGTTTTAAACTTAAAACTTAGCATGATTTAAAGTGGCTTAGGAGCAGTGTTAGGAGTGATCTTAGATCAAAAGATCAAAGATCACGATCTAAGATCACAATTCATGATCTTTGATCTTTGATCTAGATCACTTTTCACCAGTGATCTTTGACTCTGACTTTAAATCACTTTTTCAGTGATTTTGATCTTTATTATCAACAGAAGATCAAAGATCAAATTATACATAGGCCTATTCTCCCAACTAAGTCAATCAATCAACGAACTTCTATGTGTATTGAGTAAAATGGAGGACAAATCAAGCATTCGGACCTCAATGATCATGTTAGTGCAGCCGGTGCAGATGATGAGGATTATGGGTATGGCCCTGACATTAGTACTGGCACTGCCACTGGGACTCAGTGGGGAGGCTTGCTTAGTTGCAACTGGTCGTGAAAATGCAGTCAAGATAGAGGTCATGCACTACCTGAATAACCCAAATAAGGAACTTTCTAGCTTGTTGGCATACCCACGTGTCAAGGCAGCATTTGTGAAATATAACACAACCCTGCCATCTTCTGCGCCTGTTGAAAGACTTTTTAGTATTGGAGGTTTGATAGCTACACCGCGAAGAAACAGGTTGTCTGACGCAACGTTTGAGCGTCTGCTCATGCTGAAAATGAACTGCCGTGCTCAACACTGACTGTGAACTGACAGTTAGTTGCTAAAATTGTCATGAACTGTTTCAGTTTTGTTAGTAACTTAGTATTACAAAAGTTTACATGCATCGTACAGTGGACATTTGTATCGTTATCATACATGACACGTCATACATGATATAATAACTATATTTGTATGATCTTTGATCTTAGATCACTTTTAGAGTGATCTTGATCTTAGATCATTTGTACTCTAGTGATCTTTGATCTTGATCTTAGATCAATTTCTCTCTAGTGATCTTGATCTTTGATCAAGATCATTTTACAAGTGATCTTTCCTAACACTGCTTAGGAGGCATTACTGCCTGTGTGAAAGCCACTAGGGGCACTAACGGGGCTTGAACTCGCTCCGCCAGCCTGACGCTCCAGCACGTAACCCACTCTGCCATCTTCCGCCCCCAGAAATGTGACGTCACATAATACTAAATATTTTTATAAATACCGCAATGCTATGTTACCGCAAAATTTAACGTATTTGACACTTATAATGATTATACTTCATTTTTAAAAACGAATTTGAACAAGTTTCTGAATATTGCAATAATTATAATGAATATTTTCAAACAAAACATTGATTTTGGCATGGGAAAGATGACAAGATGACGGACGGGGGATAACGTGTTGTGACGTCATATTTGAGGGGTCTGACTTTTGTGACTACGTGTGACGAGGGGTAGGGAGGTAAAACAACACTGCAAAAATCGCATGGCGTCATTTATGGATGGTCCTTAACTTAGAATTGAACATGTCGACCAGGTGTCACCTGTTGGATGTATCCACTTTCTATCTCTGCAATTCATTTAGACTATAGATGTGCGGGTACAGCAAAATGCCTACCCTACCCGTGCAAACACTTTTACCCTACCCGTACCCGCTAGCGCTATACCCGTACCCGACCCGTACCCGAAAAAATGTGTACCCCACCCTACCCGTGGGTATGGGTAGGGTATACCCGCGGGTACCCGCACATCCCTAATTTAGACTACTTAATTTCTCCTGTAAGGCAGATCGTCTTTTATCACATTAATATCAGACTGGAGGATAAGTGCTTTCCGGAATGCTCATGTAGTTTAAAAGCAGTGTTTATTCTAGGCCTTCTTAGGGGACCCCCAAGTTTAAAAATCCTCCCCCCACAAAAAATTCTATATGTTGCACTGGGGGGTGGAATTTTCCCCCAAAAGCGCGACGAGGGTTTTTTTATTTTCGGAGGGGGAAATATAAGGAGGAACATTTAGTTTGCTTGTCAGAGAGAGTATTGGAGAAGGACAAGTAGAATATGAACATAAGGACGTTGATGACCTTTTTTTGCTTGTCGCCACGTCCGGGGAAAAAGTATGTGGGTGACCTTTTTTGTGCTTGTCAGTCTGCTTTTTGGGGAGACAAACCTCCCCCCAAACATTTCAAACTCCCCCAATGTCAAGGTGGCTAGAATAAACACTGGTTTAAAAGGTGGAACAGTGCACATTAGACATATTAGACACTACACACATTAGACATAAATAAGTTTGCTAGTTTAATCATGGAGAATCAAGAAATAACTCAAGAATTCGAATTAAGAAGACAGTTTATCGATGAGTAGGGGCCTACAATGGAAAGAAGAGAAATAATACTCTTTTGCGAAAAGAAGAGTATTACGAATTAATCCAAGAATTGAAGGAGGTGAATGATGCTCCATCGAAATCGAGACACCGGTATTACATTATGTCGAAGTTTGCTTTATTGTCTTGTTTAAAATAGATAAGAAGATCTTTAATGATCAAAAATTCAAATCAGACACATCAGTTACAAAAACTGAATACACATGCAATTGTTCCTTAGAAATAAATATCCTAAAACATTCAGGAACAAGATTTCTATAACAATTTAGTGTGAATAACAGCATTTTAAAGAGTTTATTTAATATGCAAATGCCAAATAAGTAGATTTTTAAATTTTAAAAGCCAAGTATTACTTCATTGTATAAATGAAGATATGAATATGTCTATGTTTCCATGTCTAATTTATTAATATTTGTGAAATAAAAATTCAATTTAATTTTCTCCTATATCCCCATGTTTGAAGGATTTGAATGTGGTGGGTATTGTTACTGGTGGTATACAGTATCATATAGTTCAATATGAAGTATGTTCAACTTCTGTACAAGTACCCTATAATGATTAAAATCAATATAACATTAAATTCATGCATAGAAATTTGGAACTTTGTCAGTTCCAAAGTTTCTATTTATGAATATAATGTTGCAAAAAATACCAGTCTTCAGATTTTCTGGAACGCCGTTCCGCCTTGTTCCGACACAAAAAAGCCCTGCCCCTAGGTTTCGATCGAATCCAGTTTAAGAACCACTTGCTTAAGTAATAGCATGCAAAACACAGTCCCATCAACAGACAATCCGGACCCCTGGGCAGAACCAGTCACGGGCCCCTAAGCAGTCGGTAAATTATAAACATTTTAACCTATGACATTTTTTGCTTGTCAAGACTTTACCCCCTTTACATCACCGATCATATTCGGTTGCACAACCGTTCAATCATAAATATTGTATAAGAAAACTGTTATTAATATATTGTGGGTCCTCGGGCCCCCTACAAGTCGCCGGGTCCTTGGGCATTTGCCCCATGTGCCCTCTCTCAGCGAGCCTGGCAAAACAAGCAAATTAAAAAGGAAGCACAACTTTTATTACTGAAACTTATACAAAATAGAGTGATGTTTTTCATTAATATCACCACTTGCATATAAACGATAAAATGAAGCATGTACAGTTTGTACGGTTAGTTATCATGCAAGTATAATAAACTGAACAAATTAAGAAATCTTTAAAATATAATCACATAAACACATGTCTGCCATAAAGAACAATAAAACTGGTCTGAACAAATAAAAAAAACAAGAACATGTTTATATTATGCTAAATATTACTCTAGTGTCTAAATAATAAGTCTTGAATGTTATTTACTGTTGTAAAGTGAGCCACATCCCCTAAGTAAAGAGATTCAAACAAAGTACATTTTACAAATACCGGTATATTTTTCAGACTATAGAAGTTATTCTGTAGTTGTTCTAGAACATTGTAAAGTCCGTTGCAACACTGATTGCCCTGAAATTTTTGTCCAGCACACAAGCCAAAATTCGCACAGAAGGGATTCAAGCCACCAGCTCAAGGAGTTAAATTGTGTCTTTGTAGGAAATCTGTTGTATCTGTGCAGTTGCAACAACATACCTTTGTTTCATTTAAATTTGCAGCAAATTAGATTTTAAATTCAGAGAAATATAAAAGAATCTGACTTTGATTAAAGTAGCTGCAGATATTTCGTTTTCTACCCTCAACTTGTTTTTAAGAAATTGGTCTTGTATTTCACGCATTGATTGCATTCTTTGTCCCGCATTCACAGCAGAACTTAGCCTGAGGCGATGCAAACTTCTTTCCGCATTCGTAGCAAAACCGTCCCGTTGCTGGTGTCAGCTTAACAGTGGTACTGCTTCCACGACCTTTGGCATTCACCACAGTCGATCCTAAACCAGTTTTGGATGCCATCCCGACACTCACACCAGAGGAACTTGTGCTCGAGCTTGATGCAAAGCCAGTTCCTGTGTATTGAGAACTGCATAAGGACAATTTCAAATTAAATGCAGGATTATGTTCGACAGTGCACCATTGGCAATAAGTCACAAGAAAATAATCAATGCAGATAGGGCAATACATCAAATTCAAAGCTAAACTACAATATCTTAATGAACTACTGGTAATTATAATTCATTGAACAAAGTGAAGGCAGGGAACCAAATGATATTTCCTAGAATAAGGGGTCATCCATACAGTGGCTAATCTAGATTCCTGGACTACAGGGGGGAACTGACAAGGCCGGGGAGAAGTCAGCTAGGAGGCTTGGGGGAGCACTGTAAGTTGATATAGAATGCCAACATTTCCAGTGGGGAATTTGAAAAATGGCAACCCCCCCCGGAAACGGTCTAGATTAAACCCTACATCCATAAATGACGTCACACGATTTTGGCGGTTTTTAACCCCCTCCCCTCGTCACACGTCGTCACAAAAAGTCAGACCCCCTCAAATATATTATTATAGCTAAAACAATATTCAGAAACTTTTTCAAATTCTTTTTAAGAAATAAAGTATAAAAATTATAAGTGTAAAATACATTCTATTTTGAGGTAACATAGCAATAATAGCATTGATATCATTGCGGTATTAATAAAAATATTTAGTAATACAGGTATGTGACATCACATTTCTGGGAACCTTCCCTCCCCCTTGTCACACATCGTCACAAATGTTTGAACCCTTTCCCCCTAAGTGCGTGATGCCATTTATGGATAGTCCCTAAAACCTAACCTGTGTATACCTCTTTGTACCAATAAAATATTATATATCAAAACAGCACTGTATTGTGACAATGAACTAAATGAATATGAAATACCAATGCTACTTCATTAATTATAACTTTCCACTTATGGTTCTTCACACTTAAGATTCTTCACTTAGTGAGTGACTTAATGAGTGTTAACAACCATGTAATAATAATAATGATAATGATAATGATAATGATAATGATAATAATAATAATAATAATAATAATAATAATAATAATAATAATAATAATAACAATAATAATAATAATAATAAACCAGCATTATGCAAGCATAATTAAAAGAGATTTTAAAAAACAAGAATTTAACAGATTTGCATCTAATGGCCATAACTTCAGTTCAATCAGATTCAAACTGATTACCGGGTAAAGTTGTCCATAAAAAGTCTGCAAGGTGCATTAAGCTTGATTTCAGTCAAAGAGCTTGAAATTTTGAAATTTATTATGAGATCTAGGTTAGTACTGATTACTGCAAAATGTAGTTTGTCGGTTGGGAAGCACAAAGACAACAAATGTAATTTATAGGACAGAAATTGAAGTAGAGGGCTATCCAAGTAGGGCTGCTCCGAGTAACTCGAGTAACGCGAGTACTCGACTCCAAATTGGAGTCGAGTAATTTTTTTGGAGCCGAGCACTCGCATAGAATAACTAAACAAAGAATAGAATAGATAAATAAAGAATAACCAAAGAATTTCATTAAAATTTGGCCTACCGTTATTTGTTACAAATAATTATTAATCAGTCCTATTTAGGTTATTCTTATTCGTTATGCCCCAGTTGGTTAAGATGGTGTCCACAGTGGGCCAATTCTAGTGAAGACCTCATATTTTTGCCAGTACCGGTAAAATAGTTTCTGTTCTGTAACTTCTGTTATACTAAATTTGAAAACGCTTGAATATCCGAAAAATTGATATGTAACTGTATCTAATGTTCTGCTTTGGTTAAATGAGGGCCATGAGACAAATAATAAGCATTGTGTGACGTGTAACGTTTGCAAATCATGTATTTCCGGTTTTACGCGAGTACTTGAGTACTCGCTAAGCTACTCAACTCCTACTCGACTCCTAAACTACTCGGTTAACGCAGCCCTATATCCAAGCCACAGTGGTTAACAAAGCAGAGATACCACCAAGCCACTTATAACCAAGTCACTATGACCTCCTGTACACTTAACCCAAACCTCAGCTATTGTATATACACTCTACTTTCACAGTATAACAACTTGATTCGAATGCATCATATGGATTACATCACATTTATCTTTACAAATCAAATAACCAATGCTCTCTCGTACATTAAGTAAAAGACTACTCACACACATTTACAATTATTCATATAAAGTTCAAATTGTTAAGAAATCGACAGCAAACGACTGCAATGCATGATCCATTTATGTCAAAGATAGTTTTAATGGAAAACAAGATCGAGGTCTAACGATGGTTCTCTTGACATCACAAGCAGGGCTTTTCTTGTGCCAAAATGAGGCAGAATGGTGCTCCTGAAAATCTGAAGACTGGTTTAATTTTTTTGCAACATTAAGTTAAAAAATAGACATTTGAACCGTATCTAATTTCCGTCACTTTTTAAATTTTCTTATCATACTTTTTTATTTTTATTTAAGATTCAAACAAGGCTTTATGGTCCAACAAAGTAGGGTTACTGAAAGGTTGGTGATCAGCCAGGGACACACAGAGTAAAGAATGAAATCGAGACATCACAGTTGATGAAAATATGGCTGAAATTTGGCGTATTCTGTAAAACTTTTAACGTAAATTAGTCAAAGCTCGCTTTGCTGACAGCTAACTATTGTATTCCAGAATTGTTTTTGCAAAAAAGTCCTGATCATAAGATAGCATTAATCCCTCCCAATGAAATCCAATCATATGGAATTTACTGCTGTGAACGTTATACGAGCCAACTCTATCAACTCATTCCGTAAAAATCTAAAGTCTCACTTGCTTAACACCTTGCTCAAGTGATGTCTGTTAAAGTGCCCTCTAACCTTTGTTATGCTACGGTGCTATACAGAAGTCGTCTTGCTAGTAACAAATCACCTCACCTGTTGTTGAAAGATCCACGGACATTATCGCTGCTTGGATGTTTTCTGGAAGCCAATCCGGTTCTCTGATTGGCACCCAGTTGTCGAGATTCTGGATGCGTCTGGACTGCACGACCAGTTCTCAAAGCTTGTCCTGATGGAGGTCGCTCAGGTCTAGAGTTCTCTGTCTAAAATAATTATTGGCCTATGATACAATGACAATATCATATACACACAGCGTAATTTTAAGAAGTTTGGGGGCCCTAGACATTGTAGTATGAACAACCTCTGATCAGCTAATTGCCTATCACTTTCTATGCTAAATTATAAACTTAACTATTTTAGCTACTTAATTAATTTGTATTCGAGTTTTAATTTTGACTTCTCTAGTATAAGTTAGTTAAGTTTCTTGCGTCATTATGTATTTCTGTTTATTTCTTGCGTCATTATTATGTATTTCTAATTCTGTTCAAAAAAGTAGTGACAACCTTTCTTCTAAACACCTAAAAACAGTGATGACCAGTGGCATAGCCAGGATTTTCCAAGGGGGGTTATGGTTCTCATGATTCCAACTTCGGAAAACTCTGACAAGTAAAAAAAGGGTCATGATCATGATTCCCATGATTCCCAGCCAACCCAGAAAAAATCCTCACAAGCAAAAATAGAGCCAGTCCCCATCTAAGACAATCAAGGAGAAACTCTGGAAAATCAATAATGTCACTCCATAACCCCTCCACGGAATACAGGTGGTCGCAAAGACATCCAGAAGCCCTCGTCGCATCTGACATCCAGAAGCCCTTGTTCATTAAGCATCCAGAGATGCAAAGTCCGCTGAAACTGCTATCTTTCTGTTTATACCACCAGGGAACTCAGTTTATTTGGAGAGAAGTCAATGCACTTTGATAAATGCACCCAGCACCAGGGATTTACTGATCATAACTTGGCACGCCATGTTATAATGGTAGAGAATTCAAAAAAAATAAATAAACATTTGCACTATAAACTTTGCATAAGACATTTATCTGTTGCATGATTGCTGTATTTCTAGCAGGTTTCGTTTTCCCAGCAAAGTGGGATGATATTACATTACATGAATTTACTGTGAATTTACTCTGAATTTACCGTGAATATGCTGTGATTTCACGGCAATTTTTTAAAACAATGCCGTGAATTTCAAGGTTCTAGGCCGTGAATTTTAACTGGCCCTAATCATTGCTAATGCCATCATAGGATGAGGTAAGATATGCGTAAGATGAGGCCGACAGGAAAAGGAGTGAGTTTACAGATTTTACGTGCCTTCACAAACTAAAAGCAGTTATATTGTTGGTCAGAAACAATATGAAGCTTCTGGCTGTGTAGCTATGCATGCAAATGTCAAGAAATGTAGATACTGGACAAGGTTTTCAAAACATCTTTGAAAATATGCAAGATTATTAGTTTATTAAGGTTTATGACAGTCATAAAAATGTATGTAAGCATGAAAGGCATGCTATAAATTTCCCAGTTACAAATAGCCCAAATACTAACCATGTTTTTGCCAGTTCTGTCGGCAGGTTGGAATGCAACACCACAACGTGGACGGACTAATAAAAAGAAAGATTAAGCTATAAAATGGCCTCTTCGAAAACTTTGAAACATTGGCACATTTTAAATCCTACATTTACAGAGTGTCTTGAAAATAATGAACTGCCAATAATGAACTGCCAATAATGAATTGCCTTCATTAATATTCTATATACAGTGTGTCCCAATTGAAGTGGCACCATTTTAGATATCAATATATCTTCAACAAATTTTATCACAAAATTATAAAATTTTATCCTAATTAAATATCATCTATTCTGCACAAAATTTGCAAATTTAAACACAACCAATCAAGCAATTTAAGAGATATTAATTTTTTAAAGCTTGAACCGAAAAATGCAAGTTTCCACAATGGGAAAATCACCACTGCAATCGCGTCATTATGTCGTATACAATTTTGATTCTGTGCGCTGAGATCTGCTCGATGCCCGTCTATCTCACAACCTGGCGCACACTTCAACGAGTTCCAGGTGTATCCTCTTGGCTAAGAACAAGCTGTGCAACGGTTTCAATGTTTTTGGTCAGTCTACCACCACCATGCCTCTTGTCTGCAAAGCCTGGTTCATCAATCTGCTGCAGAAGTCAATTGAGCGATCAAAGTGCCTACCTCCAAATTTTTTACAACTACCAGTCGTCACTGAGTGAAACAGAGTTGTGTCCTTTTTATTCCATTCTTTGTAGATTCACATCCATTTAAGTTTTGCAGAACATTTTCTGCAAATATCGAGGATTAGGTTAAAATTCAAGACACACTTCAACAAGAATTTTCCAATACCCATGTCAAGGAAATCAAATTACCTGGTGGATTGTTTGCGATTTTTGAGGAAAGTACAGAACTCTTATTTCCAATGCTGTAGCCACCTGCATCATTGCAGTCAAAGTCCGACGGTGGTTGACAACTAGGTGCAGCTTTCTTCAGCGTCGGTGGTTGATACTGAACAAAATTAGCATTAGCACAAGATCTTTCATGAAACAGTTTCCAACATTTGTGGCTTTTGATTTTGTTTCACAGATAAGCAATGATGCTGTCCAATTTAATTCTGATATGCGTGTTGACCTTGAGGTAAATTTAAAATATAAGTGGACAAATAGCTGAGGTATTATTTTACTGTAGGAATTGCATTGAAGTGATGGAGTCCAGAGGAACTGCCAACCATGCTACAAGCTTTAGCCAGAGTAGAAACTTCTTGAGAGTTTCAACCCCTGGGTCTTGCCCAGTCATCTCTGCTGCAAATGAGTACTTTGCCTGTTTACTTGATGGAGTGTAAGGCGGATAGAGCAGGCCGGAAACCACCCTTATTCATTCCAGGCCAAGAAAAATTTGAAGGCACTAACCTTTTGGGCTAGGAGTCTACAAAGAGATCCTTACCCCTGCCCTAATCAAAGTGACTAGCCTAGCCTAGTAGCTAACATGTGAAACTGTGGAACTCACTACCGGACTATGTTACAAACTCTGACTCTCTCGGACTTTTCCTAAGTAATCTTAAGACTCACCTATTCACCATTGGTTATACGTAGTATTGTAAAGCGCTCTTGTCTTTGGCTATTTTTGCCATGCTTATTGCACTATATAAATTGTCTAGCTTATAATAATAATAATAATAATAATAATAATAATAATAACATGATTCTCAAGTGAATCTATATGCATGCATTTGATGATATCCATCCAGTGCATGGTTGGCAAAGTTTCTGGTCAAATGGGATTGCAAAAAAATTCTCACTTGAAATCGTGCAGCCTGCTTTTGAGTTGCCGAAGCGTCCGGTTTCTTTTTGTTCTGTAGACGCTCCTGCTGTTGTTTGCAGAATGTGATGTGACGCTGAGCGGCGTTTTCATTGAACCGACGTCCACAGTAATCACACTGGATGTAGTCTTTAAACACAGATGTACCATGGCATCAATCAATGAATTGCTCATTCGATAGTTCAAGAAAATTACCGGTAATCTGTACATTTGAGCGTACAATCAGCAATTCCATACAATTCCACAATAATTATTAAACAGCTGGCAACCCTCATCTACCGGTGCCTGCATGACATTGGTCCCTCCTAACTCAGGTCCGAACTCCAGAGATCCGCAGACATAGACAGTAGAAGGCGTCTGCGATCTGGCTCCACTCAAGCACTTCTCGTGCCGCGTACACGCCTTGCATGCACTGCCGGCGACCTTCCCAGTTACCACAGCGAAAGCCTAGAATCGTCTCCCCATCAGTGTTCAAACATCACCTTCTCTGGAAATAATTAAAAAGCGACTGAAGACTTGGCTGTTTGAGATCAGCTATTCTGTTAAATCCTGACCTATATTATTCATGAACTATGTAATGTGTTCAAGCAGTCCTCCTAGGACAATTTACCACATAAATCTTAATGTTCAATAATAATAATAATAATAATAATAATAATAATAATAATAATAATAATAATAATCTTTTTAAGATGCCATCTGTGGTTGCTGTGGCCATCTTCAACTATCATTCATCTGTTTTCATCCGTAATTGCAGTCGGAAATTTTACAGCAGTCATCACACTGCAGTAAGTTCCAAATGCAGCACCGTAATTTAAGCAATGCCCTTGCTATGATACAGTCATCCTGCAGCGTAAGTAACTGCTGTAATATATGTTCTCGTTCATGCCTGACAGAACTCTCAACAAATTTCAGTGCACTGAAATAACTGCAGCAGCAACAGCAACCCACCTGGATTATAAGTTGGAGGGGGTGGAGGCGGAAGCGGTTCACCTCTCTCCATCGCTATCTTTATCCCTCGAGCAGCTCTTATCGTATTGATGAAGTCAAAGTGTTTCTGCTGCCAGCTGCTCTTTTTCGGTCCTGGATCTCGACTCTTCAAAAGCAAATGCAAACTCGCTAACCATTCCGTATCATCGTCATCATTACGGGGCTGCCAATAGCCCTTCAAGTCATCCACAAGGTGAATAATTATCATAATTGTCGAGCAAGTCATGGATGAACAACCTGCCAAGGCCGCAACACAGTCCAGTATGAAAGAGAAAATGCACGAAATAATTTTTTTAATTCCATTGTCCAAGGCAACTTTTCTACTTTATTGCTAACATTGTCAAAAGTATTGCCACCTCATCTTACCACTTCCTCTGCAAAAAATATGTTGGCAAATAATTACACTTTTATTCCCACCCTATTCATGAGTAATATAGTCCTAAGACATGCTGAAACATATATGTTTGACAAAATATTGAATGCCTATAGTTGACAAATAAGATTGTGATTCAAATTACACTCATGCATCAGTTTCCACAAATCATATGAAAAATATAACAACTGAAAAACCTGAATCTGAAATCAATGAGATTAAATAATAGAAATAGGCAAATGACAATTTTTCATTTTTCGTTTAAAGCATACCAATTCTGAATCTTGATTCTGAATTTCAGGCCCTCTGAAGTTTACCATTCAGATATAGGTCCAAAGACAGTTAATATATTAGTTGATTTTGATTAGTTGATGATTGGCAATTATGGACATCTGTATCAAAGACATTTGCATGCCCGGAGTTGCACAAGGATTTGATACTGTCTGCATAGCATTTCAGGCCATTGCACCTTTATCAATGAAAACCTCTATTTTTAGTGGCATAGACCTGTCTGCACTTTGCACTTAATCGTATTGGTGCAGAATCATATTAGTAATGCCAATCACATCGACAGTTTCAGAATAACAGTTCTGTAGCTTTCAGCCACATGAAGAGTGAAGAAATGTAAGTAAGAGAAAACATGACCTCACCTTCCTTGCTGCAGCTGCTCCACTCTTTCTGTGATACTGCATCAAATCAGTTCCCTCAGCTCGTTGTTTAGATGAGTCAAACACCTTTCGCTTTTTCTGTGTCGATTTCAAACATATTGGCCGGTGTCTAGCCTAAAATTTCAAAGCCAAAATAAGATGCCAAAATAAGATGACATGCATGAATGTTTGTCATTTGAAATTATGCTCGTATTTTGGCATTTTCCATTCACACAGGCACATGTATACATAAGTGCACACACAATCCAATGATATCTGCTTTACTGCACATAACAAATGAACACTTAAGCAGGATCTTGGCATCAAACAAAACTATGATTAATTATCACTATGATTCAAACAATTTTACTAATAAACGATCATCACCTGTCTAGTCAAAAATCACAGTGCTACATAAATTATTTCACCAACAGAGATAAACAGTAATAAGCAAGTAGTATCATGAAACAATAATTCCTATTTTGCTTTTCATACTTACCAGAGCATCGCTGCTAAAACTCCTACCACAGATATCGCAAGAAACGAGTTGTCCACCACTAGATCCACGTACTGCAACCAAACATGATTTATTTTTTAAAATTTAAGTAACATTAGAAAAAAAAACTGTACAAAGCCGTTTTGGTTTATGTATTTACCTACTTGCTATAACAAGGTAGGGGGTACAATTGTTTAAGCCGAGGGTGGGTCCAAGAAATAACAATTATTTCTTTAGTGCAAGGGTTCTGGACAAATGGAAGTTTGGACGAGGTGGGAGTGACAGTTGAAACAGTAAACGGATTCAAAGGCTATCTCCAGGCCTGAGGAGAGGGGGGGTGCAGCCGGTACATTGTACCGGGGCCTATGGAGTTTTCAGGGGCCCAGATCCGGTGACAATAAGACGATAAGGTTTTTTGCTTGTCAGGCTGTTTTTGGAGAGTTGATAACGTTTTTGTTGCTTGTCAGGTTTTTTGGAGACTTGATAAATTTTTCTTAAGGGCCCGGAATTTTTTTTGTTCCGGGGCCCGGAATTTCTCTCGGTGGCCCTGGCTATCTCGGAAAACTAGGCTATTGAATGCGGAGAGTTACTACAGTGGTTTTCACACAGGCTTACCTGGTACTTAGCCTCCTAAACCACTTAAACTCACATTATTATTATTAAACATAATTTCTTTAGTGTCAGAATAGTATACAGATGGAACAAATAAGATGATAAGACAGCATCAGCTACTAGTTCAAATGCATTTGAAAATCACTTAAGTACCATAGGATATTAGATTAGGAATTTAATAATGATAATAATATATAATAATTATGCACTTTTATAACACCATTTCTAATACCCTTTAGCATCAATCGAAGGTACTCCAAATCCTAACCGTAAAAGACCGAATGAATTAAGAATCCAGAAAGACACCAGTCAATGAGAGACAGCAAGGACAGCAAAACATTTTATGGAGGAAAAGCAATTTGAAAGAGATAACTTTTAAGTCTTGATTTGAAAGTGCTCAGTTTGTTGGAGGATCTGACAGACAGAGGAAGAGAGTTCCAGAACATTGGGCCTGTGAGTACATCCAGCAATGAGTCTGCAATTCTGTTTGAATGGTAATACTCAGGGTGGTTTAACATGGAATTTAAGTACTGGGGTTTTGTTCATTGGTTTATAGATAGGTCTTCTGGTTTGATTATAAATCATGAAGCACTGAAATTTAATAATTGAGCTGTTTAGACACTATAGGCTATAGCCTACTACAAATTATGCTTGGCTTTTGTAGACTTTAAGAAAACAGTCCATGCAGAGTCGACAGAGGCTGGAATGAGCAACAGTGGTTTTTCAACAAAAAGGAAGAGTTGCAACAAATCACATAAAATCCAGTTGTTATTATCATTATCTATTACCCGAAGGCAACATTATATAAGCATTCGCCTAACCAGCAGGACTATCTATGTGTAATGATAAATTATTTTGGAGGAAGAATTGCACATATTAACATGGATTTTGTCTGCAATTAAGCATAGGACTAATTGCATTTGTAAGTAAGTAAATCTCGTGAATTTCTATAGCGATTTCATAAGTAACAATGCAATTACTCCTCATTTATAAGTGCTTAATCTTAGTATGAAATAGCTATAGTCAACGGTGGGGATCCGTCAGGCAGGGTCATTTAATTCGAAGGGTCATATTGAGGTACTACAATTTCCATACAGCGAAGTCTGTTTTCGTCGCCAGATTAGCCTATTCAGATTGGTAAAACCATCGACAGGCTGTTTATCCAATATGTAGAAATATTCAGCCAAAAAATGCAATTTAAGTTGCATTATATTACCATTGTCGTTGTGGTCCATCCTGTTTTCATTAGCAACGGAAAATCCAGCAATTCCGCATTAAATGAATTTCCATTGTTACACCAACGACAACGAATGCCGAGATATATGAAAAGCGACTTCGCGAAAAAAATTTATATCAACTTTTTATTTATTACCTTGCCAATGGTAAATGTTACAAAAGAATATAATTTGTGAAAGATTTTTGCGACGATTGCCGCCACCAGGGCCTCTTCGGCTGCTGCAGAAGATAGTAAGACAGGGACAGCCAGTTACCGCAGTGCAAACACTAAAATTAATTCGGCTACAGAGCGGGTTTGCCAGTCGCTGGAAACAGAAAATCATTAGATGATGGCTGCCATGGCTACATTGGCCAATATAGGGCATAGTGTTGCGCCAATTAGAAGTTTTTGACAAATGAGGTTTGAGTTAGACTACCAAAATATTCATTGTCATAGTGTTTCTTACACAATATAAATAATAGAACTGCTTCAAAACACAGTTAATCTCATCAAATTTACCACCACCACGACCATCATCATCATCAGCAGCAGTATCATCATCAGCAGCAGCAGCAGCAGCAGCATAATCATCTGATTACAGTTAATTAATTTAGCTGGAATCTGTAGTGTGCCCTAATATGGAGCACAAGAAATTGTCAGTTTAACAACAACAACAACAACAACAACAGCAATCTTTAACGTAATTCAACTTTTCTACTCTCTGCAGACAGCAACATTCTATAGCCTATTCATATGTAATAGTGCTGACATGCTGGACATTAAAATCTAACAAATCTAAAATGAAACCGTAAAACCCTAAAAATTCTAAATCCCTAAAACCTAACTGTTATTTCCAAAAAACCTTTGGTTTCCACTTTCCAGTCCGCATCAGATGGAACTGGTTACCATAGAGATCATATGGCTCGCGGTGGCATAGAGATCATGTAGGTGGTGCGCTTTGCATGTGCGATCGGTGTCCGCGTGTGTGAGTGTGTGTGAACGTCGGTCGGTGGTTGGCATTCAGGAAGTTAGCTTCAATGTCTTTCTATTTAACTGAAAAGATGACTTTACCCCATATTGCGGGCAATGACAGATGCGCCGACTGCGGTCTGGAAGGTGACCAGCTTTTCTGATGTTGATCTATTGTTTCGTTATTGTTAATATTTTGCGCTTTCTCAGTTAAATGGTGTCCTCAATATGCCTAGTGTTATTATGCGGATGATGAGACGTGTTATTTTAATTATACCAATTAGCGCTGCGCATCATTGAGTCTTGCGAGCCATTGGGGAAGTTTATAATAAATACTTTAACTTTTTAAAATGTTATGAACAATGAGATCCTCTCGTATAATATTTTATTATAACAATAACCGTGTTTAAAGTGCTGTAGTAGTAGGATCTGTCCCTTGTCAAAACCGGTTTATCTTCGTAAACTCTTAACGCCTCAGCCTCCTGGACCTACACGATCGTCATCTCATCTCACACTTTCACGCCCGTTAAATCAGTCATCACTCGAAATCTGCAACCGCGCTTTCTCTTACGCCGCACCAGAACTTTGGAACTCAATTCCAGCCTCCCTCCGCAACCCTCGACATGGTCAAACAATGAGCTCCGAATCCTCATTTCTTTAATTAATTCCTTCACTGTCTCCTCAAGCCTTTAGGTCTAAACTAGGGCTGCGCTAACCGAGTAGTTTATTACTCGAGTAGTTGGCGAGTAGCTTAACGAGCACTCGCGTAAAACCGGAAATGCATGATTTGCAAAAGTTACACGTCACTTAACGCGTATTATTTGCCTCATGGCCCTCATTTAACCAAAGCAGAACGCTAGATACAGTTACATATCAATTTTTCGGATATTCAAGCGTATTCAGGTTTAGTATAACAGAAGTTACAAAACAGAAACTATTTCCCCGGTACTGGCAAGAAATGTGAGGTCCATACTAGACTTGGCCCACTGACCACTTTAGGCAACATCTTAACTAACAGGTAGCATAACGATTAGTAATAACTAAATAAGACTGATTAATAATTTGTAACAAAGAAGGTAGGCCAACTTTTAATGAAATTCTTTGGTTATTCTTTATTTATCTATTCTATTCCTTATTTATTCAGGTTGGCGGATACTCAACAGTCAAAAAATGTGTTTTAACTCAATTAGGAGTGATTAACAACCTGAGATATGCTGATGACATAGTTTTGATAGCAATTCCAAAATTCATTGCAGGAACTGGTAGATAAAGTGGATTTTCCAGTAGTGAGAGAACTTGGTCTTGAAATTAGCATCAAAAAACAAAGGTAATGGTAGCTACAGACAAAAGATCAAAATCATCATGATGTGTGTGGGGCAACCTATGAACAATGAAACCTTCTTTATCTTGGTTCTTTAATTACAGAGGATAATGATTTTAGCTCTGAAATAAGATCAATATTTGCACGGGCAGTTCAGCCATAAATGAATTTTGAACTACTGTTTGGAAGGATCGGTCGCCAGTCTGCACAGTTTAAAAAACGCTATTTGATGGAAGCATTGGTCTGGCCCATTGCAACATTGGAGCTGAAGCTTGGACAGTGAAAAGGGCAGTCAGAAAAGAATCAATGTTTCTAGATGACAGCTTTCAGAAGAATGATGTCCATCAGCTGGAAAGAACATAGAACAAATGCCTCAATCATAGAAGAACTGGGAATGAGAGGTGATTATCAAAAATTATCAAATTTAGGAAACTGAAATAACTTTGGTCACATAGATTAGCAGACAATTTATTACAATGATACTTATTAAGAATTAATGATTAAGAATAGGAGCGGCCTGCGTTAGGCGATGGACGGATGATATTGTGGAATGGACAAAACAACCAATTATCAAATTGCATCAGCAAACTGCAAAAGACAGAGTCACTATGGAGAACCTTATTTAGTCAGCCTGCATAGCCTCCGACCCTCAGCAATGAGGATGGACGATACCATACCATACCACTCGCGTTACACAAGTTACTCGGCGCAGCTCTAGTCTAAATTTAAAACCTTCCTATTCGAAAAGTCATTTCCTCCATAGCAATAACAATTTGACCCGCCGCCTCAATGATATACTGACCTTTGCCCGGTCGACAAACTACCTTGTCTATAGCTATTTCAAGAAAGATTAAGCGCATAAAAATAAGCAGCTACTGTTGTACTGCTTTCCAGGGTGCTGTATAAGTTTACGAGATTTTACTTTACTTTACTTTACTTGTTATTGTATGTGTATATTATATTATTGATGATAATGTTTACAAGTTTTTTGTGTATAGGTTATTTCCCAATTAATTTTTCTGATTCTCACTAATTGAATAGAGCAGGATTTATTTCCGACTTTGCAATTTGAATATTGATTTTTCGGGGATTTTTGTGTCTTCTTGATTTTAGCTTTGTTTTCAGGATATTGAATAAGCTTCCTGAACTATAGACTTTGAGAACTGAGTTTCTTAAATTGGCAAGAATTGAGACTTGTATAGGCTTATATAAATGTTTTTGCTTTACAGGTCCTACATATGCATCATACAATTTGGGAATCCTCGTATGCGAATCCTGTGCTGGTATACATCGTACGCTTGGATCCCATATTAGTCGGGTGAAGTCATTAAAATTGGACAAATGGGATGATGATCATATACAGGTCAAAAACTGTTTGTTAAATTACAAATTTTACCATATACAGTATTTGTGCTCTAGAAATGTTCTTAATAATAATAATAATAATAATAATAATAATAATAATAATATAAGGATGATAAAAATTAACCTCAATATTAATGAACTTTAGTAAGTAAGTGAGTAAGCAAGTAATAAAGTCAAGGTTGGTGTGGTGACTAGTCGATAGACTGTGTGAACACATGATATTGATTTATTTAATGATATTGATTTTAATGGAAATTAACTATTGTGTTGCAAAAGTAAACAGATCTATGTGATTAGTAGCTGTTTATGAAGAGTTGCTGTTGTATTTTCAGTCACTTCCAATGGTAAGTATTGAATTAAGCTTAGAATTTCACAGTTGTCAGAATTTCACCATTGCAATAATATTGTTTTCTCTTCAATAGGTGATGTCGAAGCTTGGCAACAAAATAGTAAATGAGAAGTATGAGCAAAATGTTCCGCCAAGTTATCGGCGGCCTTTGCCAAAAGATCCTCAGTAAGTATTTCTGGTTTTGGCTTGCTGTTGTTTTTCTATACAATGTCTATGGACATTTAACCCTTTTCCCATTTGCCCCGAGAATACTTGTCCTTTTCACATTATGTTACAAATGAATGAACGGTAAAAGGGTTAATAGGTATGCTTAGACTTGCAAATATACACTAAGGGAGATCCTGAAATGAGTAAGTTAGTTGAAAAATGCCAACCATTTAGAAAAAAATAACTTCTGATAAGTAAAAAGCCTCTTGTAGGAATCATTTTAATGTTCATGGTTCCCCCTCTCTCCAAGACCGTGAAGCTTGGAGAAAGATCTGTGACTCGGGGCAATCCCGGGCAATCCTCTCCTTTGGAACGCACTTCCAGTTTCAGTGACCATGACAACCAACTTCGAGTCGTTCTTATCGAACCTTAAAGCGCATTTATTTCGTATGTCGTATGACTGCCTTTTGTAAAACACTCTTGCTTTTTTGGCCTTGGCCTTGGCCATGCTACAGCGCTACATAAATTATCAAGTAGAATAGAATAGAATAGAATCAAAAGTGTTACCTTAAAAATTGGTTAGTCCTTATCCAAGTATCCAAGTTGTGGCTCATACAAATTCACTTAAGTCATAATGTGTTCTTCATTTAGGGGTTCATAGAAGCTGACTACCTGTAGTTGAAATAGTAATAATCATCTGATATAAAGAAAACATAACTCATTCATTAACTGAGGAAACTTTAGTCTGTTTAAGAAAGAGTTCAAGTTTTAGTTTTTAGTTTTTGGCAGTTTAGAGCAAATGTATGTGGGTTGTTGGCAATGACTATAAATTAGAGAATATGAATAGAAAAAACAGAATGAATCCAATTGAAAAGATGTATAGAATGAGAATTTGGTATAATTTCTTTAATTTTATTTGAATAAACAAAATTTAGATTTCAGACAGTATTTATGTCTATATGTTGTTATATGTTATGTTTATAGTAAGGATAGTTAAGGCTAAATTCCATATATATATATATATATATATATATATATATATATATATATATATATATATATATATATAACAGAACATTCTGTCAGTGTTATTTAACTTATCTATTTTAGCAGCATTTCTCTGAAGTTAAGAAACTAAATTCAAGTGTATAAAATATGCTGCAGCTGTTGTCATAGCAGCAATGATGCTTGGACCAGATTTTGTAAAATGTCTGAAGATGATCATAAGTTTTGTCATAAGTCACAGATTTGGGATTTTGTACAATAAATAATCTTAATCAGAATCACAAGTCAATTCACTAAAGTGTTCTTGCAGCATCACAGCTATTTCTTAAGATAAAGCTGTATGGTATAGATCAGCCAATCAGATGACACTTGTAACATCATCATCATCATCATCATCATCAATAACCGTGGGCTCAGCGGCAGTCAGCACCCGTTAGTGTCTGATGCAATCATTACAGTTTTGTCCCAATCTTTTCTGTTGGCAGCAACATGAAATAGTTCTTGCAGACATTTTCCACACCAATCACAAATGTCATCACACTGTGGATCTACACAAGTTTAAATATTTTGACTTATTGGATAATTGTGTGAAGGGAATGGTTGGGTATTACAAAGCTTTATCAAAGGTAAAGATCAGGATAATTTCTCAAGCAATTAAACCGAAATCTTGGTTTGTGGTGTTGGAACACTGAAGCATAATAATATTCAACAAGTTATGTGTGACCATGACAATGTCTGGAGTGTCAAGACAGTATCATTAATGGTCTGAATATTTATAGTTTGAAATCACTTTCTGCTTCTGTAGTCATCGTCGTTATTTGATACAGACTTTATGACACTATGTTTGTGCTCCTTTGTATCTTTGATGTTAGGCAAAACTTCATTCAGCAGCACTGTTTACAATTATTCAAGGTCATGCATGCATGATTTGGCCCAAGGGAGCTGATAACAAAAGGCTCTATCATGAACAGAACTGCTTCTTTAATGTGTTTTGAGTTTGTGTTCTGAGATAATTAAACCACTACCCTCTCTCTTTTCTTTCTCTACATGTCTCTCTCTCTCTCTCTTTGTCTGTCTGTCTGTCAGTGGCATAGCAGGGGGAGGCCCCGGGTGCTGAGTGGGGCGCCAAAATTGGGTCTTGGGTTAGTAAACTAAATAAGCACTGACCTTTGTTTGTTTGTCAGGGCTTTTTATCGCAGACAGAGGGCGCTGAGTCGCAGAGTGAGGGGCGCAGAAGGAACATAAGTGACGACCTTTTTTTGGTTGTCAGGGCTTGTTTTGGAGGCTGTAGGTGCCATCGGTACACTTCGCCCGCAGGTGCCGGATACGGATACCCTCGCTATGCCACTGCTGTCCGTCTCTCTTTTCATTCTCTCTCCTCTATCCTCTCTCATCGACTGGGAACTTCCAGAAATGACTATGCTATTACAGCAATGCAGGAATCATAGCAATGCAAATCAAATCGTCTATCTGTCCACCGCTGTTAAATATCTTTGCCTAGCAATTTATCAATTAAGTCACTTTGAGGTCAATGACTGTCTAGCATAGAAATCTCCTCATTCTAAATATTTATCACCACTCAGTGTATCCTTGTTTTGCATTCTGTATGCAAATGTTGATTGATCATAAGATTTTTTGTAATTTTATCATAAGCTCATTGCAGGTTTGTTGAAAGATATATTAAGAATCCAGCCCCACAATTTGATTTGAATGTTAGCTGAAGCGTGTGAATTACTACAGATGCTTATTAATATATGATACTACATTAATGATGCTAATGTTAATAAGGTTTGAAGTGGTTTAACAGGGTCTGCCCTGTGTGAAGTGCATAAACACCTGACAATGACAGCGCTATGCGCTGAATTATAATCTGTTTTAAGAGATTTTGCATTCTGAACTGGCAACTCAGTTTTCTATGATTTTGCTTTTGTTTATTACTGCAACAGCGTTCTTCGTGAGCAGTGGATACGAGCAAAATACGAGAGGCAGGAATTTACTGGTTCGTCTCAGATACAGTACTTGAGAGGTCAGAAAGAGGGATACCTTTGGAAACGTGGAAAGGATGACAAGCATTTTCAGAGGAGAAGATTTGTCCTTGATGCCACTGAAAACACTTTGAAATACTTCAACAAAGAAGAGGTTAGCATTGGAAATCTCTTCTGCAACGCTGGTTACATTTAAAATTGTTTAAAAATCATTTCAGAAATCGTAATATCTCTATGATTGCTGATTTGCTGTTGCTCTCTCATTTCTGGGGCATGAAGATGGCAGAGCGGTAACACGCTAGTGAGGCATGCTGATGGAACAGGATCAAGTCATGCTGGAGCCATAAGGTCAACTCAGCCTTACTTGCTAGAGGGCAGTGATAAAAATGAGGAACAGCGCTAAGCTGTGAAGTAAAATGTGGGTCTGGGGAATGTAATGGCGACCTACCCCAGATTAATGGCTATACCACCTACATTGCTGATTGCCTAGATAGTCAGTTGGCTTGGTGTAAAATTGTGCAAATACAGTCTACAAGCAAACAAAATACATTTTTGTGATCAGAATTGAATGCAGATTGTTATGAGATATTGTCACATTTTCAAAAAACATTTTGAATTTTTTTTCATTTTTCACCATTGTATATGGTAATTCCACACAAAATCAACATACTTTTGAATAAAATCGGACGTCACCGTCTCGGATTTTGATGAAAATTGGCACAATTGTTCATCCCCATGAGTAATGTTGAAAACCATAATATTAGAGTTTTGGGTCAACCCATGTCCAAACTATGGGTCATGAAAGTTTGGTCGACCCGCTCCAACTCGTGACAGTAAAACTTGGCTTGGTGTAAAATTGTGCAGATACAGTCTACAAGCAAACAAAATACATTTTTGTGATCAGCATTGAATGCAGATTGTTATGAGATATTGTCACATTTTCAAAAAACATTTTGAAATTTTTTCATTTTTCACTATTTTATATGATACAAGTTCATAGAAAAATGCCACAAAACCAAGGAATATTGTTATAATTAACTTTAGTTTTTCAACTCCAGTTCTTCCTCTCCCTCCTCCTTTTTCCAGGCTGGGGACTGGCACAGCAGCAGACTTCTATGGAGGAGTTAAGAGGTTTTTGGTTTTTATAGCAGCTCTATTTTTTTAAAGATTTTTGTAACACTTAAAGCTAAGCAAATACTAACACATACTGAACTAAGTTCACTAGTCGTGAAAAATATACATTAACAACGATAAGAACATGTATAAAAATTGAGTAACTACACAACTTACTGAGACTGACTCATGATCTCTCACATTTGCCATCACACCAGTGGCGGCTCTAGGATTTGGCAAGTGGGGGGCCGTTGGGGGCAACTTCTAATCAGGGGGCCAACCATTTGTTGTTTAATGTATGTAGCATTCAGTATAGGGTCCCAACTGGGGGCAGGCTCTCAACCTTTTGGGCCCCCTGGAGCCACTGCATCACACTGGCACAAACTAGTACAAGGCAAAAAGGCTTTGACACATTTACACCTTGCACTGCAAGTCTTCTTACATGAACAGCAAATAAGTTCCTGACACATCTGAGATACCTGGGGGATTGACAATTTGACATCCACTGTGGCTGCCATTTTTCACCAAATTTACACCAACCCCATTCAGATGGATAAAGTATTTGGATCTGTGTTTCAAGACAGTGTGACCATCAGTGATCTGTCTGATAGACTGCCTTTTTAACATGCTGAATAAATGCATTACACGTAAGAGGAATGTTTTCAAGTGTTTTTTAAAATACAATAAGCGGAGCAACAGACAATGCAGCAGTGGATTCAAAAGATGCAGCATCAACCAACCCCTCAAGAACCATCGTTATAAAATAAAGCAAACCAGAAGGCACTGAGTGCTTGTCATTCTGTAGGTTGCCATTAAACTTACATGTGTGTGATAATATTTCTCTCTATGCAGTTTGGCTGTATGCATTAAATGTACAACATCAGCATTGCATTGAAGCACGCTGCCTCATGTCTTGCAATGCAGTGCCAACATTTTCAGAAAAAGATAAGGAAGATGTCACGACCATGGGCAACTGCAGTTAAATTAGGTAGATTTTCCAACAACTCTTTAAGATCTGCAGAGTCGAAAGACAATCTGCTACTTTGTAATTAAACAGGCATGCACAGTGTACTTTGTTAAATTCACTGAGCTTGTGTGTGCTATTTCAATAGTTCTGATGTCTTCCATATATGATATAACCATGGCCAATACCAATGACTCACAGTGACAATCAAATGGAGCCAACTCAACAATCAGTCGTTTGATTTTATTCCAGTCCAGCTTTATAATAAAGGCTCAACAAGCAAGCTGGATGGTACTTAACCTCCATAGCTATCATATCACCCTGAGACAATTTTAACAGAATGCTATCTCCCAAAATAGTAGCACACTTATGAACCTTTGCATCCACAGCAAATGTGAGAACTGGCGCAAATCAGAACCAGCAGAACAGAAAAACATAGAATGCCAACACCAGCAGTGGTACTGGTAGTATTTTCTGCACTGCGTGTAAGATGGATTTGTAGCATTACTAACCGATGTACTATCTTCATCGTCATCTTCAGGATCATGTTCAAAGTGACCGACAAGTGGCTCTGAATAACCAGGAGATGAAATCAAACGACCTAGTCTTGTACCATGAAATAAGCGCTGCTTGCATTTGATGTGCCAAACTGCTTTACGCCTTACAAACGTTTCCTGTATACCATCACCTTCATTCCAAAAGGCAAAGAATGGTGTTATAGTTGATGGTAGCTGGCCAAGCCTTCTATGGTAGTGGCTACAGTTTTATAACCAACTCCTACATTAGTTCGTTTCGATTCTGCAGGGCAACTGGTTTTCAGTGTTAGTGTCTTTTATTTCTCCCAGTCGAAAGACGTTGCCATGGCATTGAGTGGGCGTGGCCATTACCGGTAAAACAAAGCGACAGAAAATGAAAATCATGCAATGCTAACGAATAATGTTTAACTCTATCAACTTAGTATTGGTTTTAAATTTTATTTACAAACATATTTTGTTTGAATAAAATTTCTTTAAAATTAAAAATTTCTCACCACACGGGAAAACAACATCCTATTACAAGAGACGGCAAGCCGCACAACGCGCTGAAGCTGATCAAAATAGCCCACAGCTAGACCAAATTGATGCAATTTTCACATCAAATTTACTCTTTTAATTTATAAATCGGACAATGTGACAATATCAGGATCTATTTACTTTTGTTAAAGCTTTCAAAAATGCCGGATATTCCTTTGTAGACATAATTTGCACGATTTAGGAGTTTTTTGTTGTGACACTGACTAAGACCGAGATAAGCATCAGAACCCAACATTTGCACGGAACCTACCTGTTACCTCTCATTTCTGTTTGGTAATTCTTCATGAGAATGGTTGCATGGAACTGAACTTAGAATATATATATATATATATATATATATATATATATATATATATATATATATATATATATATATATATATATCAGTGTAGAGTTAAATCTTATCATTTCAAATAAGAAACTCTTCTGATTTTACTTGGTTGTTATCTGAATTGTTTGTCAAATAAAATAAAATGAATATAGTTTGGATTTTGTGATCCAGTACTGTGTTGTTATGTTTAGTCTTATATCTTTCTTGCTTAGGCTCGAGACCCGAAGGCCACGTTGCGCCTGGATGGTCTGAATGTAACCGTCGTTCCTGAAAAAGTCGGTAATCCAAATGCCATGCAACTCATGTTTGAACAGGATGGACAGCCAAGGAATCTTTTTGTGTATGCAGATAGTGGACAGGTATAGAGACAACTTATATGTGTTCATAATCCATCATCAAAGTCTATGGCAGTGTTTCTCAACCTTTTCCTCCATGCCCCACTGGTTGTGTACCAAAAAAGCGTATGCCCCACCAAGGACCTCCCACTTTCACTGTAACACATAGCAGAGTAAACCTAATGAATAGTTGAAGTCATATATATATATATACAGTGGCAGCTCCACCAGTAAACAGGGGGCCTGTGACTATTGAGTGCCCGGCCCCCAGTGGCCCCCAGTTGGGACCCTATACTCAATGCTACATACATTAAACAACAAATGGTTGGCCCCCATATTATAAGTTGCCACCCCAACGGCCCCCACTTGCCAAATCCTAGATGCCACTGTATATATATATATATATATATATATATATATAATATATATATGTATGTATATATGTATGTATTTGTGAAAAAGGGTCATCGTTTGATTTTTATGAGGAAATTGCCATAAAATGAAGAAAATATAGAAAATTCTACGTGCTTCGCCTGAGCTGGCTAAACATTCACGCCCCAACTAAATTTTTCCGCGCCCCATCGGTCGGGCGTACGCCCCACGTTGAGAAACACTGGTCTATGGAGACCAGACCACAGATCTAGCATCTGTACCAGATGATTCTTTTCCTTCATTTAATTTGTGTGTGTGTGTGTGTATAATTGTGTTTATAATACATGATCAAAGACTAAAAGACATATATCATGTACGATCATCTGCACTATAACTAAAAGCAAGCATTTGTTTAGGATTTAGTGGAATGGTATACGGCAATCCGCTCTGCCAAGCTCAATCGTCTAGCAATCGCTTATCCTGGAACCACGGTGGAAGAGGTAAAAACACAACTTTCATTATCTATCATTTATGTTTTTTGGCAGATTACTAATCAACTAAAATAAAGAATTAGGGATATTGGTTTAGTGCAGGGATTTTTCGGGAAAAGTGTGGAACACAGTGGTCCTAAATATGTGCGAGAAAGTGCGTAAATTTCCCATTTGTGCGCCTACAATTTAATTATATATTTGTGCTCCTGTTCACCTCACATGCATTCGGAAATTGAGGCCACATGTGCGAAAATTGTGGGGAAGTTGTGGTTTTTGAGTAGTGTGCTCCACATTTTCCTGTTAAGAAACAGCCGACAAACAAAAAGGAACTTTCAAACAGGAACTGGTTTTCTGTATATCTATGTATTTATGCGGGAAATAGCGAAAAGTGCGAAGTATGTGACAAAAGTAGCAAAAAGTGCAGGCAAAATTGCCGCATATATATGCAGAAATGACAACGCGATAAAGCATCAGAAAGTGCAGTGCAATATAAAATTGGTTAAATATGGGATCGCAATTTTGCACTAAACCGGTATTCCTAATGATTGAATTGCTTGCACAATGCACACCACATTGTATTGAGGCTGTTGGTATCAACATTATGACATCATCAATCTAATTGTGGATTTCTATTGTTAGTTGGTCATGCTTTTTCTATAGAGCATGTTAACTTTACTGTTATAACTGTTTGTTTAGCTACGCAGAAGGCTTTCTTACTTATCTCGTACTTCCAACATTAGTATGCTTGTCGTACTCGATATTTGTACTTGAGTTGTATTTTTTAGTGTAGTTTAGTTGTATCTTTTTAAAGTTTAGTTTGCAGTTTAAAGTTTAGTTCTGTGTGCCTGTACTCATATTCAAGACCGAGGTACTCATGCTTTGAGTTCCAAGTACTTGAACATAATAAGTGAACAGTGGTCATGCTGATTAGCTTCTAAGATTGCTCTGTCGTTAGAGTTTTGAATTCTTTGAAGCTTATGCAAACTTGTTTTTCTATATATAATTATATATATAGATAGTTGACTCATGACCAAGACATTAGCAAAAGCGATCAGATCAGATTTATGTACGAGATCTCAAATTTGTGTGATCACCAAGTGAATCACTTTGAATAGATAACCTATCACGAAATGAATGTTTTGATAGGTTGATAGGTTGAATTATTGATATCAAATATATTGGGATTTTATTAGAAATATAATTGAGCAGATGAGATATCTGAGGAAGCCAGAACATTTCATTTGTTGTCAGTGCGTGTTTCATTTTGCATATCCAAGACTGAATTAGGGGTCATCCATAAATGATGTAATGCGATTTTGGCACTTTTTTGACCCCCTCCCCTTCATAGCGCGACATAGCAAAGAGTCAGACCCCCTAAAATATGACGTAGCAATGGGCCGACACCCCTTTTCGTCTTCCGAAAAGTCTTGACAAGCAATAAAAGATAATCCTTATATTTTTCCCTCTCCAAATACCCTGACAAGCAAAAAAGGTAAAAAGGCATCTTAAAAATGTAGTACTGTGATACGTCACATTTGCAGAACCCCCCTCCCTTCATCACACTTCGTAACAAATGTCCGTCCTCCTAAGCACGTTACGTCAATTGTGGATGGCCCCTTATATGAAAACCAGAAGCTAGATTTTTCAGTTATGTGGATGACAGTTTGTCATTGACTGCAGCTCCCTTGTGATAATAATTAATTTCTGTGATAAATGGTGAGAAAACATTGGTCAATGGTTAAATGTATTGGATGTTAATTCTTTTTGTTCGGTTTTGGAGCAAAATAACTGTTACAGGTTTTCTGAGGTGTGTTGTACAGGCTGTACTACTAGTTAAGAAACTTATATATATGCACATACCTTGCAGTTGAACTAACATCATGCTCTACAAGTTTCTCAATTTTATGTAGTGCTTGAACTGTGACATAATAATAATAATAATAATAATAATAATAATAATAATAAGAAGAAGAAGAAGAAGAAGAAGAAGAAGAAGAAGAATTAATGTGATTTAAAGTGGTTTAGGAGGCTAAGCAAGCCTCTGTGAAAATCACTGTTGTAACTCTCCGCATTCAATAACCTAGTTTTCCTAGATAGCCTTTGAATCCGTTTAACTGTTTCAACTGTCATTTCCATCTCATCCAAACTGTTTCATTTGTCCACAACCCTTGTACTAAAAAAATGTTCTTTCTTGGACCCACCCTCTGCTTAAGCAATTTGCATTTATAACCTCTTGAGCTGCTATAGTGTGCCAATGTAAAGAATTGGTGATGGTTGTCTTTCTCCTGTATGATGTTTGCTAGCAGGCAACTGATGGGGAAGGATTTAATCTAATCTGTTTATGCGATTTTTGTTATGTGAACTTTTGTGCTGGTATTTTATTTGAAAGCGTTATTTTCCTGTCGATCTTTTGTCCTTCAGCTCTGTCAGATGGTCACACGAGATTTTCAAAAGGAAGGATGGCTTGGCAAAACAGGTCCGCGGCCCGGCGACGCCTTTCGCAAACGTTGGGTGTCCCTGGATAAGAGAACGCTAATGTATTATGAAGATCCGATGGTTTGTGATTGTTTTTTTCCTGATAGATTCTCACTACTGTTTGAGAGGAAACATGATACATACTGTATTGGAGTGTAGAGCGGATGAAAGCCGATATGCTGGCAGAAATATAATCTTAGGATGTAGGAGTGGGCTGGAAAGATGATCTTTTTGTATCCTATTCGAAACTATCGTGAGAATTTTCCATCTGCATAGCTTGTTTTTATAAACGTAAAGAATTTTGAATCCGCTGCAATCACAGTTCAATCACAATGCAGAGCATTGATATTGCAAGGAAAGTGAAAGCAGTTTTGTTTAATCTCGTATTGAGATCTAGCTCATTTTCAAACATTATTTGTTGTTTTACTTTGATCCTGCCGATTGTTTTGGAGTGCTGGTTAAGCAGGAGATCCCTTGTTGTCTGTTTCTCTTCTTAAATTGATTGTTAACATGACTATCCTTTATCTCTTTTGTCTTCCTGCTGCAAGTGCTTGGAGCTCGCTTCCTGCTGACATTCAGGGATCTCCATCACTCGATAGCTTTAAAGAACGTCTTAAATCTTGGCTTTTCAGGACTAGTTATTTAGTTATGCAATGTGTTCACGCAGTCTGTCGACTAGTCACCACACTAATCTTGGCTTTATTACTTACTTACTTCCTCAATTTCTTTGCCATTCTCTGCTTTTCACTCCATCATCATTTTATCACATCGTCTCATCATATACCTTGCCCTATATCCATATGGTTATATTTTGAATGCTTTTCACTTTGCTGTGTTCATAAGTTCGTCATTTAGCATTCGTTCACTTTATGACAATCTTGAAAAAAGATCTGAATCATCTGTGATACAAATATAATGTTAAAGATCTGTATTATGGTTGTTCATGAAGCAATTTGATACTGAGCTACTTAAATGAGTGAAACAGAACTGCAGAATGATGTGCATTTGAGTGACAATGAGAATCAGAATTATTTTAATGACAAGTCAAAGGCAAAATTCTGCTAGAATGAATCTTGAATGGATGTGTTCTTCGTTGACTTGCTCATTTGTAAATAATGCTGTAAAGTTGCTAAATAGGTTGTATCCAAATTTCAGTCATTAATTCTTTGCAAATGGGCTTTAGACTCTATGGGCTTTTGACTGTGGTAGTGATGGCAACAATTTTTATTGATGCTTTGTCCTGACCTATTGACAATGACTGCAATTTCTTTGTTTCAAGACATAAAATCCTGCTCTTGTAAGTCAAGAGTGTTTCTCATTTTTAGAAGAATTTTATTACGCAGGCAATGGACTGGCTCGACTGAATTTCACTCAATCAGATTAACTTTAACTTATCCTTCTGGAATAGAATGATTATTATTATTCCAGGACAATTTATATAGCACTGTACGCATGGTTTAAAATCCAAAATGAAAAGCGCTTTGACAACGCTGACATATCTTGATTCAAATGAGTGTCTTGTATTTCTAGTGCATTTTCAATTTGGGAATCACTTGCAAAGAAATACATTTCAGATGATTGTGGACTATTTTTGACTTGTGAAGTAATTATAGTTATTTTCACCTGAAGGACATTTCCCCACTCCACTTTTTCCGGCACTGTCCTACTTCTCTCCATAACCCTTACCAAGACTTTATCCCTACTCCCTGAATTCCATTTCATTCCAGTTCCGCTGACAGACGCCCTAGTTTGAAAGCGATGTCGCTCTTATGCCTTGGTAGAATGGTGAGAAAAGAGCCCGGTTCTCTTTGCAAAAACATATGATAGCCAATAAAAATAATATTTTTGGTGAGCTTATATGTGAATTGCCAGGTAAAGCAGTTGAGCATTCTTGTCCTCATTCTGTTGCTGGTGGATCCATAGGAAGCAATGGGGGAGGGGTAGGTGATTGCTCCGGAGCGTGAACGATGATATTTTTCATTTTACCCGAATGTTTTACTGCCCAGTCTTAAATGTCAAATTTAATATTTTAAATATGATCAGTCTTGTTGACTGGCTGATTAGTTTCTGGAATTGCTCTGTCATTAAAGTTTTGAATTCTATGAAGCTTATACAGACTGGTTTTCAATATACAATTATAATAGACAATTGACACATAACAAGGATATTAGTAAAAGAGATAAGATCAGATTTATGTATGAGGTCTCAAATTTGTGTAATTAGATAATTAGATTCCTGTGTTTGCTGTATGGGATAGACTGTTGGCCTGTGGTTCTTTAACCCCTTAGCCGTGTATTTAACTGTAACTCAATGTAAAATGGACGGATACATCCGGGATCCCCAGTTAAGGGGTTAAGTTATGGGATTTACCGGTAAGCCTGTTCAAATAGTGAGCAGAGAGCGATGATGATGATGATGATGATGATGATGATGATGATGATGATGATGATGATGATGATGATGATGATGATGATGATGATGATGATGATGATGATGATGATGATGATGATGATGATGATGATGATGATAGTTAAATTCATGAAGGTCATATTTATTCAAAGATTGCTTAGTTGAGCAATGGCTTGGTCAGAGCTGTTTGCTGAAATGATAAAACATCGATTACTTCCTTCTTTACCGAGATTCCATTTACCAGTTCAACTTCCTGATTGAATTCTGATAAAAGCTCGTAAGGAGACATAACCCATTGGTTTATATTTGGTTGTGATTTTTTTGGGCCTGAAAATATAATTCAGCTCGTTGCTGTTTGCATCTGCCAACTTAAAATACCCGGGAAATTGTCAGTTTTGATTATTTTAACTGGAACTTTTGACTGACTGCATTTGGCTGACACTTCAGGCTATAAACGCAGCAAGTCAGTCTGTTGACATATCTGAGCTTCCTGTTATGTTTGAGGGATGGTCATTGAAAACACATTTGAACTCCGCTGACTTGATATTCATAGGGTGATTCTGAATCTTATAAGATATTAAGCTGAGTTTACCATAATTTGGATTTGATCATGCTGTAATGCCAAAAGAAATCTGAGTTTGGTTGGATGATGATGGTGGTGGTGGTGGTGATGATGATGATGATGATGATTTATAATTGACAACTTGTGTAGTGCAGTAAGCATGACTGATGATGATGAGAAGATGATGATGATGATGATGATGATGATGATGATGATGATGATGATGATGATTAGGGCATAACCAATAATTGTATCAGTTATCGGTATCGGCAATACGTGGCTCACCGATTCCAATAAAACCATGGAGATTAAATGTATATTCCAAATGTAATTTTAAATTTTAAATGTATATTTCAGTATGTATGATTGAGATTGTCATGCCTCAAATAAAGTTTTTACTTACTTACTTACTTGTTCAATTTGTTGTTCTAACAGCCCTTGGGCGTGTTTAGGGTAGGGACCTGTGAAGCTTCGATATTCGATTCGAAAATGAATAGTAAGATGTATTTGATTCGGAAGTGAGCCGATCGATTTGAAAGTTTTTGAATCAGTATTCTTGCTCGTTCATTTGTTATTTTGACAATTGACACATAGACTAAACAGTAAAAATTAGTCTAAACAGTTAAACTTCTTGAGCTTGGCTAGTGAGTAAAACAAATCTCGTGCAAGTAGTCTAGTAATATTATAATGATTTTCTTGATTAACATGTGTACTTAGATATAGGCTATTCTATTAGACCTATGAGTCCTAGCTGTCAGATTGCATTTGTAATGTCTGCTGAACTGTCCTGTATTACACACACCTATCCCAGCTGGAAAACTGCACTCACTGATTCGATTCGACATTCGATTCGAATTTGAACTTTGACATTTGATTCGAGATTCGATTCGACAGCAAATTTGTGATTCGCAGGTCCATAGTTTGGGGATATTTTCTGGACCAGCGTTTGCGGTATTTTTTAAAAAGCATCCGGCAACACTGATATTAATCGTTATCGAATCGGCCAATATAAAATACAAATTTATCGGAATCGGTTATCGGTACATTTCTCATATCGGTTATGCCCTGATGATGATGATGATGATGATGATGATGATGATGATGATGATGATGATGATGATGATGATGATGATGATGATGATGATGATGATGATGATGATGATGATGATGATGATGATTAGACTTTTTCTGTGTCCCCACACATTGTCAATATCTTTTGATATTGCAGAATCTTGTGTTCATTGCCCATCAGTAGCTTTTACTCAGCCACATGACAGTCTCCCATAGTTTATTAAAAGTGTCCAATGGTTATTAAATTTTTGACAAAATACTGTCAGCAAGTATCGCGTCAGCATTAGACATTTTACATTCGAAATGATTGCTGTATTATTTTTTACTCAATTTTAATTTTCTGGTGCCTAAATGTCAAGTTTACAGCATCTTTCTTGTCCTTTGTTTTGAAGGATGCGTTTCCAAAGGGCCAAGTGTACATTGGTAACAAGGGATATGAGGTTGTTGAAGGCTTCGGTCCCGGTTACAAGGATAGTGGATTTGGTTTCATCTTGAAAACTCCTGATCGAAGTTTCCAGTTCTCTTCGGACAGCGAAGATGACCAAAAGGAGTGGATGAGAGTAATTAACGATATTATTCGTGGAACTTCTGCCCTATAGAAACTCTGAACTGGTGTACAAGTGCATTGTAACGGTCTGCATCAATGGGCTGGCTAAGCAGTCATGCATTCAGCATTGACGCTATCTATTGCGTAGCAGCTGAAAACCTGTAATACATTTCCTATTGCCTGTCCTATGCAAAATAGTTTGATATGTTTAGGTTTCTATGCTTTCTGTTTATTCTATACTGCCTTCCTTATTATCAATTTTCTGTCTTTGTAGTCTTTTGAATAATTTTATAAATAGTGGCATTTTATTTTTACATTTATTCGTTAGATATTTTATAAGTTTAAATAATTACCGGTATGTGATTGCAATATTAATTTTATCTCTAACAAAAATTATGTAAAAGGATAGAGTGGTTTTAAAAAATAATGGCATGATTTTTTACTTGTTGCTTCCAAATTCATTGCCTGTGAATAATCTTGTGTTTGGTTTGCTGTTTATGTAATGTTTACAATCTCCTGATAAAGACATTAGAGCACAATGTAATGGTCTGCATCAATGGTTTTACTGTCATATGTTCAGCATTGACACCATCTATTGCATGGCAGCTGAGGGCCTGTATTACATTGCCTATTGCCTGCCCTTTGCATAACCACTGTTATGCCCCTTTGATAGGAATGCTTAATTGTGTGTTTTTGTGGTATCTGTCATTTTCATTCTATAGGTTAACCCCCTTTTGTTACAGTGGTAACCCTCCAGGGCAGTAAACATGGCTTTGTCCCTCTTGTCCTGACACAGGAGTTTTTTGGGAAGGTTGTGTCCACATGGGCATGGACACGGGTGTTTTTTGGCTATGAAATAACAAAAACCGTGGTTTATTCTATTGTCAAAAGTAAAAAAGGCATACAAAGGCCATCACCACTCTTAAGCAATTTTAAGTCAAAAAAGTCAAAACAGCAAAAAAGGTTATCACCTGAGAAAAAATTAGGACTCGACCGTTTCTCTGACGAGGTTTGCGCCCACGTAACTCTCCTCTGAGTTCTGGCATAGGTAAAATGAAATTTTCACTGAGAACCATCTTTTAGTATGTTTTAATACCATTGCCGTGTTCTAGACTGCCATACATTATTGATATACGTAGCCCTTCGGCCCGAAGGGTCACGGGAAGCAGCTAGGTTTAAGAACCCTTCAGGCCGACGGGTCTAGTAGAGAAAGGGTTAATATCATCGCATATTACCATTGTAATATAGCTATTTTGAATTGATCAGTATTATAATAGATGCTGTTGCTAAGTAATTAGTCTAAAAGTATTTTTGCTGATACTATGTCTAAAGAGAGAATTCAGATATGTTGTGTGCACAGTTGCTCAAGTCCTGACTTAGCCTTATGTGACATGTGTGATTTTTGTGTAGAGTATTAGCAATAGTTCCCATTGTGTGTGGTGGAAACTTTGCTTAAGAAATTAATTTTCATTGCTCTTCATTCCTTTAATTTTGATGGCAGAATTGACAAGTTTATTTTACCTAACTTTGTCTTTATGCGGAATGCTATTGTTTGTACCTTGTTTTAAGTCTGTGTCTGTATTTGCCAAACGCCTGCTGCACTGTGTTTGTCATTTTTTTCATGATTCTGAATCTGTACTACTGATGTCCTCCCACATGATGGTCTTTATTGTGTTTTGCTCGTTCTGCAGACATTCGTTATGGTTATGGTTCTTGACAACTTCTATAGTGTCATAGAATGGCGAAGGCCAAAGTCAAAGGTGCTGTCAACAACGCTGACAAATCGACATGGAACGGAATATGTTGGTCTTGAGGGAAAATCTGCTCAGATGGCTCAAAAGAGGTCGCTGCCGTGTTGAAATCGGGCAGTGAGCCCTTCAGAAGGCGGTCTTCCGCAAGGAGGTCGAAGAGTCAGCGAAAACGCAGACAGGGTGTTGAAGGACCGAATGGGTGCTGACATTGCAGTTGTTTATCTGGAATCGACCTTATAATTTGACTAATCAAAATAAGTGAATAAGGACCTTGGTAACGTAGTGCATGCTTGCCAGTAGTTATTCTGATTAGAGAATTCAGCTGCAAAATTCAGCTGCTGAAAAATTCTTCATTGTGAGCTTAATTGAAAATGACAAATTTGATTGCAAGCATGGATTGGTGTCTCGTTCCATTTTTGCCTGTGGCGATGTTTTCTTGTATAAGATAAGCTTCATTGATGTTGGAAGACAAGTTGCTCTGTTCTTTGTTTAGAATGAGTGAACAATGGCAGAAATGCTACTCGTTGATTATCTTTTGAGTTAATTATATGATATATGATATAGTTATCTTAATATTGATAGAGTCTATCACATCATATAGTAATCATCAGTGGCGGCTCCAGGAATTGTTGGTGGGGGATGCAAAGTGAAGAAGAAAAAACAAAAGAAAAGAGAGAAAGAGGTCATTGTTAGTGTTTTGCCCACTAAATGTTAATAAACCTTGCAAAAAGGGTCATTCACAGTATTTTTCACTAAATTTTGTTAAAAAACTCACCAGAAAATCAGTTGAAAAGCAAAGAAAGGTCATCCTGAACCCCTGTGGGGGATGCATCCCCAGTCATCAACATGGTGGAACCGCCACTGGTAATCATGATAGACTACTTCTGGCATAAATCTTATGTGAGATCAACTGTACTGCTATTCATCGGTGTAGCCACGGGGGTGGTGACCTGGGGCTCTGACCCCTTTTTCGGATTGGGCTACCAGTAATCTTGGGATTTACGCAAAGATGTTCAGTAGTTTGGGGTAGGTGGAATATATAAGATTGAGGAGAATGGAAGAAAATTGAAAGCACTTTACAGGACATTTTTTGTTCATCAGACCTTTTTGTCCAAAAATGTTGATGTGTCCCCTCCTATTCTGGAATCCTGGCTATGCCACTGCTGCTGTTGTAATTACATTGAGAGTCAGTTGTGTTTCATTAAATGATGGAATTGACCCGGTATTTTGTGGTATGGATTTCTAGTATCATTGAATGATACTTTTGTGTATTAGAATTGGTGCTTTGGACATTCATAAATAATAATTGTAACAATGACTTCTTTCAACCAACTTTGTCTGGCAACGTTGCACCCTTGGCTAAAAGTCAAGTTCTATAGATACATCATATAATGATGCATGTAGCATTTCAGTACATCACATTATATGTAGTCAAACAAGTTATTCAACTTTGCATTTACAGTAATTTAATTAAGAATAGTTGATATTGTTTTAAATGTGAAATGAACTGATCTTTATGTAGACATTTGTATTAATATAATCTGTTTGGAACATGTTGAATGTGACTGCACACCAATTTTGAGTCCACTTCAGAGGAATAAGTTTTTGCATGCACATTGTGCTGTGTTCATTGTTTGTGGGCATTTCTTGTATTATCCTTGCACAGGATATGGCTTCCTGATGTTGCAAATGACTACAAAATATTTGCATCTTGGGCCTACTAAGCGCTAGTTACCGTAATTTCTCCCAATAAAGTCCTTTTAAGAGATGTGAACAAGATTATCAAGTTCAATAAGAGGGATCAGTTGTCTCTCAACCCAGGGGTCCTGCATTGGTTAAATATATTAATTCCAGATTTGAAAATTTTGAACCCATTCACATATAGCAGGGGTGAAAATCTGAGATTTTTTTATTAAAGCAACCGTTTTTTACTACCAGTAGTTTTTCTTACTGAATGACAGACATTTCAATTTGTGTGTTTCTTCAAAATATAATTGTTACTTGCTGTAAACTATGCTTTGAATAAAAATTATGGCTCTTATTTGAACACCAATATAATTTTAATGTTCATTATTTCAACAAAATTTGTTGACAGAATTTGCATTAATGTAGTTTGTTTGAAATTGAGCCATTCCAATAATTATTTGCCTCAAAAATCTTGTAAAATATGACTGATTTTTCTTAGGTATTTCGGGTTTTGTCATTTACTGTAAGTGGAACTGTATTCAATAATTCACTTTTACTGTTAATTGATTAAGCAGTTGAGAATGATTACTGGTACACATTTATCAGTGTTGGAGTTGTGAAATTTGAGCTGGGGGGTTGAGGTCTTCATTAGACCGAAATTCAATGAATGACAGAAACTGTACGTACCTGATATACGATTTTTGGGAGGGTTGCAAAAGTTAGCTGGGGTTCACCCCCCCTTCCCCCCGGCAACTCCAACACTGACATTTATCATGTAATACTGTTGTTAATATTTTTAGCAACTTGCAAGATGAAATTGCATCTTTTGCTACATGTCATTACAATGGTGCTAATCCAGAACATAGCTGTCTTTTTATAGAAATATTTGGATGAAATATTTGCAAAATATTTGTGTGGATTTTTAAATACGGGTAGTTTTGTCTGGACAGTTGTAACTCTACTTTGGTTGTAGTTTAGTGCTGTTAGAAATCAAAACAACTCATACACAACTTTATGCCAACTGAACCTTTCAACGGTGTATCACCTTGTTTCCATAAAACCAGAGATACATATCTCTTTGACTTTTCTCAATTAGTTTGCCTTTTTCTTATTCAATACCCACTCTCTCACTCACTCTCATGTCTGTCTCTATCTATCTATCTCTATGTGAGCGCGCGTGTCTTACTCATCCTGAGAAATGCGGCTCTCAAATGCCATTTGTAGAAAAGTGTGACTGTAGTGAGACAAATTTAACCCTTAAAATTAGGCTGGGATATTTCGGTGGATAGTGATTGTTTGCCGCAGCATATTACCTCAGCACGAATATAATTATTCCTAATTATTAATCTAGCTAGCTTGGGTAACGGTTGAAACTATACTGTATTGGTAGGCTATATGCCTTAAGCCAGTTAAGGCATGTTGGCAACACGCCAACACCCTCCACCCAGAGAGCTTATCAGCCATAGGATGTGTCAGTCTCCGCGAGTTGAAACGTGTGTGTCGCACCAGTACTGCGACAAGGCCACGCCCACTTCAGCAGGTAAACTTGGCAAAGTAATGCTGCACTATATAGCATATATGTATAATGTAGTATACGCAGCGTGTAGACGATAAATTCGTTGATAATGTAGTCTCGCAGTTGTTACACAGTCCACAGCACACTGCAGCCGCCGAAGCGCAGTCAATTTAGTCAAACCTTCAAATCTATTAATATTTCCCTGATAGGAAAGCACCAAATAAAATTCCATGTGAAATTATTATTGTTATTCACAAATTGTGCAGCGAAAAATTGGGGGTTGCGCAACCAAGCGACATGGTCACCGGCCACCACTGAGGTCTACTGCAAGGTTGTCCAACTGGCGGCCCGAGGACCGGATCCAGGCCAGTTTGAAATTTCATACGGCCCGCCACCGAGTTTGGGAAAATAACAATTTTAGTTATAGAATCGGTTATGGTCGTTATTTTTAGGACCAGGAGGTTATCAAATTGCTTAGGCCTACCTATCCACAAGAGCATAGGGGTCGTCCATAAATTACGTCACGCGATTTTGGCACTTTTTGACACTCCCCACGTAACGCGACGTAACAAAACATCAGACACCTAAAATATGACGTCACAACGGGTCGATCCCCCTTTTCGCCTTTCGAAAAGTCTTGACAAGGGGTCGTCCATAAATGACGTTACGCGATTTTGGTGTTTTTACCCCCTCCCCCTTCGTAACGCGTCATAACAAAAGTCAGACCCGCTAAAATACGACGTAACAACATCTTTGTATTTTTCCTCTCGAAAATATCCCTGACAAGCAAATAAAAGGTCAAAGGTCATGACTTAATTTATTTTGTTGCGTGACGTCACATTTACGAAACCCCGTCGTGTCACACTTCGTAACAAATGGCCGGACCCCAACCGCGTGACGTAATTTATGGACGACCTCATTAGAGCTGGGTCGATTACGATTATTTTTTACGATTACGATTACGATTATTTTCGATTATTTTTCACGATTACGATTTCGATTACGATTACGGTTTTTTAAATAATCGCGATTTCGATTTCGATTATTTCACAGTACCTTTAGAAACTGTCTTTCCCGCCATATTTTACAGTATTCGGCGATCCTCTGTGTATCGATGTTCAGTTGGTCTTCAACAGGGATATTGGCACACACCTAACAACCTCCAACACCCCAAATTTGAGGTCGACACCCCCTAAAATTTGGTGATGTGACAATGATATGCACACAGAATGCATATTTATTTATTTATTTATTTATTGACAGTTTATATAGCGCAGTAGACAAGGCTAAGGCCTACAACAAGAGCGCTTAACACAGTTCATATCCAATATTAAATAAATGTGTCTTCAAATTTCTAATGAAAAATTGAAGACGACAGCTGAGACTGCTCCAGTCACATTGTTTGGAAAAGAGTTCCACAGGGCGGGATTCCCCCGCGCGAATGATCTTTCCCCAAACTTAGGGGTCTTGGACGGGGAGGGACCAACAACTGCACTCTCCGACTGGACCTAAGAACCGATCTCCTCTCGATCACAGTCGATCTCCGTACAAGTACAGTTAGATAATCAGGACAGAGTGGATCGTGTAAAGCCCGAAACGTAAGCCAACAACGCTTGTAGACAATGCGCTGTGGAACACGGATCCAGTGGAGTCGATATATCTCTAAGGAGAAGAGTGATTAGCCCTGAACATCCCCAAACAGGCCCATTCAGAGGGGGGCTAGGATGGCCATTCGGCCCGGGCCTCCGTCATTTTGGGGGCCTCTCTTTGTTTCCTTGTCTAGAATTCTAGGAGAGCTAGAAAGCTAGATAGCTACTACTAGAAGGGGCCTCAAAATTTGGCGATGACCTTTTTGCCTGTTGATAATTTTGGGAAAAGCTAGGAAGGTATTCTGCGGTCCTCAAAATTGGTGATTACCTTTTTCGCTTGTCAAAATTTTAATTGTTAGGAGGCCAGGAGAGGTTATCCAACTGGCCTGGACCTCCTTCAGCCTCTGAAGAGGCCTGCCCCCAAATGGAGAAATAGACCCCACAACTTTATCCTCGGATGACTTTTTTGCTTGTCAGACTTTTTGTGAGTCTCAATAACGTTTTTTTGCTTGTCATCCTTTTCGGTAGAGACTTCCAAATTTCGACACTCCCAGATTTTCCCGACACCCCACCCTAATTCACAATCCTAGAAATAACCCTGGCCTTCAATCTTATAGGATCGAGCCTGGGTGGCAAGACCTATATCGTCAGCGTATCCAAACTTCCTACTGATGGTATCAGGTACAAGTCGTTGTAAATAAAATTGAATAACGTGGGGGTAGAACTGGACCCTATGGTAGACCGTTTCGTCGACGTCTCCTGCAGGAGCGACATCTCCCAAGTGAACTCAGAACCGTCTGTCAGAGATGAGTAATTCCACAAGTTGACAGAACCAGGGTTTGTTGAGCGAGAGTTTGTACATTAAACCCACCTGACACACCGTATCGAAAGCTGCTGTCAAACCCAAAAAGATGGTACCTGTCTTAAGACGCTGTTGAATCCATTTTCAATGAAAATCTTATAATCAACGGTAAATTGATCTTTCTTTGAATCGGAAATATTGTATAATATCACTTACGGGAATAATCGAAAAATAATCGCGATTTCGATTATTTTTTCGACGATTATCGATTATTTCGATTTATTTTATAATCGTGTCGATTTCGATTACGATTTTTTCAAAAATCGCGATTTCGATTACGATTTCGATTAATCGACCCACCCCTAGACCTCATAGAACAAGAAGAAATAACAATGTGTGATTCAATGTCTCATCGTGTTCGTTGCCTGTATTTACAATTTGCCAGGTGTCCGGTATTTGACCGAACTGTCCGGTATTTAGGTAATTTGTCCGGTGAAAAAATGAAGGCTAATGGTAGACTTAAATTGTGGGCCTGAGCCTAATTTGCCTATGATAAAACATAAAAGCAGAAGGTTGGACATTTCAGGCCAGACAGGGAGGTGAGGATATGAAGGAAGGACTCGGTAAGCCCAAATAATCCAGTTTTAAAAGTTCGAATATATTAAAATGAAGAGTTTCAGGAAAAAGTTTCACTAAAGACTGCAAGACCATCTTGTCAAGATAACATTAAAGTCCGTCGCTCATTTCCGGTTTATGTCGGAACTGTAACACTGTTAGTCAGTGGAAGAATTATCGTTCAAAGAGTTTATAATCTGCTTAAACATTAAGTAATCTCTCATTTGGTATTTAGTACGGATAATTTTCAGTGTTGCGTGCCTTTACATATCGCCTTTAAGATACGTGTTTTAAATTGTAGGAACGTCAATTGTTTTAAATTGAAGGATCGTCAGCTGTTTTAAAACAGAGTACTTTAGGGCTAAACAAAGGGTTCATGGATGGAATGTAACGTATTTTAATTTGTGGAAATTTGTTTTGGCGCCACATTTGATGGGTTAGTGCTGGCTGTTTTTTTCACTGGTGCTCAGCCTGTCCTGAAATCAGGATAAGAATGCTCGGTATTCTAAATCTTTTAAGTCCGTATAGCTTTCCTTACTCTTAGCGAAAGACAGATTAGTAAGAAACATATCCAGCCAATTTTTCAGACCATGTCAACGGTCATTTTGGATATTACAATAACATCAACAAAAAGAAATATAGTAGCGAACTGTCTAGAACATGTTTAAATTTAAATAATAACAGCTGCACTGTTTTATTGTGTGAATTCATATGAGTGCACATTTGTCATTGACTATGATCTGAACTTTTTTGCAGAAAATGATTTCGTCGACAGATATTGAAGTGGCTAGTACAAAATCAAAATGTTGTTCTATGCCATCTGTCGAAGTCTTTGATCAAAGAAGACCTCTTTTGTCTAGATATGATTTGAACAAAGTTATTATGAATTATCTTGTTACAGGTAAAAACTTTGCACCACCTAATAGTGCATTTCTTATCTGTCAACATATATCTGCAAAAATGCTGCAAAATAATTTAGCCCATTTTATAATAGCCCTAGCAATTAATGCCAATTATCACTTAAAATAACCTTAAACGCAGATTAGCCATGACAAAAATTTTATAGCAGAATAGATTGAAAAATATTGACATGTTTTTGTATGTGGCTTACAAAGATCTAATATAGTATTTCAGTCAGCAATGATCAGTCTAATAGCAACTTAATAATATAAAAAAACAAGGTACTGTTAATTATTATTATTATTGTGTGACAATTTATATAGCGCTATCTGCCTGGCGAAGGCCATAGTCAAGAGCGCTTTACAGACATCTCGTATGAGATTCCAAATAGGTGCGTTTTTAGTTTCTGTGCAAACCTGTTATGGGTGGTCTCCCTGGTTATTTCCTTGGGCAGGGCATTCCAAAGTAAAGGATTCTTCCCCCTCGAGACAGATCTGTCTCCAAATTTAGCCGTCTTGGATGGAGGGGGACAACTAGCTGAATTCGGTGACTAGATCTTAGTTCCATCTGATTAGATAGAATGAATAATGAATATAAATATAACAAACGAATATGTAACTGACAGCTGATTTTTACAAATAAAATAAGATTGCTTGTTTTGAGGTTGCATGTTGTCTTCAAAACTGCAAAATATTGCTCTTACATTTGTCCTCTTTATGAACTAATGAATGATTTTGTGTCTTATGAGTAGAAGGCTACGTTGAAGCATCAAAGTTGTTTCGAGCAGAGACAGGAATTGATTTGCATGTGCCACTTGATTTGCCAGAGAATCGGGCACGCATCAGAGAAACAATAGAAAAGGGACACATTGAAGATACAATTTCGCTTCTAAATAACCTGTATCCTGATCTGCTGATGACATTTACTGACCTACACTTTGAATTGCAGGTGAATATTAATACTGGTTCCTTTTTAATCGCTAATTTGAAATTTCTGAATTGTGTAAACTGAACAAGAGACAAGAAAGGTTAAAAATATGAATCTTATTGTATCTGTTTTAGTTTATATTTCAACAGATATTTAATTTATTATTTGAAACTGTTTTGGCATTGGCATAGATGTTCAGTTAATTCTGATACTTCTAGGATGAATTTAAAATTTATTTGAAAGGTCCATGCAATTAATAAAATTCTAGTATAAATTAGCCTTCTTACATACTGTCTTATTATTTTAATAGATTAAAGATTTTCCACATAGGAATAGTTATGATGTTGGGTATAGGTATTGCTAGAAAGGCAATAGGTAATTGCATATTGTTTCGGTCAGAGGGCATTCAACTAAATTTCATGAAGGGACACATTTTTTTATGACTGGTGCCCGAGGACCAAGTGCAACAAGTTTTTAGTTTTAAAAATATAGTTCATAAGTAATAGAAAACAGGTATATAGTAGAAACAAATATTGATAATTTACATGGAAGAACTTGTTTTGAATTTCCTTTGCATACTGTCCTAAATGTCATTAGACATAGGAATCTCCTTAAGCACAGTACACATGTATTAACTCTTAGAAAAGTTAATGCACAGTTTACGTTGTAATCAAGATTTGCTGTGTACAGATCAGTGGTTCTCAAACTTTTTAGGATTCCTTGCGTGGTGGTCCCTTAAAATTTTTTTTATGAGTCACATACCTTATAAAATTTGAATTTTAAATTAACGGTAATTAATACATAGGCTACGTGTTTTGTCAATCAATTATTTAATTAGAAAATTACAAATCTTAGTCATCAAATTTAAATTCAAATGGAATCAGCACTTTCAGAGCCATCAGTGTATTTTGTTTGGTGAGATATCTTGAGAAAGTAATCCCTGTACGGTCTCCCTGAAACCGCTTGATGGGTCCCTATGGGACCACAGACCCCAGTTTGAGAACCACTGGTATAGTATAATTAATATATAATTATACCAGATTTATG
Organism: Metaphire vulgaris; assembly: GCA_018105865.1. Lineage (NCBI taxonomy): Eukaryota > Metazoa > Annelida > Clitellata > Crassiclitellata > Megascolecidae > Metaphire > Metaphire vulgaris. The sequence goes on from CM030861.1 coordinate 5,980,223, forward strand.
TTTTCTTATTATTAACAGGCATCTGTAATTTTAACCCCTTTACCAGCCGTGATGCACATATGCATCCATTTTACATTACGTGTACATTACAAATAAATGGGCCAGTAAAGGGGTTAAGTTTAAAACTAATATATTTATATATTTAAAACTCTAATAACATTGGAAGGCAAACTTCATATTTATAATAAATTACTCCTAACATATTTAGTACTTAGTCGGTCTATTTGCTGCAAGCACATCAGGCGGCACAGATTGACCTGCATCGGTTGTTGGGCAGTTCTTGGGACTCGCTCCATATGTAGCAGATCTAGTCACAGAGCAAGTCCCAATATGAATTCAGTTTTTGGCCTTGAGCATCTTTTAATTGGAACCCTTATGTAGGTTTTGATGGTGCAACAGTACTTTTCCTGTGGTACCAAACACGGGAGGTTTTGGTATACAACTTGACAACCAAGTAGCAAACTGTTGGGTCATGGGATCCGATAGATGGAAGAATTATCACAATTAAAACACACACCCAACATGTCTGTCGAATGCATTTCATTTATTCCAAGTATCTGTACTCTACTACTCGTAAGAGTTGACAGAACAGGTTTTTTGTAAATGCCTGGACATATAACCTATTTTGAATAGAATAATTAATAGATTTAATATATAGAAAATGATTTTGTTTGCAATTCCTTGAGAAACTGCTGTAGCATGTAATTGTCTTCATATTTGTGTAGAAACAGCATCTGGTAGAGTTAATAAAATCACAAAATATTGAAGAAGCACTCGATTATGCTCAAACTCAACTTGCTGTCCATGGCCTTCAGAATCCAGATACACTGTCTGAACTGGAATGTGTGATGTCTCTCCTAGCCTTTGATAGTCCGGAAATCAGTCCACATGCAGACCTATTACTGGAATCTCAGAGAGTAAAAGTAAGTCTAGGGGTTATTATTAATGTCGCTTTTCAGCATCTACCTTTATCTAGCAATTTTTAAACTTCATTACATAACATGAGACATTTTAATATTTAAAAAAATTATACTGGCAAAGAGGTATGATGCACAGGACATAGTTGGTTTAGTGTAGGGATCCACATTGCAGGAATATAAGTTTCAAGATATTTGATATGACAGACCTCTATGGTTTAGTTTTTTTTCTTTTTGTCATTTCTTTTTGTCATTTCATTATTTGTTATCTTAATCCATGATTTTTCTTAAATTGTGTATTTGTCATTCTTGTAGCTCAATTGAAATTTTAATCAACTTAGTTTTTTCTAACAATAAAGGACTAATAATGAGGATCAGAAATTGTTTTAAATGTACAGTGTGTATATATTATTGACTTGTATTTTATTAATAACTTCTTTCAGCTTGCAAGCAAAGTGAATGCTGCCATTTTGGCATTGCACAATCAAGACTCCAAGACCAATTTATCAGAATTTTACAAGCTGCTCTTATGGGCACAGCATGAACTGGAACAGAAGAATGTTCAATATGATAGGATGACAGACATTGCATCAGGAACACTTGATTCCACTCAATTAATGGACATGGACAAGCTATAAACATAACCCTTTGCAGCGAGTTTCACTTCATGCTATGGGGGTTATCCATATATTGCGTACACACTGAGGGGGTGGGGTGGTTGAATTTAGATTTTGCGTACAGCAAGGGTCTCGATTGAATGTACATAACAATTCAAAAACTGCTTAGGTAGAAGAATGGTTATTCACATGCATTAGATTTGAACACAATTACTGGGTAAAATTATTTTGCCAGATGCAGTGTTCAAGACAATAACATTGAAATGTTCATTGTATTTCTTTAATAAATATTAACATTAGAAAACATGATATTAAAAAAATATAATTTAATAGTAAAACAAATGCTTTGTGACTATGGGGTAAAAATTAATTTTTCAATCAGGGTGAGGGGTAGAGCAGCTAATTTGTACCTACGCATAGGGCAGGGGATCCAAAAATTTCCGGGGTGCAACAGGGGGAGGAGGTATGAAAATATGCCTGTTTACATAATATATGGATGGCCCCATATTGTGAATTGTTTCTTTGCTGTAGGAGCTTCTGATTCTGAAGTGTAAGTAAATTTTGTAAGGACTACATCAATTGAAGTGTGACCTAAGTTTGTATCATAATGTGGTCTGTGGAAAATATCCGGATTTGCATGTTGGATAGAATGAAAGGATTGAAAGTATGCATTTAAGAGCAGAAGGTAGCCTTTTCATTCCTGCTAAATAGGCAATGATATTTTTAATTAGCAACTGAGGTTTGAAATTTTCATGGAATGCAGTTATTTTGATACTGTGACTGTTTATCATTCATGTCAGAGTTTATCTTTATAGGAGTATATCTGAAAACTGAAGAAACTCATAAAAGAGATATGAGTTAGAGATCAAGTTGCTTGTAATATGATGTGCTCTGGTATGTGAACCAACGGATGCATTGATTTGTTTGCTCCCAGCGATCTTGTTATATTTGCAATTTCATTTTCATATTTAGATTAGTCAGCAATACATTTATATGATGAGCATTACAAATTTGCAGGTGAAGATTTCACATTACAAAGTCAAGAAGAACTTACAAATAATACATTTTTTAATGAACACACTATTGCTTCGTGTGCATTTATTACATTTGTCACATTTCATTCACCTTTATTGATGAAAAGTGACAAAGGCCAGAAATTTACCAAATATATACATAAATACAAAAATTATATTACTTTACTTTACTTTTTAAAACGACAACGGCAGAAACCTGATGATAAAATTTAAAGTAACTGGTAACAAGTAGCCAAAGAATGAATCAGTCTCATAACTCTTTAACCTTTCTCGCTCGTAGGGTTCGTCACACTATGGACTATCCCTTCTATTACTGCCTAAATATTGTTAGTGGCCCTAATGGCTTGGTATGTTGTAAGTCCCATCCAAGTTCAGATGTTGTCAAGCCAGGTTATCCTCAGTCTTCTTGAGCACTTCTTCCTGGAATTGTACCTTGTATAATCTCTTTCTTGAGACAATCCCCTTGCTTCCTTACCATGTGCCCAAAATAGGTAAGTTTTCTTTTTTTGATGTTATCCAATAGGATTTTCTGATTTTTTTCATTCCCCATTCGTTGGTCCTCTTTGCTATCCAAGGCACTCTAAGTCTTAATCCTTTCATCTTGAAAGCCTCTATGAGTTTCATATTTTTTTGCCATTATCCAGCTCTCACAGCCATATGTTGCTATTGGCCAAACCAAGGCTTTCCACAGTAGAATTTTCACTGATATTCCGTGATTTTTCCGTAGTTTGGTCAAGGGGCACTTGCTGCATAGGTTTTTGCCAAACATGATTGTACTTCATTCTCGCACCTGGCATCAATTGTAATAATGGTGCCCAGGTACATCAAGGTATCAACTTGCAACTTGTCTTAACAAATTTCCTTGCAGGAAAATGTTGCATTTTGTTCCATCTGTTGACAGTGTGTTTTTGCTATTCTGAATAGTGGTCTCATGTTTCCTTTGATGTTTGCCTCTTCTAATTCTGTGTCTCATAACTAGAGGGCCATATTTACAGCCAATGGCCAAGACCCCTGTCTATTATCATTTTCTTGAAGATGTATACATATATCTATCTAAGGGACAATAAACTAAATTATGAACACATGACTAAACATATAAGCAATATTATCACTAGCCAGTATGTAAAACTAGCATGTATTCATCCTGTAATGTAATTTAATGTCAACAAATATGCTCTTAATTGGAATTACTGTGTGCTAGGTTGGATGACATATTGTTGAATAGAATACATTGCTGATGATGTCTAATTACAATTTTACACCAAATTTTTTGTTCATGAAATATGCTTTAAATGTCTGAGAGGAAACGCCTGCAAATAATTGTAAGAACTTATCACAGAAGAATTATTTTAGCAGTGCAAACTTTTCCGCAAAACAGCTTAGTTTTTGTGAAAAACATCATAGCCAAATGAATGAAGAGGCATATAAATGAATAGCATAGAAAGGAAAGAAAATAATGGTACTATGCTAAATTACAAAAATATCCATTATTTATTCAGACATGGCTGCAGGTATGGAAGAGTATGGACATAGACAATATCTATAATCATTGTTAAGATCAATTCTGAATAGAAGTCCTGTTCTTATTTGGAAATGTATAATGCTTTTAGTCAAACTGAACACCTTTAGGGGCAGTCCTTCTTTTGATGCCTGGATTTATAACACTCATTCCTGGTGCTTTCGGTAGAATTTCTGGAATAGTCTTTTTATGTTTTGCATCAGCTGCCATATCAAAGACGTTCTTTCCTACATTAACTGATCCTGTTCTCTGTTCAAGTTTTTCGATTTTCTTCTCTGCCAACTTTAAACTGTTTTCATTTTCTGTGACCTTGTCAACTAAATGGAAGAGAATGGCCTGCAATTCCTTCTTCTTATCAGCTGCTTTTGCTTCTGGTAAGTCCAGGTCTATTATCGAAAGTTCCTGTCCGCTTATAGTTAAATGTAATTTATCCTGTGATTCTGATACTGTAATGATTCCTTTCAGAAAAACTGACCTAAAACAAGTTATAAAGTTATATTAAAATGAAAATAAAAAGCACACAAAAGTAACAGTTCTTTGAATCTGGTAAAGTCATAAATATTTTATTTAAAAGCACTGACTAGGTCTAAAGATGAAACAATTATTCCTCTGTGATTTTTGGCTCACATTATGACAAATATCATCCCTTCTTTATCCCATCCTAAACTCTCATTACATTCATGCCTGTCATCAAGTCCTGACTTGACTATGAGTTATGATTGTAAAATTATCATTCAATTAAGCAATCAAATAATGGGAAGGGGCAGATCAAGAGGGACCCGTGCATCCAACCCATCCAAATACCATCTAAAGATCTGTTAGCTAAATTCTCATCATGACACAAAGTTATAATGGCACACAAATAAGTGTTGCGTTCTCTTACCTTTTAATAATTTTAACAGATATGCATCAATCCATATGGTTTGCACCTACCCTCTAGCACCTACCCTCTTCTGCATCGCCATCGACTGGATCTTAGATCACATGTCTGTGAACCATGGCATCAGAGTCGGTCCACACCGCTTCACAGACCTGATCTACGAAGATGATACAACTCTGTTTCTACCTTCTGCTACCAATGCCTCTGAATGCCTCTCTAGTTTCAGCCATGCTTCTGCTCCACTTGGTATACGAAGGTTTCCTGGACTAAAACCAAGTTACAGAACTTAGGATGTGGATCACAGCCCCCCTCAAACATGGTTGATGGGGAGTGTGTTGAGTCAGTAGACAGTTTCATATACCTTGGTAGCGTTCAGTCCTCCAGTGGACACTGTCATCAAGACCTGGCCAGGCGTGTCACCCTAGCCTCTACAGCCATGTTCTCCCTGCATAATATCTGGCAGGACAGGCGTCTCTCTCTGGTCATCAAGCTCCAGACCAGACACTTGTCCTGTCTGTCCTACTTTACACAGCCGAGACCTGGACCTTACTCACCTCAGAACTAAGGAAGTTGGATGCCTTCCATATGAGGTGCCAACGTCAGATCCTTGGAGTTCGCTGGTACGACTTCATTACCAATGCGGAGATATCCTCGCAGACTGGGTTACCATCACTCAGTGTACTGATAAGAAGTCGCCGCCTTGCCATCTTCGGACATGCAGCTCGCCTTGGAGAGACAGTTCCTGTTCATCAAGCCCTCCACTGCCACGTTGACCTATCCATCAGCCATCCACCTGACCAATCACGGAAGCGCTGTCCTGGTCGTCCCAGGAAAAGATGGATCGACCACATTCATACCCAGACCAGTGAGATTCCATCAAGTCTCTCGGGATACGTGCCATCCAGCGGGGTCATGGTCTAGGGGTGATGCAATGGCCCTCGCTGGCCACGCGCTTTTAATGATGATGATGATGATGATATGGTTTGCACCATTTCCACAAAAGTGAGACTGAATGGTGCCATTATATAAACTGAATTTCTAAACCCACCTCTGCTTGTTATTCTTTTTTAAACCCTAATTTAAGTGGCACAATAAAAATTCAGAGCAAATAATGTAACACTACGAAGAAACTAGTCTAAAACAAGAGTATCATCGGCGTAAACTTGGATGAAAAAGCGGGGTGGGGGCCTCAATCCCTATCTATTATACCTTCCCCCAAATGGTAACTTCTCAAAAGTGGGTGCTCGAACCTAGATGCCTAATAGAAATCTACGCTTATGAGTACCATCGACTGATGCCTAACAGCATTAGAAATGGTGCTATAAAAGTGCACAACAATAGTTATTCAGCAATATCTTACTTAAATGCAGCGAATAGGGCATCGCCTCCGTCCTGGAACGCCTTCGAAGAAGGGGAAGTGGACGACTGCGCAGACGGGAGATGGTCGGCGACGAAGCGAGAGAAGTCGTCGATCGTCTCCCTCCACAGACTGACTCCGTCCGTGGCGCAGATGGCGAGACGGTCGCCGTCGTCGTGGACCCGGGTGAAGCAGATGAATCGACCGGCGGCGACTCCTTCGGCCGCCGTCGACTGAACGCATCGATGGAGATTCTGACAGTCGGACAACTTCAGCATTTTCTATCAAACTTTACATCAACAATACATTATACACTGGGTGAGTAGGTAAGTCAGCCAAATCATATAGCGCCACTATTAACACACACACACACACTCACACTCACAATCACATACATAATTACACATTCCACAGCAGGGGATAATTAAATTCTCATACCTTGGATATCACACTGAACCCTGAAACTCCTAATCATTTTTTGCTTTGACTTTCACCAAGATGGGAGATCGGTCGTTTAGAATGGCGGACCGAACTTGTGGAACTCTCTTCCGTCATTTCTTCGTGACTCACAAGTATCCAGAACTGTTTTTCTATCAAAGCTAAAGACATTTATGTTTGACTGAATCTGCAGCGGCGCTTTGGTGTCACAAAGCGCCACAGAAAATTTAACTTATGTATGTATGTATGTATTTTAATATCATCATCATTATCATCACCTTTGCACAACGGACATTATTGTACTTTGGCTATAGCTATTTCAAGAGAGACTTAGTGCATAAAATCAAACAGCTACTACGGTATAATCGGTATTACTGTCAGATCACTATATGAATCTACAAGATTTTGCTTACTATCTCAGTGCATACTATTTGAGAGGTTGACAACTTATTCTTTAGGGCAGGGTTTCCCAGACATTTTGGAGGTGCGGCCCACTTCAGCGGTTTTGTGACGTGCCGCGACCCTAATAATAGCAGGCAATATTTTTTAATGCATTAGGCCATCTGGCGAATGTTAGTTTAAAAGAACCTTACGAGTTTTGAATGAATGGTGTAGGGCTACAAATCAGGAAGAATTCAAAGAACAATACATAATATCTAATCAAACCCTTAACTGTGAAGCTACATAAAATGAATTCATCAATTTTTCAAAATTCTCGTGACTGGAAGGATTCATATGTGGTTCATTAGAATTTAAGAAATATATACTTTTAAATGTAATCTACCAGGTCTGTGGTGTTTCTCAGCTATATTGGAGTACCAATCTCCTCTTCAAGTTCTTCAACACAACTTGTGGCCTCCAGAATAGGCAGAAGACTGAACTCAACCCATTTTTATATAAGAAAAAAATGCAAAAATCTCAGACGAGTATTTCACAAACAGCTTGTTTCATAGGCTTAGAAACAACATTGTCACTACAACATAAGAGCCCACATCTAGATACCAATTTCAGATTGACAAACCATGTGAATACTGTACAGTATATCTCTTGCCATACAATTTACTCAATATCTTAGAAGTTTAAAGTACTTATGGTGAATTCAAAATTTGGAGTTTAACTGTTATATTACATAACAACTAGAATACTAGTAAACACCACGGTTCTATTTGTAAGGTATTTACTATTTGGAGAGCAGATTTGTCAGGGAAGCACTGTATCATCCTGCCACTCCAGCGCTGGGCAATGACATCATTGACATGGGTTAACTGCCTCCATAAAGTCCTGACTTGTGCTGTTTGATGTGCTTCTGGTACTGTCATAAAGGTCAATTCTGTGATGTTTTTCATCCAGGTCATTTTCTGCTTCTTTGTCATACTGGTCTTTTAATTTTCCCAGATTTTCTGTAGTTTCCCCAAGTATTGTCATTCCCAGACCCAATCTACGGTACTTCTGATTTCGGTTACATAGTTAGCATCCTCTGTAATACCTAGATTCAGATATGGAAATTCTTTGATTTGTTCTATTTGTTATCCTTCTAAAGATACTACATATGTCCCAAGTTACCATACAATACCATGATCTGTCTTGTTACGAGAAGAGGTAGACCGTATTCACTACTGGCAACAACTACAGTTATCTCTCTAGCAATTCCTCTGCTGATGTTGCTATAAGTGCAACATCATCGCCATACCTCAGATTGCCAATTCTTTTGCCACCAATCCTGTGTCCACCCTTGTAGCCCTCTGGACTCTAAAGCTTTCTTCATTGCCATCTATGCAACAACGTTGAATACTGTAAATAGTTATATAAGGGGACAAGATGCATGCCTGTCGTACACCTTTCAAGATTCGAAACCACTCTGTGATGGAGTTTGCCATCGTTACTTGTTCTGTTTTTTTGCACAAATCAGGAAGCAATGAGACCAGGTGACTACAGTATCCCAGGTCCAGCATTGTCCACCAGTTTCTTGTGTATCACGGTATCAAAAGCCTTGGCAAAGTCTATGACACAGATGTATGGTGGTTCATTGCATTTTTTGCCTTGCACAATAAGATGCAGAGATTCATGATCCAGCTTAAAATAACATCCTCAAATAGGAATGCCTATGACTCCCTGCAGGAGGAGGAGTCACAGTCTGTGAAACACTAACATACCAATAAGCATATAAAATCAGCGAAACAAAGTAACAACCTGCTGTATCACACAATCAATTTATGAGGAGAATAAATACCATTTGGCTATTTTACAAATAACCAACTTTTCACTTCAACAGTATACTGTACATATACTGGCTTTAAGAAATGTGTTAAATAAAAATTCTTATGGTACCATTCAAGACTTAGGCCAGCCATAACCTCATATGCTGACATAGATATTCTCATTATTCCTATCAAAAAATGTTTAACATCATTTGAAAATATTGCTATATAATGACAGATAACCAGACAAAGTCAAACTAAATCTTTCAGACTGCACAAAACAAAAACTGTTCTTGCTGCCTATAAGTACTATTCATCAGTTGCTCTTCTTCGCCTTTGCGCCATCATACTTGGACTTGCTGCTCCGCCAGAGAAGGAACGGAATTCCTAAAGATGGAAGCGTCATGATGGCAAATGCAGCCCAGTCCATCTGCGGAAAAGTCAAATAAAACAAAGTCAGATAACCATCCATTAAGACATTCATTAAGGCACTACAATTTGTAATCATTTAAAAATCTGTAACTTCAAGTACCATTGTACAGAAATCACGAATATTGCAAAAGTGATACTAAATTAATACATCGCTAACAATTTTGATGCACTGCTGGTCAAAAGAGATTCTGTACCATGTAAAGAAAGCACTACACGTTAGCCTAAAGTCAGCCTGTTGATACAAATGCTATAAAAGTCACCAGGTCAGGCTTAAATTAGAATGACATAAGCACATTTGTTTGCAAAAATGACAAAAAATGAATAGTTGGCCAATGGATTCATACACAGCAGCTGATGCAATGCCAATAATCCAAAAATTGTGTTTTTAACTTGTGCCTCTATAGAAGTGCAGAAGTATCCACAGTCAACTAAATTACCAAGCAAGAGAATGAGATTAAACTACTGTGACAAAATTCCAACAGAAATTTATTTAATACAGTTTTGCACATAAACAAGAATGCTCAGATTAAGTTTAACGTAAATACAGAATCACTTTCTTACGAAGTGAGGAGAGAATTTTCGATCATAATCCTTGAAATTTGCAATGACTCCTTCGCCAGGTGCACTTGTGTACCCTAGCTACAATATGAAAATATAATTCAACTTGTATTGCAATATCACAGCAGAAATTCTCCAAAGCACTGGTGTGTATAACTGTATACAATCAGATGGCTACATTGGGTCATAACAGCAGTATGGAATACAGATAAAATACAATTAGACTGGAGAAAAGCAATTATAATACCAATACAGAAGAAAGGAGACCGACAGGAATGTAAAAACATTAGAGGAATCACCCAGCAGTCTATGTCGGTGATTTTAACAATCACCATTTTGACTGGGGGTATAGAGACAATGAAGTTGACGGAGAAACAGTGAATTGGATTTCAACAAAAGACCTACACTTAACATGTCAGACAGGCACTGCTCCTGGCTATGATAACATACATCCCGCGTTCCTGAAGAACCAGGGGCCTATGGGCTGCTCTTGGCTTGCCGACTTCTTCACCCGGGTAACCATGGAATCTCAAATTCTCAAACTTTGGAGACAAGCAAAGATCGTCGAGGTGGAAAAGCCTGGTAAAGACCTGCATTTTAGCATCAAGTTACCACCCAATATCATTGTTGAGCATATGCTACAAACTTCTAGAAAGAATAGACCTCCAGTGAATCAAACCGAAAGCCCAGGAATTAATAAACCAAAATCAAGTTGGATTCCGTTGAGGCCGTAGCACATGTGACCAAATGCTAGCCCTAACAACGCATACTGAAAATGGATTCCACAGCTGCCTATGATACCATCTGGCACACTTGACTCCTCATAACGCTGGCCAAGTGCCTGGAAGCTGGCAGAACTACTGAGATCGTCGTTTTTGGGTCCACATGGGTGATGATCTAAGTTCTTGGAGATACCAACAGAACGGTCTCCCCAGGGTTCTGTGCTAGCCCCTTCTCTATTCAACATCTACACCAACAACCTTCCAGGCACAGAAAGACTGTAAATTTGACTACACTGATATCTGCCTTGCAACACAAGCATCCTCACTCCCAGAGATCGAAAAAGCTCTCACTAATGACCTAGGCCTCTTAGGTGACTACTTCAGAAAATGGAAGGTTAAAGCCAAGCACATCAAAGACCATGTTGAGCATATTCCACCTCCACAACACCAGATCTAACTACCAACCAAAGATTTGTATGGATGGCTCACTAATCAGACACAAAAGCCACCCTGTCTACCTCGGGGTCTCTTTAGACTGGTCACTACTTTCATTTAAACAAGACATAATAAAGATGGCAGCATAGGCGAAGAGCAGGAATCTTCTTTTGGAACGACATGGGGCGCCAACGCCCATACGTTAAGAGCTACGGCCTCAGCAAAGTGCTATCTGCATAGCACATTGCTATTGAATATTGCAGCCCAGTGTGGTCAAGGTCGACACATGTAACCAAACTGGATGCCAGATTGAACGACACAATGTGTATCATCATTGGTACAATGCATTCTACCCCAGTTGTCTGGCAACCGGTCCTGTCAAACATCGCTCCACCTGACCTACGACGAGCAGCAGCCAAAGACAGAATAAAAAAAAAGAGAGCACGAGGAGTGGCCACTGCACTACGACATCTTTTTACTACCCATTCACCCGTCTCACCTCCCGTCGGCCAATCTGGCAAGACATGTCCCCAACTAACATCCATAACAGGTGGAACAAAACCTGGGCAAAAGTGGTCAACAAGGTTTAGGTGCTTGACCCAGCTATCCGACAACTGGGTTTTGATCTTCCTCAACACTCCTGGTCAATAATGAACCGTTCTGCACGGGCCAGGGTGTCTGTGCTGCCACCCTCCATAGGTGGAAGTACTCAGCCACAGACAGATGTCTGTGTGGCCAAGTTCAGACAATGAACCATATTGTGGAGTCATGTCCACTGATGAAGCTCTCAGATAATGGTCTCCAGATGATCCACTCTGCTGACGACATAGCAACAGCCTGGCTGGACACTACTGCAGTGACCACATTCACTAGATAGAGGAATAAGCCTCATAAGTGTACCAGGGAAAGTTTTCACCAGAGTAATGTTAAACAAAATAAAGGATACAGTAAATGAAGAAATTCATTAATATATCAACTTGTTTTATATGAAAACAAGTTTACATAACTACTGGTGATACATAACGCAAAATGTTAATATGATAAAATGTGGACAATTTTCACTAAATATAGGTTGGCTATATAGGGATTTTAAAAGCATATTTAAATTCCCAAGAGTTGACCTGAGGTTCAGTGGCCGCTTCTGATGGCAGGTAACTCAGCTCGGCTGAAGTAAAATTGAAATAACCAGGCTTCTTTGGTCGCAGGATGGCAACATGTGAAACATTGTAAGATCTAAAATCTCAGTCAAGGCAGCAATGTGCCATGAGTTGCAACTAAATAAATTATAAATTAAATGATATCAAATACATAGAAAAATTAAATAATAATAAAAATAATCAAAAACAGGATGAAGGATACGGTCCAATTCTTTTCCAGCGCACACCAAGACTGCCGTGAATTAGCTGGAAATCTGAGTCCGGGAAACTGTTATCAATCAGGCTAACATCTAGGGCCGCACTATAAAATATAAATGGCAAACAAAAAGACAAAATGTTAAACAGTGATTTGGCAAATTATAGACTATATAAGATGTACTTATGCAACACGAGCTTCACGCACTCAAAATATTCTTTAAAAATAGCTGCCAAATAATACTTTAATTTTAAATCCTTCTAATGGAGACACAGATAGTGTCTCTTATCAGAACTATTAAATTTCCATAAATTTGAAAATTTTCTGTTTCTAATTTTATCCTTCCCAATGTGATGCAATAAACAAAAAATGATGGCTTCAAACTGATTACAGATATGCTTTTACTATTAGTATCATCAATTAAACAGAAAAATTAAATATTATTATTACCATTATTATCATTACTAATGCTGCTGCCATTATTATTATTTTTACAAAGTGCCATTAAGAAGTAGACCAGCAGCTCCTCAAAGAATTGAGTAAAGTATGAAACTTATAACTATGACCATAAGTGCAGAGTAGCAGCATGAACATACATGCATGCTTTAAAACAGCTGCTTTGAACTGATTTATATATAAATGACCTTCACTTTAGTCTAACCTTGCACCGACATTGTATATATCATATTGAACCGTCAGATCCTTATCCTCAACAAGAAACTGATTGAGAATAGTTTTTGAGGCAAGCAGCCTGGCATTCTCATTGTCAGTCCCAAGGACTACACAAAATATGGAGAATATTCCAACAATCAGCAACGGCTTCATCTGAAAAGGACACATAAAATCTCCACCGTCAGCAGCATTATATATGCATGTATAAAAGTAAAAAACATACAAATGAACATAAGAACCATCATAGTATTATAGGAAAATGTCAAAAAAGGAAAGTTTTAGACAATAAATGCAAGAAATTGCCAAGGGAATACAACTGCTCTGCAAATTCCAGCTGACTGGACCCTAATAATCACCTAAAGCACATGGAGTGCTGCAGTCACCATAAATCCATACCCAATGCAAATAAATCATGTGCACAGTATTTTAGACTCAAATAACAAGTTTATACCCAAATGATCAATTTGCACTATGAAATAAAACCTCTTCTTGGGGTGGGTTGCACTCAACATTTTGAAGGTCATCAGATCAAAGAGGATGAAAACCCATAACCTACTGATGTAAAACCTATTCAAGATTCAATTATAGAAACTGAAGAAAATCGAAATAAATTTTGCATCATATTCACAGATTCAAGAGTGCAGACTGCACAGGTATTTATGATAACCACAGCACTCCATACAGTTTGGGCAAATATCAGCATCCAATCAGCTGCCACTTGGGCTTCTCACGTGTCATAACAGTTTTTATTTTGGAAGGTTTGTGAAGTGGTGGTCAATGGTGACTGATTTATTGGTTGAAAAGAACCCCACTTATTGAACTTTTGGAATCCTATCATAAGATCATTCCAGAGATGAGGTGCATTCTTTGAGCTCAACCGATCTATAATATAATTTCAGTGTTGGCTGAAATTAGGAATCAACTGGGTAGACATTTTTCACTGGGTACCAAATCCGAGTATTTTTATGTAAATATTTCAGGTTCCGAGTACAAACTGCGCACCACTTGTCCCATATGCTAAAATAGGCCTACATCAATCTTTTAAACATCTAATACCAAATCTCTATTCCGTAACCTGATTAATTACAATCCCTTTTCAGTTGAATGTGGCTGTTGGTGGAAAGAGTATCATGAACCATGGCTTCCCTCCACTGTTGTTGACCAACAGTCGTATAAAGTCTACACATAGGTTGGTTAACTATCAATTACGGAATCTCTACTCACTCTATCAGAAATCTGATTAGTCACAATCTTCATTCATTTAAACGTAGCTACCAGCGAAGAGAGACAGACAGTGCTTTGAATTGGGTGGATTTCCCTCCACCGACATATTGCTAGAATAGGCCTACATCAGCTGTTTAAGTATCGGAAACCGATTCTTTATTCAGTAACCTTGGCAATCACAATCATTTGTCCAATTCTGCTTCAAATTGGATGTTTAAACAAAGTTTTCTTCTGCTGTTAACCGAGGTAGATTGTGAATAGCCTAAGGCTATAGGCAACTATTTGCATGCCAAGTATTTGCCTTGCAAACCAAGCATTTGCCGAGGCGAATACTTGCAAAAACATGAAACATGGCCAAGGCAAATATCCTGGGTGATTTCCGGTTGATTCCTAGCAGAAATTTTAGTGTTGGCTGAACGAGAATCAGGCTGAAAGATGAACAAGTTAACCACTGTATTTGTATTGTAAAGAGATAGCACAAGTAAATGGGTTTTGAGAACTCAATGATGTTGTAGGTCAGATATAGAATTTTAAAGTGCATTCGATCTGGAATTTTTGAGCCAATGAAGTGAATTCAAGACCGAAATGCTGTGGTGAGTTTTTGGCGTTCGCGTAACGGCCCCAGACAATGCATTTTAATATTGTCTGAAGGCGTGCTATTTTTCTGAGATTAATGTAGATAGTCACAGCAGTCCATTTTGGAACGAATACTCGACGTGTCAATATAAAGTTTAAAACTGTACATAAATGTAAAATCAGGCATCTTTCGTCAGTTTTTCTTCACCAAAATATAACAAATGCAGCAAAACAGCACAAAACAGGTAACCGCAACTCTGCGCTATACAATGTTCAGCGAATTAGATTATTATGGTTGTGTATTCTAGCTGGCAGAGACGTTAACCTCGGTTTTTAAAAGTCATTATTCGCTTAAATTTGACTTAATCGAATATAATTTAAATGTAATAATAATCCAAATTATTTGAAAGAAAGATATTAAATTATATAACATACGTCTCGTTCCTTTACGAACACAAATGAAAAAGGAAACACGTATCATGCATAGAGATAGCATTGCTTTATTAACTCATGTATTAGCTGGTGCGCTGCCATAAGTTTTAATAATAAAAAAAATAATATAAGTTGGCAAGTAAAATCTCGTTCAATTATATAGCGGGATTGTAGTTGGAACGTTACAGTAATGGAGGAAATGATTTTTTACAAAGAGAAATATCTGAAGTTTGGATAGAAAAACTTTAGTAGATGTTGCAAGAAGTGAAGGAAGTTGTGACTCAGAATTCGTTGTAGAGAGTGAAGAGATGCTGGAATTGATTTCCAAAGTCTGGTTCAGCATATAAATAAGCACGGCTGCAAATTTTGATAGACGACGAAGTAGAGTGACATGAGAAGAAGATCTAGAGAATGGAGGATATTGCAACATGATCAGATTTCGTAGGTAGTGAGTAATAATGAAATCAAATTTTATGAAAAACTTATCTATGGCGGAAGTAGCAGCGTTGCCTTTGAAATATAAAATATTTAAAATTGTACTCGTGTTTGTTAAACACTAGTATAAAATAGTAGATTCGAAATCGTACTATAGATAATAAAACATATTAATTCTACAGATTGCTAGCTACATTTATTTTCATAATTTGCCAAAAAGTCAATTTCTGAATGCCTAATGATATTTTGGAAGAGTGGCATATATGTCAAAATGCTATATGAAAAACGTAGTAGATGTACAATAATTTAGGCTACCAGTTCCGTCAACAAACAGGTACATGCAAAAGTTGGACGTGGGTAAACGTTGTTATTATAGCGGTAGATCGTAACTATTAGTGTAATAAGTTTATTTAAAAGTAAAATAATCGTTGCAGATTGTTTTATTTAATTAAATTCTTAAATTTTGGAATATCTATGAGGTCGTGTTTTCATGAAAGCAATTGACTCCATATTTAGTGATAAATTGTTGGCTTATTTTTATTAATTCTATCGAAATTAAATACACGTCTACTACTTTTGTTTATTAATTCCTACAAATTTTTGGTATTTAAGGAATTTTATGCAGTTGCTGAATTTTTGGGAATTAGTTTAGTTGTAGTAGAAAGTAAAATAATATCTCGTGGATTTATATAGCGCTGTTGAAAGTAGTACAACGGTGAATGCTTATTCTTAGGCGCTTAGCATATCTTAAAATAGCTATTGGAAAGTAGTCGTAATAGTAGTATTAGTTAATGTTGTAGTTATAGTAGTTAACCCTGATAAAGTTCTTGGACACATCTTTTGATTTGATGGTTATCTCAGAAAGTATGATCAGCTTGTTTTCAAGTAAAATTTATTGCACTGCAATTTGCAATCATTTAGAGATTTAGTTGCATTCTGTTAATATCGATTTTGTTTAGGAACTTTTATTATCTGTGAGCAATACTTGATTGGATGAGTGCAAGTGAAAACGAAGACTAAACAACAGAACGACCAGAATTGATGGCCACTTTCATGGACAACAGTTCATTTCAACATGACTCTGGGACTGATCCAGTTACCTCTGAAGCCCTAATTGCTAAAGACAAACAGAATTCAGCTGAGCAGAACCTGCAGCCAGCTACTATCCCAACAAGCGAAGTGGTAGGAACCACTTAAAAAGCTATTGGAAAGTAGTCGTAATAGTAGTATTAGTTGATGCTGTAGTTATAGTGGTAGTAGTTAACCCTGATAAACTTCTTGGACACATCTTGTCCAAGTGAGAGTGCAAGACTAATTCAAATCTAGGGCTGTACCGAATCCTGGCTAAGGCAAAGCCGAATTTTGGCCATTTTCACAAATCTGGCTCTGGCCCAATTTTGGGTGGCTTTGTGCTGCCTACACTTGGGAATTTTCTTTACAGTTTCACCCTCAGTACTAAGTGCAGATATAAGTTTTAACTTGTATTTATAGTAATTAATGAGTAATGAATAATTTTTCTGATTTAAATAAGTCTAGCAACAAATACAATAATTTATTAGTGGAGTTAGTGCTCAGTTGAAAAGTCTGTTTAGTTATGTTCCACTATTAGTGCGGGCCCTGGTACTGACACGAATTGATTACTGTAACGGTGTGCTTCTTGGACTTCCGGATACTAGACTGAACCGCATACAATCAGTGCTGAACCAGGCTGAGTGATTTTCGGCTGTCGCTGGGGTGACCACGTCACTCCTCTCCTTAGAGATCGACTCCACTGGCTCCATGTTCCACAGCGCATTGTCTACAAGCGCTGTTGGCTTACGTTTTGGGCTTTACTTGATCCATTCTGTCCTGATTATCTAACTGTACTTGTACGGAGATCGACTGTGATCGAGAGATCGGTTCTTAGGTCCAGTCGGAGAGTGCAGTTGTTGGTCCCTCCCCCGTCCAAGACCCCTAAGTTTGGGGAAAGATCATTCACACGGGGGAATCCCGCCCTGTGGAACTCTCTTCCAGACAATGTGACTGGAGCAGTCTCAGCTGGACTTTTTATTAGAAATTTGAAGACACATTTATTTAATATTGGATATGAACTGTGTTAAGTGCTCTTGTTGTAGGCCTTAGCCTTGTCTACTGCGCTATATAAATTGTCAATAAATAAATAAATAAATATGGAACCAGTTAAGTTTTGCAGTTCAACACTGTTTATTTGTAAATCCGGCTCTGGTCGGATTTCACTTTGTAAATCCGGCTCCAGTCTAAATTAAAATCTGGTATAGCCCTGGTCATTTCAGGCATTTGTTGAAGATCAGTAAGGCCTTGAAAGTCGTTTACAGAAAATTAGTATTTCAATAAAGGTTTCAGCATCTCTAGATTTTACGTAGTATGATCTATATATCGAGTTGCTGATGAATTGCTGTTAACCTTTTAAAAGGGGAATTAAATTTTTAAAGTCATCCCCCCATGGGGGAATTAATTTTTGCGAAAAGGCGTTTGTATGAAAACGTGAACATATACGTTATAAACTTACTATATTTCAGGCTATATAGAAGCTAGAAAGATGCGGTTTGCACCGTTGTTGAGCATTTTTATTGCTCTTTCTATCCATCCGTGCCAAAAGAAAAAAATTGGGTGTAGGACCACTCTACACCCTAAAATCGGACCCCTCCCCAACATTTTGTTCAAATTTTGATAAAAGGTCAATAGCAAAACGTCTTCAGCGGTAACCTTCCAAATGTGAGCGATAGAGTTTTAGAGGAGTGTAATTGGAACAGAATAGTGCAAAAATTTTGAAGATCGGACCGTATTTGGCATAGTTATGAATTTTCATACCCAAGTACCCATTGCTCACTGAAATGACAATTACGCGAACGGATTTTCAATGTGAAAAACCGAACAACTCAGTATATTTCAGGCTATATAGAAGCTAGAAAGATGCGGCTTGCACCATTGTTGAGCATTTTTATTGGTCTTTCGAACTATCCGTGCAAAAAAATTTGGGGGTAGGGTTTCTATACCCCAAAATCGGACCATCTCCAAAAAAAATGTTCAAAGCTCAATAAAAAAAATTTTCAGCAGTGACCCCCCCAACTGTGAGTGAGAGAGTTTTAGAGGAGTGTAATTGGAACAGAATAGTGCAAAAATTTTGAAGATCGGACCATATTTGGCGTAGTTATGATTTTTCTAGCCTCCGTCTGAAGATTTTTCTTATACATTTTCCAGCCTTGGTCAGTCTACAGTGAATATCTCTTGCATATATAGTCAATAATATCAAAAACGGTGCTGCTGCCTATCGAATGGTTGGTAACTAAATCAATTGGCACGTTGGATAAATGTAAAAATCGTATGTGCACAGTACACACAGGCTTATCTAGCGTGCCGTTTCAAGACGGCGTTCCCCTGTAAGCTATGATTCTCCGCCACCATTTTAAAACGGCGAACCCCTGTAAGAGGTTAATCACACTTCACGTGTGACTGTTCCCTGGTATAGACCTGATAAGCATTTAATTACATAGTCCAAATCCAGGGACATCCAAATGTTACAAGTTTTTTAGAGATTTCTCTGTTGTCATCATCTACTGTTATTATTCGTTCAGTTATTCATTCTATAGCAGCAGTAACTGAAATTTTAAAAGTAGTTAATATCTAACAATAATATTAATAATATAAATTTAAATAAATTTAAATTGCCACAGATTTATATATATTCTGAGGCTAGTTTGTGTTACATCTTTCTTAAACTAAAGTCTTCTTGACAGTTTTTCATATTTAACAGAGGAGAAGGATGAGAAAGATGAGGAAGAGAACTTAATTGACTTGCCATTTCAAATAAGATTTCATTTTTTTGATGGAAGATATGCTAATTTAAAAGAGATGGGTTTTTAGTCTAGATTAGAAAATACTCAATTCTTTGGGTGAGTGAGAGTGCAAGACTAATTCAAAATTCTTGCTATATTGAATTTGATACTATTATTATTATACTAGACAATTTATACAGCGCTGTATGCATGACATAGGTCAAAGTCAAAGGCGCTTTACACAAATTAATTAAGCTGGATGGTAAAAGCGCTTTAGAAAGTTATTTATCGTCGTCTTCATCCTCGGCATCTAGTTTCTCGTCTGATTCTTTCTAGGCCATTTATTGCATTGATGCAGTTATTACTTAACAATTGTTATACTCTGTTCAGAGTCTAAGAATATTAGTACTGGCTAATGTTTGACTCGGATGCAGTGCAGCAATGTACAGCTGTTGCCAACAATTTTGTCGTAAGTAACTAGTGATATAACTAGTTACTTTTTTGTGCAGTAACTAGTGACAGGTTACTTTAAAGTAATACACTGTAGCTCATTACCTGTACATTTTAAAGTAACATGCCCAGTGCTGGGTAGATATGATAAAAGGTAACATACTTTTGCCAGGGTGTAATAACACATGTATGTAATGTAAGGATTATGGTAATTTATGTTGTGCTTCTCATAAAGAATACTCAGTCACACACTTGGCTTAACAATGGAAGGATGGTTGTAAGTCATGAAAAGAACTCTTAAGACCACTATTCATCAGCATGAGGATTATGGGATGTTGTGCAATAAATGACCTAGAATCTGTGGAAACAGAAGCCACAAATAGTTAAGACTAGTAGTCCTGAGTTTTGGAAGTACTGGTAGACCTAGCAATTCAAATCCTGCAGATTATGAGGTTGATTCAGATACTGTATTCAGATTAGTGGCAGAATGTATCGCGTTTGACGGTGTTTGCCTTTCAGATGTTTTGCTACTAAGCTTTCATAGCTTGGTACTTGTGGAACTGTATTTCATCAAATCCATGCATCACTTTATTTTGCTATAGAAAATATTCTGTACTCAGTTGTTCTTGCCTTGTTATAGAAGACTTGAATTTGTGACAGATATTCAGATTAGTGGCAGAATGTATCACCCTTGAGGCCTTGACGGTGTCTGCCTTTCAGATATTTTGATACTAAGCTTTCATAGCTTGGTACTTGTGGAACTGTATTTCATCAAATCCATGCATCACTTTATTTTGCTATAGAAAATATTCTGTACTCAGTTGTTCTTGCCTTGTTATAGAAGACTTGAATTTGTGACATTTCCGTAAGCTTTTTGAATTGTTGCCATAATTTTGTTGGTTCTTTTTGAAAGCACCAGTAAAAAATCCACTTACTATGACTCCTGTTAATTATCACACATTTCTTAATGTCAGCTGTTATATTGCCACAAGTTAGTATACTAATAATACAGTATATCTGACAATGATCAATGTTCTTAATAATAATAATAATAATAATAATAATAATAATAATAATAATAATAATAATAATAGTAATAACAGGGTTTAGAGTGGTTCAGTGTGAGAACCACTGTTGATACTGTTGATACTATTCAAATCTGAGTGTTGTCAGATCTGCCCAATATCACACAATTTCAACATTAGGTGGATTTAACTTTGTATACAGATATTAAAAACTACTACATGTTCATTGACTATTGGGACATTCACTAGGTGTCGCTGGATATTAATTTAGTGGTGTTACTTTTAGTCGCTAGGTGGCGGTAGACTGCTGCTGGATTGTCATAATGTATGCATTGCTGAGACTGGAAACTGGCCTGGGCAAACAAAGGACTGCTTAGCAGTGATTTATGTATGATGCCTGTTAGAGGTTGTGCAGTGTGTGTACTTGTCCATTAAGCGCTGGTGTGTCTTCTCCAAATACAAGAAAATGGATGATTTATTTGGACCAGTGAAACTTCAAGGTGGCAAAGATTTTAACTGACTGGCTGATGTGGATTTGACTAAAAGACACAGCGTCTCCAGGTTGAAATCTTTGAATTTTGGTCTCTGTTAATGCAAGTCAGGCAATGGCTTGCCTTCAGAGCTCAGATATTATCGGTCCGAAGCTTTCTAATGACCAGTTGTTGCGAAGGAATGAAGGCGCAATTCTGCTTGATGGTAAATTTAGTGGAAAGCGTAGACAGTGTCGTAGTTACACAAAAGAAAAGGATTTGTCACAGGACATCAACTTGGAGCTGGTTTGTAATTTGATGCTTAATCATTGTAGAAGTCTTGAAAGTTTGAATTTGTTTTTATTTGCAGTGAGATGTGAACTAAAGACCTTTTAAAAATAAAATATCAATATTAAATTTAGTGATATGTGCAATTGTGCATGTGTGTGTGTATGTGTACATAAAATTTTGACAATCAGCTGCATCATGAATTTAAGAAAATTTTATTAATGGATAATACTGATTGAGTGAAATGGATCTGTGCAAGAAAATATTTTGTATATCTCTGCTGCATCATAGCATGTGTAATTGTGTATTGTACATATAGTAAATTAGTGAGGAAAGTATGATAGCTGTTTGCAGATATGGCAAATTACTATTAATTAATAACATAGTAACAATAGGTTCTAGGGCAACATGTGAAGTTACAAATAGTTTGATCTTTCAAGAAGACTCATTTCACAGGGCAATAAATTTGCCAGGACCATTCATATCTCACTACCCATTGGTTAGTTAGCTTGTGTGAGTGCATGTGTGTGTGTAGCCATAAACAATGCTGTTTGTGTGCATGTGTGTGTGCATGTGTGTGTGTGTGGCTATGAACAAATGCCATAAAAACTGGTGCAAAGTTAGAAGTCAAAAGCATTTAGTGAAGCTGAGCTGTAGATGGATGTTTAAATTGAGATTGGGTAGATGTTTATTGTTATATTTACTGCTGTCCTTTCATGCAGTCTGAGAGAGGAGTTGTACAGACATCATTACCCGATGACGATACAGCCACCGCAGTCATCCAGCCGACTGCAAGAAAGCGGCCGCAGCAGTCACAGGTCTTGACCTCTCCTGAGGCACGTGAAGAAGGTGATGTGGATGACGACGACGATGCTGAAGAGACGCTTCTGTACGGCGCCAAGCACGTCATCATGCTGTTTGTTCCGGTGACTCTGTGCATGGCAGTCGTTGTGGCTACGATGAGCTCGGTTGACTTCTACCGGACTCGCACCAGATATCTGTAAGGGTCCCATGATCCATCCATATAGTACGTATGCACCGAGGAGTTCGATTTAGGAGATTTTGCGTATGTACAATGCGCAAACAGAAGTGGGTTGAAAATATGCCATTTTTGCGTACGTACTATATGGATGAGCCCTAAGTGAAGTTTTAACAGGTTCATTGTCTCTTACGGTAGATCCAGTTTTTTTAAAAGTTTGGAGTAGTTTGATTTGAATATAATATTCAATGTGAACTTAAGACTGGGACCATTTTGCATGTAATATATTGTTAACCATATTTATGCCAGGAAGATATTTTTTCTGGGTGTAATTTATGTCTGAGCTGATAACACTTGTATCTTGTTCTCCCCTAATATTAAACTTTGTATTGATAATTAATAATAGCTAGATGCACAACTCTGTTCTGCTTGTTATTTGTAGTATTTACACTCCTTTTGAGCATGATACTGATTCAAGTGATGTAGGCAGTAAGCTGTGGATGTCTTTAGCGAATGCTTTCATTCTACTTGGCGTCGTTATCGTCATGACCATTTTCCTGATAATCCTCTACAAGTACAGATGCTACAGGGTCAGTTTGCAGATCATATGTGCGTAATTTCATCAGAATAGGCACTTAGATCCAGTGCAATTTCTATCACGTCTTTGTCCGATGAACCCTCCATTTCAGTTTTCATTACCATGATTTGAATCATAAGTTTTGATTTGATGCATTATTTTAGAAGTTTTGACTTTATTTGTATGATGATCCTTCAAAAGATTTTGATGACAAAGGTATTGAAACTGTAATTGTTTTGTAATTTGCTGATTTGCTCTCACTATTATGCTATATTGCATTAGTGTTTTACATGTTTTACATCTCTCTCTCTCTGTCTTTGTTTAGTTTATTCATGGCTGGTTGATTGTTTCATCTTTGATGTTGCTCTTTCTTTTCTCGTACATTTATCTTGGGTGAGTAATCCCTGATGTTGTCATCATTTAGTACGTTTACCAGATGTAATAGCCGTTATTTCATAATTTTCATTTAGACATGGGGTGTGTGTGAGTGCGTGCATGCGTGTGTGCGAGTCTGAATAGAATTAATGTACTAGAATAAATTATTAGAAGCTCTAGTCCTTGAAATTTTCATACTATAACTGATTTGAATCAAGTAGAGATCCACTATTCATTTTAGAGTGAAACTTTGTTATTTTGCACCTTGTTAAGCTGCTAAACTTGCCCTTGCCATGCATTAGCCTAGAACAAATTTTTTGCCATGCATTTTACCTCAGAAACCCACATGACGTGACCTCACTATCTCACCATTGGCTAGAGAGAGATAAGCCTTTGACATGGCCTTCATTGAATCTATGGTGTGCTGTAAAGCAATAAAATTTGTCTAATTATTAACAAAATTGGTTTTTGTTATTGGTGACCAAATAGTTTGATGAAATACAGTAGAACCTCGTTATATCGAAGTTCAAGGGACCGAGATAAATACTTCGATATATCCGAGGTTCGATATATCCGATTCCTGTATCATTAACACTGTTTTGGCGAGACCAGCGCTCAAACTTCGATATAAACGTGATTTCGATATAAGCAAGTTCGATATAACGAGGTTCTACTGTACTTTTATTCAAATCACTGATTTTATTGGTTATTTTTGCTAATAAAGTGGTCTACCCGAGAATTGCATTTTGAAATTTCATTCATTGTTCTGTTTTCAGTTCATAAACAGATTTTTCATGAATTAAAAATCTGTCACGGTGAAACCAATTCTGTTCTTTCATTGTGATCTCAGCTCTAATTTATTAGTCAGGAGGCACTATTAGTCAAAAATCCATCTGGAGGGTTTTAGCAATTTTATTTGAGCAAAATCATTGCTGACTTTCAATGTAAATCTTGTTTGTCATCTACATAATATAATCACTTAAGCACATTAAGCATAATCTACTTTCTGTTGCCTTCCTTTCAAAATTCCTTCAAAAGCAGGCGAATGTCAAATGCACGTGCGCACACGTCCCTGCGCACACACAAACACACATGCTCAAAGAATTGAAGGAATTTTTAAAAGAAACTTCTCAAATATTTTCAGAGAAGTCTTACAAACATACAACGTACCCATGGACTACATTACGGTCGTCTTGCTTATGTGGAATTTTGGGGTTGTGGGAATGATCTGCATTCACTGGAAAGGTCCTTTACATCTTCAGCAGGCTTACCTTATTATGGTCAGCGCCCTCATGGCACTTACCTTCATTAAATACCTACCCGATTGGACCACTTGGGTTGTTCTTGGTGTTATATCAATTTGGGGTAAGCACTTATTTTGTAGTTTGATTAATGTTTTGAATATTTTTGCTTTGACTTTTATTTTTGAATTTTGTGTCCATTTAATGCGATAAAGTTGAATCTGGCTCAAGTGGAAGTTTTAGAGCTGCAGTAGTAATTGTAGTTAAATCAAATAAAAGTTTGGATTTTAAAAATGATTTGTGACTTTGTTGCTCATAGTAAAACTGGTCATCAGATTATATGAGAAAAGTTAAAATATAAAGTGAAATGATGTAGCATTACATTTGGTGGCACTTCGTTGATTTACTGATCTGTGGAATGTAATAATGTTTCAAATTTTTTTTGAAATAATTTTTATACTAGTATTCTTGGCTGTTTTAAGTTTGTCATAATGGATGATATGGTCAAGTGGTTGTTTCATTTGGAGCTTTAAAAGTTTGATGTCACCTTGTACCTTCATGTCAATCCCTTATTGAGTATATGTAGATTGGTATTTACGGTTTTGTTTGCAGATCTTATTGCTGTTCTTTGTCCAAACGGTCCTTTGCGTTATCTTGTTGAAACTGCACAAGAGAGGAATGAACCGCTCTTTCCAGCTTTGATTTACTCCTGTAAGTGCAAGCGTGATGCATATTTTGCATTGGTCCAATTGCTTGTGACAACATAATAATATAAAGGTTGGATTGCACTGATAAATGTTTCTTAAGCTCACTGCATAGGAGTACACTGGCATTATGGTATTTTGCAAGCCAAGCTTTGGAATGTATTGGCCAAAAGGTTTGTCTGTGTCATTATATGGCAAATTTGGTATTAAACACTGCATATATTTTGTTGACTATTTGTACAAAGATTTCAATAAAGTGACAGTTTATTATTTAATGGTTCAGCTTTAATTTTCTTTGCATCTTATGCATTCTGACAATTTCCAGTTCTCGTGATAATTCTTGTAACTTGCTAGTGTCAGCTTTTTTTTGTTACAGCAACTATGGCATGGGCTGTTGGCATGGCGGATAGTGTAGACAAAGAGCAAGAAACAGGAGCAAATGGATCAAATAAAAAGAAAAGCAAGCGTGCTGGTGACAAAAAAGGTCATTGCACATAAAATGTACTCAAAGAAAAGCATAATATTAACAGCTGCATGTGGCTGGTTAGTTTAGCAGAACTTCAAACAAGTTTAGCTTTTCTGCTTAAGGATAATTGAGAAATAAAACTTGAAGGAAATAGACAAACGTTTTAACATAAATAATTTCATTTTTGCTGCTTTGAAATTTTTTTATTGAATGGCCAAGAGGAATAAGGGGTAGTGCTCAGATTTTTTCGGATTTGGTGGATTGCTGATTTTTTCAACTAAAGAATTCTAAAAGGCTTATAAGCTTGGCTTCTCACACTTTTCACTACAGTACAATATAGGTGCCACTCAGAAATAACTTTGGGCATTGTCAGTGCCAGTTTTACTTTACTGGTGTTTTCTACATGGCAGACCAGTGTATTGAATTATGATTTAGATAATTAACCCTGCAGTGCATGATTAAAAATGCTTTGCATCATATGGTTTATGTGATGTAACACTTGCCCTATTATTTCCATGTCATAACTTGGACACTAACTTTAAATGTACCAACTGTCCTGACTTACTTAATATTTAATGAGATAAACTTTTTGTGTTTTTGGATGTTGGACAATGGACAAATTTATATATAGTTCAGCTTTTGTTGTTCTCTGATATGTGAAAAAGTTGATATTTTTCAAATCAACTATTAATTTTACTTTCTGCAACAGACACTATTGTTTGAGTCATTGAGTCTGGTAGGCCAACTAGAGTAGTGAACAATTGTTTTCCCAAATATTCATTTAAGTACATAAGTGATAGCCAAGTTACATTTTTACAGATGATTTTTTTTCTACAATATTATATTGTTACTAATGGCTATATCCAGCGGAATGGGTAGGTGGGATCGTCAAAATCTTTGCATCATTGTCATGAGTTGTTGCCATATATTTCACCATCTATCTGTTGTCGATCTGTTAACCATTTTAAAATCAGTGCATCACTGTGTGAGGTCAACAAAATGGAACAGAATAAGACTTTGAACCTGATCAATCATGCCAAAATTGAATAGTCATTTGGGAAGTACAGAGCTGTACTTTGTGTTTGAGATCTTGAAACTAAAGTCTGATGGATACAAGATTAAAACACAAAAGTATTATATAAATTGTGATTTAGTCAGTTCAATGTCTTTCTTTTGCTTCTAGTTGCAAAAGGTGCAGCAAATCTTGTTAACCATGAAGGTGGTGGTGAGGAAGAAGAATGCAACAATGGAAGCTCATTTCAGTCCTCTGCGAATGATAATGACGATAGTCGAGTGGAGTTTTGTCCAGGTGGCGTGCAGCACATTACCCGTACGCATTCACAGGACGCACGTCAGGCCGTGGCAGCTTTGAACACGGATAGGATGCAATCCACAAACAACGTTGCAACAGCACCTTCAAATGAAGATCCTGAAGAACGTATGTGCTAACATTTTATTTCCATAATGCTTTGTTGGCTTAGTGTTTAATTGATGACCCATCATTTTCTAAAACTTTGTGAGTCTCATTAGACTATCAGTATAGATATCATTGTATGCAAGTTTTTATGCTATAGAAGCAGTGTTTTATCCAGGCCTGTTGGGGGGGAGATTTGCCCTGCCAAACCACAAAAATTGCCCCCCCCCCAATCTCAGCACTGACACAAATTTTTGTATTGAACTATGTATCTTCCCTTCTAGCCAATTCAATTTCTCCCCACCTCCTAAAGGCCTGGAGTCTGAATAACACTGTGCAGGAGGCTTGTTTGTAGTATTGATAAAGTTGTGCAATCTACAGGCATGCAGATTTGTATACCCAGTAATCTCTGTTCATATACAGTATTAAAAATTGTGTTATATAATATTGCAGTCTGATAAGACTGTGCTTACGGTAATTTTGGTTACAGATATTTCAGCCATATATTCATTTATATGATATACAGTATGTAAGATATATTCATCTTTTTTCTGATGTTGTCCTTGGCTTGGTAGCGGTTTTGTTAGAGTATGTGTCCAGACTGTGGAATTAGCACATAAAAACTTTGTTGTAGGTCCATTTTATTGTGTATTAATTTCATATTTTGCAGGTGGAGTGAAGCTAGGATTGGGTGACTTTATATTCTACAGTGTTTTGGTTGGCAAAGCATCCACAAGTGGTGATTGGAACACAACAATTGCCTGCTTTGTGGCCATATTGATTGTAGGATATATCTTTGTCTATATTTTTCATTTTGCTAATTTAGCCAATTTGATAAATTTTAAAAAGATTTCTTTTAAATCCTTTCATTTAGACAAATGTGTTTCTCTCGTTTTTCTTTGAAACTCAATTTGTCCTTGGGCATCTTAACCACTGTTATCTGCTGGCATCACTGACATTTTGTATGTTACCCGATGTTCAAGAATACAGTAAAACTGCTTTCATTAATGTTACTGACACTGGCAAGATGTCACATTATTGCCAACTGGTCACACTTCATATTTTGCTTCATCATATTTACATCATTTTTATCTTGTATGCTGCAAGTGTTGATTAGAAAGAAGCTAATTTTAACATTTTAATGATTGATAAATTTTGTATATGCTCTGTAAGTCTACAGGCAAATAATTATGTTTGGCAACTTTGCAAGAAATGTTTATTTTGCTTTTAGGGTCTTTGCTTCACACTTCTTCTCCTGGCCATATTCCGTAAGGCACTTCCTGCGCTGCCCATCTCAATAGCATTCGGGCTAGTTTTTTATTTTGCTACTAGCCAGTTAGTCCGTCCATTTATGGACCAATGTTCTTCAAATCAAGTTTACATCTAATGTGTTCACGCCAATATCTGAATGTTTTGAGAAAAGGAAAAGTACTTATAGACTGTACGTGTAGGCTTTCTTAAAATTGACAATCAAGCTGAGGCTTGGATGTAGATCTTGGATTTTACCCATAACCAAATCCTGCAAAAATCCTTGCAAAGTATTTAGCTCTTTATGAATAATGTTGCTGTTGTAATCAATCTGTTACAGATTTCTCATCATTGCTTAAAAATTATGTTTGAGATAGAGTTTAATTGCGATACTCATGGTTTTGATGCTTTACTCGTTTATTATTTCTTTTTAGTGATAATTTGAGCTGATGAATCATCTATGTTGTTTACTTAATCTGTTTAAGTTTGCTTGCAGCAATTTGGCTGATAATGTTATGAATCTCGACTGTTAAAAAATAAGACAATTTACCTTATTTTAGTCTGATGTTTGGTGATCTTATGAGATTACTGCTCTCATTTTAATCATACAGAGAGGTTTAATGATATTATTTATTTGATACTTGGCTTTTGATTATGAGATGGTCACAGTACAGATATGCTGAGGTGAAGCCCGGCCCAAGCCCGTACTTTGAGGCCCGCCTGGCCCAATGCCTGTAGCCTGTACCTTGCAGCCCGGCCTGAGGAACAGGCAAACGAAAACTAGTTTCATATAAGTATAATCTGCTAACACAATATTAAATACAATATTCATCTGTAAACTCAAATCAAATAGTTTTCATTAATTACCGGTATATTTTAGAAAATTATTTTCTTAACTGTTCCCTAATTACAATTTTTATTACAGCTGAGTTGTAGCTATTGTATAATTGTCTATGAAACATTAATATTTTGTTGCTGTTAGGAAAAGGGAGAGGAAAAAGGCAAGACTAAAGAAATATAAACTTGAATTTCCAAGGAACCCAGTTACCTTCTTTCAAAACTTTCTGTACAAGCAAACAAATACTCGACCAGATCCCAGTCTGCAATAGTTCTCTCCATCTCCCATACTCGGACAGTTCTTGGTTCTCGTGCTTTCTCAGTGGCTGCCCCAAAACTCTGGAACTCATTGCCTCAGCATGTTCGCATTGCAGATTCATTACAAATTTTTAGAGCAAGATTAAAGACCCATCTTTTTGACTGGGCTTATCCACCATAGACTGTCACCCGTTTGTTTGGCCGGTTACCCTGGATTTGACCTGGATCTTTAGGGTTTTGGATTTGGTGTGCCATCGGTTGATGCTCCTGTGCATTATGAAAGTGGCGCTATAGAAGTTTAAGATTAGATTAGATGTCAACTCGCGGCTTGAATTTAGGCTTGGATAAGAGTTAACACACTGAGGAAAGGTGTATCAACTCACCTCTATTTATACCTTTTAGTACAGTACTTGGGTAATAAATATGGCGCGTGCAGAGGTTTTTGAGCGAGAGTTGCTAAGGATGAATATTCAATCCTCTGCCTTTATTAGGCTACATTAGTATCAACCCATGCTTCTGACAGTTGCATAGCTATTGTGTAGTTGTTAATAAAACATTGATATTTCGTTAGCCTCTATGTCTTTGTTCATTACAAGATCAGGAGCGTTACTTGTGTAAGAAATTAGAACTATTAATTTATTCAAGAAATACTGTTAGCATCTGGCCTGTACAAGGCCCATAGCCCGTACCTCAAGGCTGGCCTGGTACAGGCTCCACCCCAGCAGATATGTGACCACTAATATTACTGCAAATTTGCTTAAATCATGATGGGAAGTACTGGTATTTTGTAAGAATATAGCTACAAAACAGACAACAGAGTGGAATGTTTTAATTGCAAAAATGTTTGGGTACATATTGCATAAGAGTGTATGGTAGACAAAACTTTGAAAAAAAGCGGAGTAGGTATGATGTTTCAATAAAACAAAATCAACGTGCAGTGTATTCGACTTTAAAATTGAGAGCGATGTTATTGGTGATGGTGCTGTAGCCTGATTTATTCAATTTATTATTAAAGTTAGTTCTGATTATTCGTAGTTGGTATCTTGTGGTTGTTGACTCCTTTGCAGCCAAGTTGCAGGGTGTTGCAACTACACTGTATGTGGCAACTTCAGCAACGGAATTTCCTGGTGCTGATACTAGATGGGACAGCTGCAGAAATGAAAAGATTTTTGAAAACAACTGGCACATTATGCAACATCATTTTAAATTTTACTATATGTTATATTTTTCCACTTGGTTGGAAAGTTGTTGAAAAAAATTCAGAGGAGATATTTAAATGAAGTCTAGGTGCAATTAACATACACATTACACTCAACTACAATAATAAAGCCAAAAACGAAAATGGAAGTCTCAACAGATAAACTAATTTGTTTTCATGTGAAAAAAGTAATTTGAATGCAACATATATCCAGTGACGTATTTAGAATTTTGGTGAGGGGGCCTATAATGGGGTCTGGGGGCATAGCCCCCAGTGGGGTCCAGGGGCAAAGCCCCTGGTGGGGGTCAGGGGAGCGAAGCCCCCATGAAGCTGGCGACAATTTAAGATTTTCCAAATTAATTTTTTTCTGAAAATATTCATGATTATGCCCTTTTCATCAACTTGTGCAAGCCACTTTTATTGGAGAAAAATGGAATTCTGTGGGCTGTGACTAAGCCCTGTATGCATATTAGGCTGAAAATGTAAGCGCTTGTAGGGGGTTAAATAATTTTTTTAAAAAACACAACACAGCTGATGGACAGACAGCAGTTGCAATTTCTGGCATTGCAACTGGCAGGTGAAAAATCATTTTTGGCTGTAAAAGCTTACGTGTTTTTTTGGCCATTTGCACAACCAGTCACCACCAGGGTTTAATCTAGGCCGTTTCCGAGGGGGAATTGACCTTTCCCCTCCCTGGAAATTTTGGCATACTATATCAACTAACAGCAGCCCCCTAGCAGAATTCCCCTGGCTTTGTCAGTCCCCCCCCCCGGAGTCCAGGAGTCTAGATTAAACACTGGTCACCACCACGGTTGAGGTCTAGAGTTAACCCAAGAAAAACAAGAACAAAGCCCTGTGAAATGAAGTCCATTAAAGCTGCAGCACTGTTGCAATTACAATTTGCATACGTGTAATACTGGGCATTACTGACATTATGCAAAATAAGGGACATCTACAGTTAGACCAATTTAAATTTTGCCTTAGTATTGTCACAATTGCAGCATGGTGGTAGGCTAAACCAAACAAGTTAATGAACAAATACCTATTTATTTATGAATGGGTCAGGACAGGCTAGGCCAAGACCAAAGGGGGCATGGCCCAATGGTAAATATGCCACTGTATATATCAATTGTTGAATCCATCTATATGAATATGTATTACTAATGATCTAATGTTAAGGCCAATCACATTATTAAAAGTAATGCCTTTAAGCATTTAAGAATCTATTTCATTTGACAATCTGTGGCATTGATTAGTTTGTGCATTGTTGATTGGATAAAATTTAGCATCTACGACTTTTGAGCAATTTGCAGCAAAAATAGCATTAATAAACTAAAGTACATTTTACTGCTGAAATAACTACAAGTTGAATTACAAGCTACTCACCGCAGTTAAACCATGGAGCAGGCACAGTAGAACATGGATCTTTGCATAGCACATTACAGCCAGCTAACCATGCAATGGCCTGAATTAAACAGTAATTAAGCAGTTTTGAATTCATTTATTTAGTTGATCTAAAAAAATTTAATACAGTATATTATAGATGACTTGCTAGATTACAGAAGTAATGAGAAGATTTAACAATATCTAGAAAACAAACTACATCAACATAGAAACCAAGCAAAGTCTAATGGATTACAGTATATCGGCATGGAGTGTAGCAACACATGAAGATTAGACAAAGACTAGATAGAAGCCTTCAAAATGTTTCCCACAGAACAATGCAAACAGGATAATTGACAGAAAAGCAAACAAATGAAGTTTAAAAAAGCCCAAACCAAAAGAAAATTCTTTCATATTTGCCAAAAACGCAAATTGGCATTTCGGTCACATACAGGGAAACGCAAAAAAAAAACTGAAAACAAACAATTCAACCATGTATTATGTCAAATGAAAGAAAGAGGCAGGCCAAACAGAAGATGGATCGATGATATAGATTATAGAATAATGAACTGGAATGACTAACAAACGCAATAAAAGCATCTAAAGAAAGAACTTTTTGGAAACGCTTGATTCATGATGTCACCTCGTCTTCAGCTACTGAAGAAAAGAGGAAATGATGATGACTGTACATACCTGACCATTTGGTCTACAGAGTAGGGTCGATATATCTGCACCCACGTTCCAGCGCAGAAGCTGCTGGAAGACAAAGTCCGTCGGTGGCTTGTTAAGCTTAGGGTCGTTACAGCACGACCACACTTTAATAGTTGCCTGTGGAGGGAGATGAACCTTTGGTGGAAATTTGAAGACACTCAGTGGACAGCCTCCCACCTGTTGCTGTATAAGATAATGTGAACCAATCTCTTCTGGCTGGAACAGAAGTTATATACGTACTCTGTTTAGTCGACAGAAATGGATGCTTTAAAATTTTGTGCAGCTTTTGAAAAATAACTTTAAATTAGTTAATTTTGACAGGGGGAAGATGGCAGAAGTGGTTACACGCTGGGAAGGCATACTGATGGAACGGGTTCATCTCCCGTAGGAGCCCCTAAGGTCAACTGACTCTACTCAGCCTTACTCAAATTGAGGAGCAGCGTTTGCTGCGAAGAAAAGCATGGACCTAGATGTTTGGCTGGCAACTTACTCTAGGTTAATCGCGTATGCCACCTGCATAGCTGTATGCTTCAGAGACCGGAGATCAGCACTGGCCCCAACGCTTGAAAAACGGGCATGGGAAAACTACTTTACAGCACATTACTAAGTAAAGTTTAGTAAAGCTAAAGTGCCAGTAAAGGATATCAATGCATATAGATTGATCGATGCATACAGTACAGAGTAAGTAATACCCAAGTCATATTGCATCTATGAATTTTAAATTAATTTGCATATCATAATATGATGTTGATATAATTTTGCACCAATGCATTTCTTTACACATCTATAGAGATGGTTATGTAAGTAAGTAAAATCTCGTAAATTTATATAGCGCTTTGGAAGCAGTACATCAGCTGCTTATTCCATACTGCATAACAACATAAAATTAATACATAATTATAATTAACACAGTGACTTCATTATTCTACTACTAGTCCATGGCTTGAGTGGACGCTGCTATCGAAATACATTATACCAGTACACAGTAACACAGGTATTCCTAATTTCCTATGAGCCAACGGCCTAGAATTCTGTGTTAAATTATCGGGTAATTATGAAATTTTGTCTGATAGCACAATTCCTAGCTTTATTCAAGTACAATTGTACATAGATTCAGCAGCCGCTATCTCCCCTTTGTTGGTATGGGAGAAAACTCTTTAATTTACACGTTTTACAATAGTGTCCATTGCAATCTACACCCCTTTCTGATTTCAAAGGAGCTCACTCTCCTTTACTCCACTGGTAGATGCCCTTGAGTACATTTCATGTTAAATAACAATTAATACCTCCTGAGTGAAGCTCAACAATCACCTCAAAATAAAGGTTGATAGCAGCAAACTCTGAAGGCAAGGCTTCTTTCTACTTTACCTGATGCGTTAGCTAGCTACTTTGATATGTCTCTTAACACCACTTCTTTAATTAGAACAAGGGTCTGTAACCTTTGGACAGCGAGGGCCAAATTGTTATGGAAGTGTAATTTTCTGTCCGAGGGCCATGTAATTAAATAATTTTTCGAAGAGCCCCAAATTTTTTTAAAGTTTATGATTTTTAGAAAGTTGGTGCTGGAAAAATTTTCTAAAGTTCTCAAAAAACATACATATCATGTGCAAAAAATTACTGATGACCTTTTTCGCTTGTCAAGCTTTAACAAAGGGTGATGACCAGTGTTGCAATAAATACTTCACTGAAGTAATGAAATACTTTTATAAATACTTGGTTCTCAGGTAGTATTTAAATAGTATTTAAATACCCAAATACCAGGGTAAGTATTTAAATACTGGCAAATAAGTTTTAAATACTTTTTAAAATACTTGATAATGTATTTGACACATGATTCGTCACAACTGTATTTTTGTGTAAAGAAATGTTAGTTAAAATTACTTATAACAATGTCAATGTAGGCCTACTTAATTAATGTTCCACTGTCTAAACCATCGATAGTAAGGAAAATGTAAAAATGAACATTGCAGTAAATCAAAAGTATTTAAATTTCTTAAATTCTTAATTGATAGTCAACTGACAATGGCCAACCACGTTGCATCAGTTTGCAGGAAGTCGTTCTTCCAGCTTTCGCCAGCTGCGGGCAGTTCGCTGACAAATAGGATGCTGGCTCAAGCATTCATCAGCAGCAGACTCGACTACTGCAACAGCATTTAATCAGTGACCATCTGATACAGAAACTTCAACTTCCAGAATGCAACGCTTGGTGTTGGAAGTTCAATCATTCACACCAGTACTAAGCTCCACTGGCTTCGGTCGTGACTTTTAAATCGGGACCATCCTGAGGCCCAAAATTATATCTAAATATGTTCTGCTCGAGTAAATTAGTGCCTCGAACTCGGACAGGCTTTGGTGACCGCAACCTGGCCGTTGCTGGCCCGGTTGTTTGGAACAGTCTGCCAGCAACATTGCGTTCCTCTGACTCAACCATGACGCTGTTATCTTTTAGGAAACAACTGAAGACATTCTTGTTTGATTGATCTGGTTCGCAACTGACATGAGTGCATTTGCTGCTTTGCGATAATTTGCGCTATAGAAATGTTCGTAATAATAATAATAATAATAGTATTTAAATACTATTTAAATACTTAATTTCGAATGGGTATTTCAATACTTTCTTATATACTGGACAAATTATTTAAATAGTATTTAAATACTTTACAACACTGGTGATGACCTTTTTTAAGAAAAAGCTGTGGGCCGGAGGGCCGGATTAAACTGTCTGGTGGGCCAGATGTGGCCCGTGGGCCGTAGGTTGCCGACCCCTGAAATTCCTGAATTAGTGGATCAGTAAACAAATGGATCACCAGACCTTCACTTTGGAAAGAGTTATCACAAGAATTTACTAGAATTTGCTATTTCAAAGTGTTTAAATTGGTTTGATCAGTAAACAATTGAAACTGAAATTGCCTCTGTGGAAAAATACATAAGTGTCCTCTGTTAATTTGAACAAATTCTAACTTGCTTAGCTATGTACATGATGTACAAAAGAACCTCACTCGATTGTAAGATGTATTTGTCAATAGGACATATTTTCCAGTTGGATGGACTTCAATAACACGAACCCATCGAGTTCTAAGAAAACCACAAATAAAATAAATAATCTGAAGATGCCAGTTATAAATGTAGCATTAAGTTTACTTTCTGTTCTTATTCTATATTTCCTTCTAAAAATGCACTTTCACTGTGCACTTTAGAAGCTATTTCAAGGTTAGATTTCAAGCATACTGTTGAATTAATAAGATAGAAACATCATCGTCATACAGAAGTTTGCCAAAAATGCCTCGATTTGATTTAACTTGATTTAACTATGTAAAGGGGCTGTCCATTAATTATGTCAACAATTTTTGGTAATTTTTGACCACCTCCCCCCTTGTCAACAACTGTCAAATTTCAGTGACCCCCCTATAATTATGTCAAAAACTGTTGACCCCCCCCCCACTAAGACCAGTGACGGGTCCCCTAAAAAGTTTAGAAGGTTATTATTTTTGCAGCGATGATACCTTTTCCCTTTCTTTTGCTCATCAAGTGTCATAATGTGGTGATGATGACCTTGTTTTTTTGCTTGTCAGGCTTTTTTCCATTGTAATAAATAGTACTCCATGAAATTTCGTATTTTTATCATTTGTAAAAAAAAGAAATTGTTGACGTCAACTTCTCTTGACATAACCTCCTCCCCCTGTCAACAACTGTCAAACTTTTTCAAACCCCCTCTCCCCCTAATTTGTTGATGTAATTAATGGACAGCCCCAAAGGAATATCAAAGTAGCTGTCTGGCTTTACAATCAGTTAAGAGAAAGAAATAACTTCAATGAACTACAAAGTATTAATTTTTTCTTTACTCCAGGCAGTGAAACCATAGTGAGTGAAAGAAAATATGACTAGCTACTTATAAGGCTAGTCGTTCTTCTGTATGTTTAAAGTATACTTTGAAATCTGTTGCTGATGAAAAGTAAATAAATTTTGAAGAATGCCAATAAGTTTTGCAAAGTTGTCAAAATTAGGCTTAGCAAGCTTCATGCTTTTCAAACCAGTGTCATGAATTCACTACGGCCAAAGGATTCCACAGATTGTACAAATAGTTCAAATTATGTGATGTAATTTTAATCATATAATGTATGGTAACATTTGTGCTGTATTTCTTCATGCCCAGGAGTGCAGCTAGAGGGACAGGATGCAGCAGTGTAACCAGGAATTTGATGGGGTGTGGGCTTACAAATCTTTACTGGTGATTGCTATTTCAAAATCAAAACATATGCTAATGTCCCACATGTGAACAAAACATAAAAAACTTTAAGGTAAACTGATTTTGGGGTATATATATATACTAGAAAGATGCTCGCTTTGCTCGCTCTCGCTTCGCTCGCAGTGCAGGATAATACTAATCCAATACCTATACCTAATACCCAATCATTGAATTCATGCTGAACAACATTTCAATGATCGCCACCTAGCCAAGCTCTGCGCCACGTAATAATTAGGCCTATGTACGTTAAAATCACGCAACTGTGACCATTTGTGACGCTGTACAAGTATTTTTGTGTACGTTAAAATTGCACAACTTCCTCAAGCTACACCCACCAACGCATCGCGACACATTATGACGCTGCAATGAACAATTGAACGTACAGTGTACACTTCGTCAAACGCTTCTTCTACTAAACCGTTTGGTTACCAATAGCAACGTCGTCTTCGAACATCGCCAACCAACGCATCGCGACGTTGACAGAACAATTAAATGTACGCTTCGTCAAACGCTCGCCCACCAACGCATCGTGACGTAAGGACTAAACCGTCAACCAATCAGAATGCTTGAAGGTAACAGAGAGACATACAGAGCAAGGATCTTAATATTATAGATGTGTGTGGGCGTGTGTTTTGCGAGATGGGCAGTCCCCCTGAGCGGCATATTATTTGGAGTAGAATTTTTGGCATAACAATAATCTTTTACTCTCATGCTATTCAGTTTGTACTTGCCGTATTAATGCCAGAGGCAAAAAGAGTACCGGTAGTTAGAATTCTAGCCAGTTTCAAATGCCGGAGTTTCAAGAAGTTTTTGGCATACATCAGATCTAAAGACCATTAAGCCTAACCACCGAAGGCAACAAATTCTTGAAAAAGTGGCAACTAATCTAGCTAGCTTCTATTAAGTGGCTAGGCACAAGCCTCCTCCCACTTCTGAGAGGCTTGGTTCTGGAGCTTGCAAGTTCCCTCCCCCCACTTTTTGCAAGAAACAACATTTTTCTCAACAGAAACATCTGGTCAAACCTGCAAAGTCAACTTCTTAGGCTGTTGGGTGGCTAGTACCGGTAGTCTAGTTTCTGAATTTGGTCAGTTTATGTTAAAATGGTTATAGTTTAGCACAATAATGACAATACAATGGTAAAGTATTCTAAACAACAATAGTTAGCATTGTTTCATTTGATTAATTGTATTACCTATATTTTAATTCAATCAATCAGAGTAGCATGATTCAAAGCAATTTGTTTTGCTACTGGTGGCAGATGGTAGCCAGCAAAACAACATTTGACAACTTGTGTAATAAGAGTACAGTAATATGTATTATTATAATATTCACTGTGTGAATTTACGGAATTTGTTAGTGTCGCATAATACTGGAATACAGGAGCTTTCTCACACTTTGGGTAGACATTTGCTATGTTTTGTGATGTTATTTAGGTTTCTACAAACATCTTAGAGAAGAAACCTGGTCTGTGCCGAATTTTGTGTTCAAACAGCAGTAAAACTCACATATGAGTGTCTGAGATTTAAAAAATTGTGGGGGTTATATCCATGGACTCCCGTTAAAAGTGGAGTGGGGTGGCAGGGAAAGGGGAGGTGGAGAGAAGGGGAAATTATTGTGGTTGATCACACTTTTTCTTCCAAGTTTACACCTACGTATATGTTTCTTTCAACCCAAAAGACTAACAACATACCCACATGCCGTTCCCTGTGGAGGACAACAGGTTGGCAAGTAAGCACATTTCCATAAGTCACTGCATAGCTGATCCAAGAAAGCTGACCCACCGCGTCCAATGTTGTGTGGAACAAGACATCTAGATGACGGATCTGCCATTTTGTATTCAGATGAATAAAAACTAACATAGTTCAATACTGATACCTAAAACTATTTCCATATCAATAGGTATTTTAATTTTTATATTAAAGAATATTTGTATATGTCAACTATATCCTAAATCTTGATGATGCCTAAAGAAGTTGGGCGAGGATTTTATTTTTAAACTAGTAAATAGGAAATGATGCAATAGGTGGCATTGATGAACATCTATGAAAGGCTATTTATAAAATGGCTAAATTAAATTTAAGCAAGCAAAGTCAACATCAATTCATTAAACTTAATATAATGAAGATGCTACAGCTAAATTTGCATTATTTTTCAAATAAATATTAGAAATAATTATTATTCAGAATGTGAAACCTTGACTTATTCCACAACTATACATTATATGCATATATGTTATTCAATAACTATAGAATATGTCACCAGAAATGACAGATATGGCTAGTAGGTAATTTTTGTATTTTATCGATGTCAAATTTTTAAGGGTTCATGGGATGACCCTCAGCAGACCTCATAGAAATGGGTCTATTTTGACTACAAATTGACTGTGATGTGACGTCTCGAGACACTGTCTCGTCTCGAGACAGTCTCGAGACAGTATTTTCGATGTCTTGGTCTTGGTCTTGCTGGCCAGTGTCTTGGTCTTGGC
Organism: Metaphire vulgaris; assembly: GCA_018105865.1. Classification (NCBI taxonomy): domain Eukaryota; kingdom Metazoa; phylum Annelida; class Clitellata; order Crassiclitellata; family Megascolecidae; genus Metaphire; species Metaphire vulgaris. The sequence goes on from CM030861.1 coordinate 6,020,171, forward strand.
CTTGGTCTTGTCATTACTGTCTTGGTCTTGCGATTCAAGACCGAGACAGTGGGTTTTTTCACTGTTAGTAATAATGTTTTCTGTGGTAAATGTCTTCTGAATTATGGGGCTATACGAGATTGTCACTGTTGGAATCCTTCGTGAATAATACATAATACGTGTATAATACGTTTGCATAGATATGTCTATGCCAAATTTTAGCAATTTTATGCCTGATGTTGATAAAAAATTTGTGAATCCTGTTTTGTCTGTTTTCTTGATGTTTAAAATTACTGTCTTGGTCTTGAGCCCTAGTGTCTTGGTCTTGGTCTTGATACCTAATGTCTTGGTCTTGGTCTTGATGGTTAGTGTCTTGGTCTTGGACTCGGTCTTGCCACTGAGAAGGCTGAGTTCTGGCTCTCAGGCGGTTCTCAGTTCTCAGTTCACTGACTTCACTCTCAGGCGGTTTTGGCTCTCAGTTCTGGTTCTCTGGCAGACTGTCTTGGTCATATCCCTGCAAATTGACCACCTGTCTTTGTAGTCTGCCTTCCTTGATCTCTCTTTCTCCTCAGATTGTGTTCCTGATCTTGGCATAATTCTTGACTCTGAGTTTACCTTTATCATCGTCATCATCATCATCATCATCATCATCATCATCATCATCATCATCATCATCATCATCATCATCATCATCATCATCATCATCATCATCATCATCATCATCATCATCATCATCATCATCATTTTTGCTGTCTGCCAACTCTTTAGCGGCAATAGCTAGACACAATATGTTTCCAAGAAGTCCTATCTTCTGTTAATCGTCTTCCTTCTACGATTGAAATTCCTTTCATGTTCACATCTTCTTTGATGTTGTCCATCCACTTTTTCCTGGGTCTTCCTCTTCCTTTATTTCCTTCTATTTGAGTGTGGAGTGCCTTGTATGGTAGCTTCCTTTCATCCATTCTGTTGACATGTCCATACCAGTTTACCTTTATAGAACATATTAACTCACTTTGTCGCAGTTGCTTCTATCGTCTCTGCCAGCTCAGAGTGATTCAGCATACATTAGACGTATCATCCACTTTTACTCTGATCAATGCTTTTATTTGCTCTAGGCTTGACTACTGTGGTTCACTTTTTGCTGGTCTTCCATTGGTGTGACTTGATAAACTTCAGATGGTTCTCTTTGTTCAGCAGCAAGGTTGATTGTGGGTGTCACAAGACATGATCACATTAGTAATTATATGATGTGTGTACTACATTGGCTGCCCTATTTTGCCTGAGTTAAGTTTCGTGTGTCGAGAGTGGTTGCATTCTCTCTTATTGGTGCCGCTCCATCATATCTATCAGAGCTACCCGGTACTCCATCCTCTTAGCACTATCCCTGGTCAGCCATGTCTTTGCTCCACAACCAAAGGTCACCTCGTTGTGCCCCAAGTACGAACCTCCTTATTTCTGGAACGAGGTTTTGAGTCAGTTGGTCCTATCCTCTGGAATCCTCTTGACCACAGTATACGTAATCTAGCAATCGCTGATTCTAAGGGCCTTCTTTTTGAAACAACTTAAAACTTTTCTCTTTATTTATATGCAGTAATCAGGGCAGAAACGCTTCTGCCTGATTCTTCAGACAAGGCACTAGAGACTGTATATATATTGTTACATTACATTACAAATTCTTCGCCAAATAAGAATCAAGAATTTATCCTGCTTTGGGATCGTGAAATTTTGGTCACATGCAGGATATTTGCAGCTATCAAAGATCAATGAAAAAATGATGCACTACAGCTGGATGTTATGTCATTTTGAAATTAATGCAAAATTCTTTAGAAAGCAAAAATAAATAATTCATTAATTCAATGTGATGCTTAAGTTATAACACAATACTTAGCATCAACAGGTCATTCAGTTTAGTATAATAAATTTACCATAGACTGGGTAGCAGGGTCCACATGGAGGGCAAGGAACACATGGATAGGATGGACCACACGGTGGGCAGGGATCACATGGTTTACAAGGTCCACATGGAAGACATGGATTGCAAGGCACATTACATGGATTGCATGGGTCACAAGGAGCACAACATAATGGCTTACATGGATCACATGGATCACAAGGATAGCAAACAGATGGTTTACATGGATCACATGGATCACAAGGGATGCAAACAGATGGTCTACATGGATTGCAAGGATCACAAGGCATGCAAACAGATGGATTGCATGGATCACAAGGGATGCAAACAGATGGTTTACATGGATCACATGGATCACACGGATAGCAAACAGGTGGTTTACATGGATCACATGGATCACACGGACAGCAAACAGGTGGTTTGCATGGATCACATGGATTGCAAGGATAGCAAACAGATGGTTTGCATGGATCACATGGATCACAAGGATAGCAAACAGATGGTTTGCATGGATTACATGGATCGCAAGGGATGCAAACAGATGGTTTACATGGATTACATGGATCACAAGGAAAGCAAACAGATGGTTTACAAGGATCACATGAAATAAAACATGGCTTACATGGATTGCATGGATCACATACAGCTACACAAGGAGTGCAGGGGTTGCATGGATCTGGAGCGATCAGTTTGCATTTGGGTGGACAGTTGTTGTCACACGGATTGCAAGGTAGGCAGACGGGTCTGCAGGTGTTAGGTGGACAGCCCAGATCAGGGTAGCACATGACTGGCGGACAGCAACCTGCGTTGGTTCGACACCACATAGCTAAACACAATCTGAAATAAAATCAAGTACCAGTAGAACAGAAATTCATGCCGTGACAGAGGCGGACCGAGGGTATGCGGCGCTTAGGGCAAAGTGCACCATTGGCACCCCTAACATAGCTGACGAGCAAAAAAAAGTCGTCCCATCGTTTTTGGTGCCCTCAGCTCTTACGGCACCTCTCTTCATTTAGTGCTGACAAGAAAAAAAGGTTATCACATGTGTTTCTTCTTCTTTATTGTGCGTTTCACTTACCCAAAAACCCAATTTTGGCCCCCCTCACCTCGGCGTCCGGGGACATATATATATCCCCCCTGCCTCCCCCTCTGGTCCGCCTCTGTGCCTTGATTAAAACAGTGGATAGTCTTTAAAAGCTGTAGGATCATTTTTTGGCGAGTTGGTTTAACTGAAAAATTTTACATACTGGTATCACTGACCTTTTCAAATAGTGATTAAGCAATTACAAATACATGCTTAATACAAACACGGCATGGAAGTCTTTACATAATTTCATGAAAATTAACACAAGAAATGTCAACAAATGTTTGTAATCAAAGATAAAAATGCTCATGATAACACATTAACATACACAGTTTAGATTCGTGTACATTTTTACACATTTAACAATAACTTTGCAAGAAATGAATTGAGAAGCTAAAAAAGAAGAATAAACAAAAGCTCTCCATTGCATGATTTACCTTCTCTCTTCTGCTTTTAGGCAATTAATGTATCTTTCAATATCTGACAAAAGGAGTTTGGAGGTATGACTAATGTTGCAAACTTGACAGATATTAGCTGTCAAGAAACAATGAACATTCTGCAGCTTGTGCAGATAGCACCTAATCTGCTTCAGTGCTGTGCATCTCTGACAATCAATTGATGATTCAATGCACCCTTTCTGTGCACATAAATCACATACCTGCAGAAGAAACAATTTTAAAAAATTATTACGAATTAGCTTGAAACTGAAGTTTATAACTTTGTTCATGTAAAAAATTGATGGATATAGTGGAATCTCATATACAGGGTGGAGGAAAAAAACTGGACTAGTCGCATTTAGGTTTGGCATTTAATATAACATTGGATGAACTGTAACATTTCAGGATTTTCTTAATGTGCAAAAATTTCAGTAAAAGTGATGTTCTACATGTCCTCTGTTTGCTGCAATAACCAATGATAATCGCTTGCGAAACTGTCCAATAGCCCGATTGATGGTGTCCTGGCTGATTTCGTCCCAGTATGCTGTCAGAACGTCTTTCAAATGTTCAATATTGTGAATCCTCTGCCTGTAGACAAGCTGTTGATGCACTCCTCAGACTGAGTAGTGTACGGAATTCAAATCCGCACTGTTCGGCGGCCAATTTTATGGTTCAATGAAGTCTGGAATGTGAGCAGTGAGAAAGGTAACTTTTTCGTGAACGATGAGCTCCATCCTGCTGAAAAGTGAAATTGTCACCAGAGTAAGCTAACAATAACCCTAACCCTCACTCTGGTGAACATTTCACTTTTCAGCAGGATGGAGCACATGCTCATCGTTCATGAAAAACAGTTGCCTTTCTCACTGCTCATGTTCCAGACTTCATTGAACCAGAAAATTGGCCACAGAACAATCCAGATTTGAATTCCGTAGACTACTCAGTCTGAGGAGTGCATCAACAGCTTGTCTACAGGCAGAGAATTCGCGATATTGAACATTTGAAAGACGTTCTGACAGCATGTTGGGACGAAATCAGCCAGGACATTATCAACCGGGCTATTGGACAGTTTAGCAAGCAATTATCATTGGTTATGGCAACAAAAGGAGGACATATCGATCACTTTTACTGAAATTTCTTACGCATTAAGAAAATCCTGAAATTTTACAGTTCATTTAATGTTATATTAAATGCCAAACCTAAATGTGACTAGTCCGGTTTTTACACCACCCTGTAATGTAATTTTTCACATAATGAACAACCAATTTGGTCCCCAGAGCCGCTTTAGCTGTAGTTCTGTTAGGCTATGATGAACGTAGAAGCTACACCTACAACTTACAAGGCACCTGGCATCCCGGTGATACCTAGCGCAGATACGTGGTCAGGGTACTCAGGGCTGCCGAGAGGGGGGCAGGGAGGGCAATTGCACAGAGGCCCTGAGGCCTGCAGGGAGCCTGGGCCCGGTGATGATGATGTATTAACTGTATTAACAATAGCCTGAACCCTGAAAAAGACTGACAAGGAAAAAAAGGTAATCTTCTCGTCAGGAGCACAGGAGCCCAGGGAATGTCAGGTGGCCCGGGCCGATCATGTTAAGTAATCAAGTAAAAAAGGTCAACACTTTTTCACACTTGCTTGTTACAGATAACGGCATGGATCCGGAAAATTGTGTTTGAAAAAGACAGACAAGCAAAACAAAAAAGGTCATCAACTTTTTTGCAAACTTGCCAGGTCAGGGGCCTGTGACTATTTTTTTGCACAGGGGCCCGCACATTCACTCGGTGGTCCTGAGAATAATCAACTACATATACACAGGGCTTTTTGTGCCGGAGCGAGGTGGAGCGGCGCTCCAGAAAATCCGGATAGCGTTCCGGAAAATCCGAAGACTGATTTTTGCAAAATTAAATAATTAAATAGAAAATTTAGAACTATATCTATCTATACATTGTTGTATTGTATTAATTATAATCATTATATAATATATATTATATATATATATATATATATATATATATATAGCCAGTGCGTTTTTCAGAACGCTCACTCAGCCAACCAAAAAAAGGTAACCAATCAGAACGCTCACACAGCCAACCAATCAGAACGCTCACACAGCCAAACAATCAGAATTGCAACCAATCAGAACGCTCACACAGCCAACCAATCAGAACGCTCGAAGGCAACAGACATACAGATAACGATTTTAATGTAATATATATATATATATATATATATATATATATATATATATATATAGCCAGTGCGTTTTTGTAAAAAAATAGGTTGTACTCACGGAAGATTGCCTAACTTTTCCATTAACATTATATGGTCTGTGCCTAGAATTTAACATAGAAGCGATTTTGGAAGCATAATGATGCATATCATTCATTAAGTATTTAAAGTTTTTAACTAAATCACAACTGCAAAGTCACAAGAAAAAAATTTTGTTTCACACCTTGAAAATGTTCCGGTACGCCGTACCGGCGCGTACCGTCAAAAAAAGCCCTGTATATAGCTACATGACTACGTCATGTTGACAAGTGACTCCCGACTGTTGGGCTCCGGAAAATAGTTTTTATAAAAAAACCCTGCATATACACAGTCAGGTAAAGTGGGATTACTGCATGTACAATATAACAATCTATGCCACAAGTACTGGTATGTCTAATAGGTGTGGCATGAATAAATGATGTCCTGTAGTTGTGTTCTGACCATGCAGAAACTGGATATCCAAGACTCTAGATATAACGGACTGTTTTGCCAGATACCTTCAAATCCATTATAATGGGATTATACTGTATTTTCAAGTGCCAATAAGAATTATTATATTATTAATCAATGGACTGTAGACCTCCAATATCCAGCAATTTCAGCAAATCAAACAATAGAAATCTGTATTTGCAAAAGCAGATAACATAAGATAAACATCAATCTAACTAATAATCATGCATTCTGTTATTATACAATTGACAAAATAAGTGTTTTCTCAATGACCAATTCAGTTAAACAACAGCCTTCACCTGTTTCTGAAGGCAGAGTGCCCTGCACTGTAGAGCTTGAATGTTTCTTAAGAGTCTTTCGTTATCGCAGCTGTTTGTTGCAAAAGACATACTGTGGTACTGTGTGGTAGCTCAGTGTCAGTGTATTATTTTCTTTACTAATTTAGCTCTACCTTGACATGCAGGTCTAAAAAATTCCAGAATACAAGGTCATATGTGCATAACATGATTAAAAAGTAATACCGGTAAGTGGGAGTCTCAGCATGCCTGAATGTTATGAGGTCATTTGCTGATTTGGTGACATATTTTGGGGATTCTACAGATACAGTAACATGTAAACCACGGGAAATTACACAAGATGCATCACAGAAATTTTAGTAGGAAAAAAGCAAAGACTGACCACCTCTCAAATATGTGGAAAACCTTTACCTGTCAGCACTTATGGGGAGGTGGCTAAATAATGTGGTGGTAATCAAGCTGGACTGCCACTCCAGGGTTCAAACCTTGGCTCCAACAGAAATGTTGGGTTTTGCTCTCAACACTCACTCATTTAACTCAGCTGTAAATGGTGCTTATAGAAAATGGCAGGAAAGGTGGTGAAATGATGCAACAAAAAACTGAGAGTGCCAACCATTCAGTTCCCATTTGTGCTTTAAACCTATGGAATGTGAAGCCTCTATCACTAAACAAAGAAATTATGTGCAAAATGACAACGAATTCTAACATCACAAAATATTTACCCCAAAACTGCTAAAGATTGCAGCAACCTTTCACACCATTTCAGCAAGATAGAACATGCTGAAGTCATGTGCAAGGCTGCTGCAATCTTTATCAGTTCCATAAACTTGAAGTTGTTATAAGATGATGTATACACAATACACATCAATGCATAGTCAAGCTCACATCTGAACTTCTGAGACAGATTCCTAAGACTTACATTTTTCATTACCAGTAGGCACTTATGGATCAGAGACTTTGATAACGAGGAAAGCAGACAAGAGAAAGTCAGAGGCCTCTGAAAAGCTGATATGAACCAGTGGTGCAGCCAGGGTTCTGGTAGAGGAGGGCACATGGACATTTTTGAGTAAAAAGTCTCAGATGAGCAAAAACCTTGTCAAGGAATTCTTTGCACAATCACATATTCTCTTTGATTATGCCCCTCCCCCCAATATCAATGGTTTAGCGCAAATCCAATGATCAGTCCCAACCAGAATAGAGAAGCCCAGCCCCCGTGGCTATGCCAATGATACATACGGACACAATTTTGCAAAGAACATGAATCAAATGAAGAAGACCTCACTACAGCAGAAGAAAACAGATGCCTGGAGAACCTGAGCAGATACAGACAAAAAAATTAGATTGGTACATCTTTGACAGTTTAAAGCCATTTAGACAATGAGCAGAGGCAGCTAAGAAGGCCAACAGAACTCTAGAAATGATCAAAAGAACAGTAGAGTGCAGAGAAATGGGTGTAATAATAAAACTTTTATAGACAATGGTTACGATTTGTATGTCCACTGTTGCCCACATTTAAAGTATTGTATTCAAGCATGATGCCCATTTCTGAAGAAAGACATACAAAGCTTTAGAAAGAATTCAACACAGAACAACAAAATGATCAAAGGGTGCCAGAGACTAACTTATGAAGAAAGGCTAGAATGCTGTGAATTAACAATTTTGGAAAAAAGGAAAGAGAGATTTAATTACCGGTCTAACAAAGTGGAAGTGCCAGCAGAAGTAATTTTTGCAACAAAACAGTATGGTGGAATCCGGGACATAACATGAAACTGCTTAAGAAATGGTTGGGAGATACAAACAACATTTTTAGTGCTAGAGTGGTTGATAGATGTAATGAATTGGATGAGAAAGACAGTAATGGCTGCTAGTGTAAATGCTTTTAAAATAAATCCTGGTACTATAGGGTACCAGATGGATCTTGTAGAACTATTAGTTGGTAGACAGTGTTGTAGCAGTTATACAGCATTGAAGTCATGAACGAAGCATATATATGTATTCTATACTTACAAGTTTTGTACTTGTAGATGTCAAGACAAGATGACAAACAAATCTACTAGAGGGCAAATGATGAGAGTGCACAGTGGGGCCATAATAGGAATGAATGGATAGGTGGAGCATAGTGGTTCTCACACAGGGCAGAAGACTAAGCGAAAACCAAGTGCTCAGATAGCTAAGTCAAGGCAGAAGATGGCAGAGTGGGTTACATGCTGGAGCGGTGTGTTGACCAAGCAAGGTTCAAGCCCCATTAGCGCCCCTAGTGGCTTTCACCTGTAAGCAGTAATGCCTCCTAAGCCTCTTCAAATAGCATGCAATAAACCTTACTGAACCACTTTAAACTATATTATTATTTTTATTATATTATTATACGGGACTCTGCTAACAAGAGCAAAATGAAGCAGAATGGAAAGCTGTAAATTGCAAGACAGACCAAGAACCATGCAAAGAGCCAATCAAAATAGATAGACGTCTACCTATGAAGAATGATAGTATCAGTAAATCTTGTAGACTTGGCCTTGGAACAGCAATAAAGCCAAAATATAGTCGGGCATTAAATATTTTGTTTTTGCCGTTTCCTCTGATTTTCTGGAAGCTTGCTTTTCTGAAGAAGTCTACATTGGAATCTGCCAGCTAAGCCTCTTCCCACCTTTTCTGGACTGATTATTTGATGGGGTCTAAAAGACACTAACTCAATGACTGCGTGTACAATGCTTCAACTGTACTTGACAATTCAAAAAATGCATAATAATACAAGAATATAATAGCATTCATCTTATTAAAGTCCTGACTCCTGCACAAACAAGACTAAGAATTCATTCTCTATATTTCTAAATACATGTACTGATTTAAAAATTTCAAGCTGTAAGCCTATCTAGGGATTTCGGAAACCAAGCGTTCAGATAGTTAGACCTTCGAAATATTCTTCTAAAATCTGACTTATATAATGTCCTGGGTTCATTTTACCAAAATAAATGACCCAGGGTTATTTCTACGATTGTGAATTTGTGGGGTGTCAGAAAAATCTGGGTGTGTGTGGTTATTTTCTAAGATTCTAGGCTTGTGAATTTGGGGGAGGGGTGTCGGGAAAATCTGGGGGTGTCGGAGTTTGGAAGTTTCTACCAAAGAAGTCCAAAGTCCGACAAGCAAAAAACAAAGGTCATCCGAGGATAAAAGCTGGGGTGTCCTCCATTTGGGAGGGTGTTCAGGGCTAATTAGTATGCATTTTGTATGCGTACCATACTACCATTGTCACATTACCAAATTTTGGGGGTGTCGATCTCAAATTGGGGAGTGCGGGGGCGTTAGGGGTGTAAAATATCCCTGAAATGACCCCAAATATTCTGCTAAAATAAGAATAAATCCGTACCCTAAATTGATTGAATGCAATTTGAAGGGACTGTCCATTAATTACGTCAACAATTTAGGGGGGAGGGGTTTGAAAAAGTTTGACAGTTGTTGACAGAGGAGGGGTCAAGAGAAGTTAACGTCAACAATTTCACTTTTTACGAATAATCAAAAAATAGGACATTTCATGGAATAGGCCCTTATTACTTATTATACAATGGAAAAAAGCATGTCAAAAAAGGTCATCACAACCACATTTTGACACTCGATGAGCAAAACAGGGGAAAATGGTCATCGCCGCCAAAAATAATAACCTTGTTATTGGGACCTGTCATTGATCTGGGGGGAGTCAAAAGTTTTTGACGTAATTATAGGAGGGTAACTGAAAGGTGACAGTTGTTGACAAGGGGAGGGGTCAAAAATTGACCACAAATTGTCGACATAACTAATGGACAGCCCCGAACATTAATTCTACACCTACCGTGTGATGAATACACGAGAAAAACGTTAAGGCAACGCAATTTCCCTGGAGCTGTCTTTGTCCTGTTTCTTATGGAAATTTTTACAGATAATTGCTGATAATATTTGCAATTATAAGGCTATTAGTGGATAGATACCGCTAAATATGAAATTTTGAACTCCAGTCTTTCGTTACGTTTTCTTGATTCCTTCGTTTCGTCATCATAATGCTGGGCGCGATTTCATTTGGCGCTCTTGTGACGCTTCGAGAACACAATGCTGAGATACAGTTTACACAAAAGCTTAAAGCTCACGCCTATTGGTAAGTTGGCAGTTCACTACTAGATATTCGAGATGTTGCTCTGAAAATTCAGCGTTATGTGTTTAATTTGGTCTTACCATTTCCCAGAGGCGTAGCGAGTGTATACGGCGCCCGCGGGGGCAAAGTGTACCGTTGGCGCCCAAACGCTGCTGACGAGAAAAAAGGTCGTCACGTCGTTCTCTCGGCGCCCCTCAACTCTACGACGCCCCTCTTCTTACAGTCATAACGAGCAAAATAATAAAGGTCGCCGCACTTCTTTCTTCCTTTTTATTATGTATTTGACTGTTTAACTTACCCCAAAAACCCGATGTTGGCGCCCCCTCACCTCGGCGCCCGGGGCATATGCCCCACCTGCCCCCTTCGCTACGCCTCTGCCATTTCCCTGTCATAGCCAGAGCCGCCAGACTCAAAGAGGTTGTCCATTAATCATGCTAACAAATTAGGGGAAGGGGTTTGAAAGGTTTGACAGTTGCTGACAGGGGACTCGAGGGGAGGCGGTCAAGATAAGTTGGTCAACTTCATTTTTCACAAATAATAAAAATAGGAAATTTCACGAATACTACCGTATTTATTACAATGGATAAGAGCCTCACAAGCACAAAGGTCATCACCACCACAGTATGACACATGATGATCATGAACAAAAGAGGGGGAAAAGGTCATCACCGCAGAAATAATAACCTTCCAAACTTTTTAGGAAGACACGTCACTGATCTTAGTGGGGGGTCAACAGTTTTTGACAATTATAGCGGGTCACTGAAAGTTGAGAGTTGTTGACAAGGAGGGTCAAAAAAATTGCTGACGTAATTAATGGACAGCCCCCAAAGAGGCTCTCTGTCAGAGGCGTGCATTTGAAATATGGCACTCGTGGCAGAGGGTCAGAAAATTAAATTAACAAGTCAACAAATTTTTAATAAAATGACATTTATTGACTCAAGATTAAAAACTACAAAAACGTTTTTCTTGTATTGACTGATGCTAACTGGTCTATGATGTGCTCAAATCAGTTTTCTTAGTTTCGTCTTTTTCTACTGTCACTGAATAGAGCAAGATCAGCTTTTGAGTTCCTTCAAGTGACGCCTAGGGTATCTGCCCTACCCTAGGTAAGCCACTGTTTCTGTCATAGACAGAGCCTCCCTGTTGTACAGTATATACGGAGACTCCTTGCCATGGCACGAGATATTCCCTTCTATAACCAGTCTCTTTCATCGGCACAGGCATTTCAACGTTATGAGCAGTTTCAGCAGATTGATATTAGAAGTTTGCTGCATTTTCGGCAATAAAATATGCCAGGCCACAAGTAAATTTATCTGAAATGCAAAACGTGTTCAAAAGCACAAAAATTTTATTTAAAAAATTAAAATATATCACATTCAAAGTTGGCCTGTGTCTAGATAATCATTTGATTAATAAGTTAATTAACTTATTCAACAGCTGCACTAAAATAAGCAGTGGAATGTGCAATGTCTGCTGGGTTGTATTAGACTACAACAAAATAAAAATGGGGCTAGCTGGCAATTCTGAATGTGTAAATTGGGTTCATCTAATACCAGTGATGTGACCAAGGCAGTCCAGTACAAGGCCAAGGCCAAGACACTAACCCTCAAGACCAAGACCAAGACTCTGAGCTTCAAGGCCAAGGCCAAGGCCGTGACCTACAAGACCGAGGCCAAGGCATTTCACTCAAGGCCAAGGCTTCGATCCATTTTAGCTATCGGCAGAGTAACACTTGTAATGTAGTATAAATATGAAATATGTACACTACAGCAGCGCTGACAATTGTTACACTATTATACTATGTGAAAGAGCTAACACCACAGCCTAATAATAAACTAGTCAATCTCGTTGTTTTGTAAATGTGTAATAATGCAGTGAACATTGTAGTTATTATTATCTGCATTCTGCAATCAGTTTTTGGTTTTTCAGTTACTTGCAGCTATAATAATAAAGATGTTGTCATTATTTAAACAAAAAACTGCTCATTTCATTCATTTGCCATTGCAGCGCAAATACTGTACATCAACATTTCAGGCAGCTCATTCCCAAGCCTGGCTCGATGCGGTCTCAATACAATGCCTCCTTGTGAAAATGCTCTTTCAATGGGGGCCGAAGTTGCAGGCACACAAAGAAGCCTAGAAAACAGTGGCCTCAAGCTCATGAAATTCCTCTCAGCAAGAATGTTGTAGTCAGAATCTAGATCAAACGAATCACTGTTGATTGTACACATGTTGTAATGACAAACTATATTCCGCCATCAGTGCCTTGTGATGTGACCAAGGCACTTGCTTCCAAGACCAAGGCCAAGTCCAAGGCACTAACCCACGAGGCCAAGACCAAGACCAAGACATTAGACCTCAAGACCTCAAGGCCAAGACCAAGACCAAGACATTAGACCTCAAGACCAAGACCAAGGCTTCGAAATCCGGCCTCGAGGCAGCCTCGAGGCCAAGACCAAGACCAAGGCTTCACATCACTGTCTAATACTAACTAGAGGGGGATTACTAGATAGTGAACTAAATTACAGTACATTGAGAATGTTGTGTTTGTCTTATACCACAACTACATGCTTACCGTATATGTACCTGGTAACTTATGGATGAACCATATAGTATGTACACACTAAATAATAATAATAATAATAATAATAATAAGGGTTTAAAGTGGTTCAGTAGGGTATGCCCTGTGTGAGAACCACTAAGGAGGGAGGGTTGGACTTAGGAGATTTTGCGTATGTACAGCGTGCAAAGGGGGAGGGGATTGAAAATGTATATGGATGAGCCCTTAGTGGGCATATGAGAAATAATAAAATACAGAAGTAGCCTCAACTGCAGAAATAAATTACAGTGTATGCCATTTTTACTGAAATATTTTATTTAGTAACACACATTTCCTATAACTCCTTCTCGAGTTACTTAAAAATATGTGCATATTTTACAATAGAGTTATGTTTTATCTCAAGGCAAGGCTATTGTAGAAAGTCAACATTCACAGTAGAAGCAAGATCACATGCAATCTGATACAGAAACAAATACAATAAATTCTGGCTGAAAAAATAATATGGGAAACAGTTACAGAGATCAGTTGTCAACCAGTGTTTATTCTAGCCACTTTGACATTGGGGGGAGTTTGAAATGTTTGGGGGGAGAAGGTTTGTCTGCTCAAAAAACTTGACGAGCAAAAAAAGGTCATCTCCTGATATTAGATTTTTCTCGGAAGTGGTGACAAGCAAAAAAGGTCATTGCATCTTCTTCACATGCTCTAATGCTCTTCTGAATATGGTCATATCCTTATATCCTTATGTTTTCCCCTCTCCTGAATAAACCCCCCTCTCGTCACACTTTGGGGAGGGGAAATTTCCATCCCCCAATGCAACATATAGAAGAAGAAAAAAAATTTTTTTTTGGGGGGGGGGGGAATTTTCAAACTTTGCAGGGGGGAATCCCCCAAAGGGCCTAGAATAAACACTGGTTGTCAACAATTAAGGTCACACAGCAATCAATTACTATACTGTATTTGTTATTCATTTTACTGTTTTGATGCTAGCGTTACATCGTCTGACAATAATTAAGCTTCATTTGTGCTCCCGTATGTTGAAGATCTTAGCAAATATTACATACCGGTAATACAACAAGAATCATACAAGATTTCTTGACTAGAACCCAGCATTGTGCAGGACTTAATTTTATATATAAATGCATGTGTTTGTGTATGCATGCTTCAGAGAAATGAAGAATAATGTCAGAAAGTATCAGGTAGAGAAACATCCATTTATACAGCTTTGTAAAATTCTACGATGGATTGACTATTATGAGGCTAAATAGTTTTATACTTTTAAATACTGTTGGCTTGTTCCATTAACTGCTTCACTGGAAAATTTGCCTCTAAATTAATTTAGAATAAAAATCTGATTCTATATTCATCTAGAATCAACATCTGCCTCTCATTTCTCGAAATCCATCGCAACACTGCCAACATGAATAGCTTTAAACCACATTCAGCGCCTGGGACGTATATTATTGCACCCCAAATATGGCCATCTCCTGGGCCTGGGATGTATACCGTATGTTCTATATTCTATAGGCCATTAGCCTGTAACACAATGATCGGCCTAGCCAGAAAAATCGGACGGGCACCGAATATGTTAATAACAGCAGTCTTGGTAATGATTCAAAATTCAAGAAATTATCCAAAACTCTTGTCAGCATCTCCAGCACTAAAAATTCTAAACGTCAAGCATGGTGTCAAGTAACACTCTTTAGTGACTATCAAAACGACCATCAGCTATAATACTCTTCAATCATTAAATTAGCTGTGTAAGCCACTACTCGGTCATTAGCTACAATGCTTATAGCAATATCAGATATACACAATTCAAAAAGCAATCTCAACAGATGACTGACATCTCAAACACCATCAAGTTCACCAACACAATCATTCTGTTTGGCTTTGAAATTTGTTATCTAATCCTAAGCCTACATCCTATGCCATCCACAAATTAATGTAGCTGCTGATAGCAGCTGTTGCTCAATGCATACTGCCAGAATGCCTATAACCGTCCAATTAAAACGAAGTGAAATTTGAAGTAACACTGAAGCTTATGGTTCTGTAACTGCAAATAAATAAATACCGTAAAATCACAAGTATAATGCATGCAGGAGTATAATATGCACGACTTTCTGGGGTGAGGTCTAAAGGTAAAATCGATTTTCACGAATATAATGCACACCCCTAAATCTCAACACTTGGTAACATTCTACTTGACCACCGGTAAGTTTATTGTATTGAACAGAACTGTGAATGTTGTAAATGTCAAAAGGTTCACTGGTAGAAGTTCCTGAGCCTGTGTTTACTGCAATGAATGGGAAAAATGTGTACCCTGGTATCATTTTAAACAGAGATTCCACTTCTAGACTGTCGTTAATTACAGGCTGGGTCAGGCTGCAGTGAAACCTGCCTTTATATAACTGATTAGTAGCCAGAAAATTGTCTCTCTCCATCTCTCCTTCTGACAGCAGACTCTTTGTACTAACAATAGACTAAGTTGTCAATAAAATCATTAATGCGGTTCCAAGTCGTCATCCCTCTCCGCCGCTTTTCTAAAAAATTGGCTATCTCAATTTCTCTCCATCTCCCCCATTAATGTCATCTGCTACGCTATTCAATGATACGCTAAACGCTATTGAAAGTGCTAGTAAAGTTAAGTCTTTGGGGAAAATAGAAGAAAATTTATCTAATTTTGGTATTATATGAATATACAGTAATACACACTTTATGGAAAATTCTCAGTTTAAAAAGTGCGCTTTATACTCGAGGTTTTACAGTAATCCATTTTAAAACTGCAATTTCCTATGCTGCATCCAGACAATAACAGGACCTGCAGGAACTGTCAAAATCCAAAACAAAGTCAAATTCTAAAACCAATCCTCCTACTGTAATTCTAAACTTATAAATGGACAACATAAAGACATACTGTATTATAACCTAGAGACCCTATTTTTCTGTGTATAAAACAGACTTGTGTATTAGAAGTGGAAAAACATGATAATTATAATTCAAGTGGTCCAATGTAAAACCAAAAATAGTCATGATCGTAAATATAGAATTAAGTGGATTGAAAATAAACAAAACACAATCACAAAAGAATCCGGTGGCGCCGTTTCCGGCGGCCAAGCATGCTCCTGTGCATGCCTCGGAAAAGCGTCGTTCTGGGCGGTTCGGCGATATGTTGCGCTGTTTTAGCGCAAAAATAGTGACCTTCCCGTCATTTAAGTGGATTCGGGTGGAAAATAATTCGTCGCCTGTCTGGTCCGCCAATATCAAAGAATCAATAAATCCGTTCTAATTGTAACCTGGAATAACAAATAAAAACGGGAGTCCGCATCTCAAGTTCTCACAACATCCGCGGAATTTACAACATCTCATCCCGTGTTTTGTTCCTTTGACGTGCCTTATACAGGAAAGGGATTGCTGTCGTGTAGGCGTTTGGCGGCGATTTCGTCGTTTCCATCAGGGCTGACTTTACGCTGTCTAAATCGGCATGAAGCGCTTTGACTTCGACCTTAAATCGCAAATGACGGCGCTATAGAAGTCGTCAAGAAGATAAAGATAAAGATAAAAGAATCAATAAAATAACAAATAAATAAATACAAATAATTATAAGAATAAATAAACATGTACTGCATGTCTCAAAAGCAATCTATGATTGCTTTTGATTCTGATTCAATTCAACTGATTCAGTAGCTTGCTTACACTAACAAAGCACAAGTATGCTGTTAAACAATTTCATTAATGGGTGTACTGTAGTTTGTTAAAAAATTTGACTGCAAAAAAGCAGAATTTTACTTTAAATGACAAACAGGGCACCTATTTTAAAATTTATAAGCATGTAAGTATACTCAGAAATTGTGCAAAATGCACATGTGTACATAATCTGATGCACCTATTAAACCCATACAAGTACACACAATATGATAGCACGAATGCTGCAGAAGCAGGGCTACAAAACAATTCATGTGAAACTTTTATCAATAAAAACAAAATATCCTTCAAAGTAATGAGTATTATGAGCATATAAATCGTATAATTGAGACTTTGAACTTCAAGTCTTGCAAACTAGAGCTACAGAATCAAAGTGGACAATCAGTCAACAAGCAATAAGACCATAATTCGAATGTTTGTGGATAAATTGAGAACTGGCTGTAAAATTGATCATTTTAAAATTGGTATTGTTTTCACAAAGGAAGACAAGTGGACAAGACAAGTCAAAACCCTTGAATGCCTGAAATGTTATTCTATGTTTTGCGATAGCTCACAAATGGTTAAATTACGGCTTCAGATTTAAGTACAGGTTTGTGCAATATTCATCAATTATCCAAATGATTTCAAAATGATAATCTTCATCATCATCATCATCACCATCAATAACCGTGGGCTAAACACCAGCTGGTGTCTGATGCCATTATAATAGTTTTGTCCAAATCCTTTCTGTTTGCAGCTACATACCATAGTTCTTGCAGGCATTTTCCACACAAATCACCAATGTCATCACACCATTCCCTGTGCGGAAAATGATGCCAACCTTGTTAACAGAAATGTGAAAGAACAAAACATGAAAATATTTAATAGAAGCACAAGTGAGTGACTAGGTCTTATCACAAAATTGACTCCATACTCCCGTCACCCAACTTCATGCAACTTCTTCAAAAGAATTACAACAATCTCACCTAAGGCTGTGACTACGTCATAACTAAATCTACGTTCAAGTCAACATTTTCAGAAATTTAGTTAACAAAACAGAAAAATAACAAGTTAAACACCCAACAAAACTCACGCTAGAAGCAGAAATCAGCGTAAAGTATGCAGTAACAAAATAACTACCGGTAACATACACAGAATACTAAGCAGGGTGAAGATGATTTTAGTCACTGAATTAAATCATGATTTAACTCAGCAATAAAAATCGCTTAGTAATGCTAGCAAACAGTGGTTGCATTAAGCCAATAGGTCACTTATAACTGCAGATGACAATGACAATAGCAGTATGAATATGTCTGCATACAGTACTGAATATGTCTGCATACAGTACTGAATATGTCTGCTGTGCTTATACCTACATACATGGATACATTTTGCCTCAGTAGCTCCACCCAGCAGTCCCACTGTCCCAGCTCAGGCAGAGGCAGGAAGGTGCCGAAGCTGCCTAGAAGAAAAGCCGATGTCAGCACTTAATTAAAGATAACAGTGTAGTCAAAAGTTGTCACAGATCTGCAGCAATACACAGTATACTAAGATATCTGATTTTTTAAGTAAAGACACTGAATGATAGTTGCTTGCAGAAAAAGAGGCGGTATATGGAGTTGTTACAATGTTACAGTTACTGCCATGTGTTACTGGTAAAACTGGCAGCACCGCAATGTGCAAGATTGGTAGTGAAATGGCAGCATTGGTAGCATGCATGAAAGAGCACATGCAGAAAGTATCACACCAGCTTAAAAATTGTCTGTCTGTTCTGCTGACACTACTACATACAATTGTGCTATGCTAGATCAGGGTTTCCCGAACATTTGGGAACCACGGCCCACTTCAGTGGATTTGTAACGTGCCACATACCTAATAATAGCATGTGATATTTTTTAATGCATTAGGCCATCTGGTGAATGTTAGTTGAAAAGAATCTTCTGAGATTTGAATAAATGGGAAAACAAAAGCTCTGATTAAATTTGAATGAAAATATGACAAATATATGAGGCAGAATTATTCATATTTTTACCAAATAAGACAAAATGAGAGAAACATCGATATTGAAATTTCTTGAAAATTATCTTTCTTTAAATTTTGCCAGGAACATACCTGTGTTATGCTTCCTAAAAATCCTATGAGCATGGCAAAACTCGCTTACTGCCAAGAATTATTTTCATTTAACGAGATTCCCTATTGTTAGTGGAGTTTCAGATCAAAATGGTCGGAATATGCTTTTCTTGAGTCACTGCAAAATATGATTATTTTAAAAAGTGCTATAGACCAGATTTGGCCAAACTTTTTGGAAATGTGCAACTCCCTTTAGCAGCTTTGTAACATGCTGCAACCCTGCAAACTTGTATTCAACTAAAATTGGATAAAACACTAATCATTTTAATATATTAAGCTGTGTAATGTGTATACATGGAAGATTGCAGGCATACACATTTCTTAAAACCTAAGCCTACTTGCAACTTTCAAGGCTTGTAACATTGTGGTATTGGTTAGAAAAGGAAACTTTAGAATCTAATTTCACACCACCCCGCTACCCACAAGACTGAGCCCTGCGACCCACTTTTGGATCGTGACCCACAGTTTGGAAAACACTGCGTTAGATTAATTATTTTTGATGCAGTATCAGAATTAATATGAACTACTTTCACCTAAAACTGCCTATTTTTAAATAATGGCATGTAAAAAATATGTAAAGTAAACGCATGTTGCGAAGATTTTGATAAAATGGAAAAAAAGAAATTTAAATTTTAAAAATCCCATTTAAATTTTTTTTAAAATCTGATCTTTTTTATATTAAAAAATCATGATTTTCATCAACCGTGATACTAACATAATTTTCAGCAAAAACCACTTGAACCTAACTTCTAAACATGCCCAGATTACGAGTATCAGGGTCTGTTTCAGGTTCTGTCCAAATATTAAAAATGCTTTAAATGGATGTAATTCCTCATATGCAAATTTTGCCAACTCAAATTCTCTCATACCAGTTGCATATTTGTTAAAATACAGCCAAACCCTTCAGCATTAAATGACAAGTAAAAATAGCAATGAATAATTTAGCTATTATGATGGCACGACAACAGCAAAATACATAACAAAATACAAGTGGCACAGAAGCAATTCCAAATTCAGTAGTTTAGTGACAACTGCAAAAGATCTAACTGCATGGTACAATATCAAAAGATGCAAGCATTTGCACAGAAAACTTCAACATAAATCTTGAAATGCCAAATTAATTATGAAAGATTTCAGTAGATTATTGTGTCCCGGCTTGTAATACAGCATTAGTGAATGCCAAACCCACATCCAATCACGTAGATCTACCCGATTTCTTGGATGCTGTGTGTGGGTGTGTGTCAGTATTGGCTTTCTTCTAGCCATCCCTTAATACTAATAGGCAGGGGCAACTGCTGAATGTGATCGACCCGCGTGTACTGCCGAATGACAAAACGGCACAGGTATTGCAGCGACCTGACCTGCGCAAATCTCGACACTGGTTTAGCCAACCTCACGGGAAACGACGGCGAGCCGGGCAGTCGCGCACGCGAGTAACAGAACACACCCGACTGTGAGTCAGTCATCGAGTGCTCGATCAGATCAACGATCGAACTGTAGCCCTCCGATTCGTGCTGCGCGTAGAAGCTAAATACCCCGTTGCAGTGCTCGATGCGCGTGTGCAGAGTGCGGCTGTACGAACGAAAACTTAGGCTCAGAAGGTATCGTTCGTCCGAGCTGTCACGAACCAAGAAAGCTCCATCTATTTGATTAGCCAACTTCTCTTCGGCCTCCACTCGGGTGATGGGACCCCAGTACCAGCCATATTTGGAGAGGCGAAACAGTTCCTGCGACAGGCTCCATCCTTTTGGCATCTCCTTGACACGGTCGTAGAATGGCTGGGTCGGCTGCACGGGCAGCGTCTCGAAGGTGACCTCACCATGGAAATCGCAGCCGAGTTGGTGATGGGTTAACAGGTGGTCAGAGCAGCTCGGGCCGGGCACCGAGTCTGAGATGCTGTCGCTCGCCAGACTGTGGGCGCACGCCGCGTCGCATGTCATGGCCTGACTGCTGCTGCTGACCGGGGCAGACGCGTGCCCATATTCGGCGTCTATAGGCAGTATGTCGCGCACTTTGTCCTCTTCGCTTTGCGAAAATTCAAAGTCCGAGGAATCGAACTCTGAAGGCGACTGATCTGGTTTCTTGTGACAGTGCTGGCAGATCAGTCCGGATTTTTTGGCACTTGACACCGGCTCAGAGGCAACGAGATCCTGCACGACGGGGGTCTGGCTTCTGCCGAGACGGCGGATACACCGAGACCCAGCACAACAGCTCAGACATTCATCCGAGTAGGCCGGCCGGATCGGTTTGTCGATGTGTCGAGGTCGCGACCTCCAACTACTACAAACTGCCACTACACTTTCGGTGTTATAACTGTGATGGCACTCAGTTTCATTGTTTGATTTTTCACACTTTGATGCAAACTTACGACGCAAAACAGCCAAAAGGCCTCGGCTGCGTCTAAATGGCGATCTCGATTCTGCAACCTGATGCTCAACACTTGATCTGAAGGATCTCTGAGGGCTGGAATATGCCTCAATGCTCGACATTTCGGAAAGTGTCGTAATTCTAAATGATGCAGCAAAGCATAAATTACCAAATAACTTATTCAAGAAATTTGTACATAATTAAGCAATTCCATGTACCTCAAATGAGAAATGAATATAGCAGAGGTGGCAAACCCTCGATCCATATACTAAATAAATTTTATTGGTCCTATTTAGGCATACAATATTGAATCATGAATAAGACTTAGTTTTTATGCTTAATTTAATAGTAAAAATTACTTTAAACAGCTGATTAATTGTAACTGTTACCAGTTACTATCATTACATAACTGCAGTGACTGCACTACTATTGAAAACAATATGCAAAAGACAACAGAATACGCAGCTCTCCACATGCTGATCAAAATTTATAATGGCCCACTTGTAACAAAAGGTTGGCCACCCCTGGAATACACAATTAGCTGTTCGGTAGAAAGACTTCATTCATGTATTTCTCATATTTTGATTCCACGCTTTCTTTCACGCATCATACAGATAGCATCTGTAAAGTAGCTAACCACCACCTTCATGATTTATATCGTATTAGAAAATTTCTCAATAAACCTGCACTAATGCTCTTGTCAAATGCCTTTAGTGTCTAGCCCTCTGGATTACTGTAACTCCCTTCTTTTTGGCATTTTGGCATCACTAAATCTCTAACCTTCAACAAATTCAAAATGCACTAGCTTGGGTAGCTTCAAAAACCCCAAAACGTGAGCACATAACCCCAGTTCATCTAAACTGGTTTCCAATTAAAGAAAGGATAGACTTTAAAATCTGCCTCCTGGTATATAAAACACTTTATTATAAGGAACATACTTGTAGTTACCTCCTTTCAAAACTTCCTGTACAAACAAACAAATATTCGACCAGATCCTCATCTGCAATAGTTCTCTCCCTCTCCCATACTCGGGACAGTTCCTGGTTCTCGTACTTTCTCAGTGGCCGCCCCCAAACTCTGGAACTCATTGCCTCAGCATGTGCGCATTGCAAATTCATTACAGGTTTTTAGAACAAGATTAAAAACCCATCGTTTTGACATGTCTTATCCACCATAGACTGTCACCTGTTTGTCTGGCTGGATACCCTGAATTTGACCTGGATCTTAAGTGATTTTGATTTGGCGTGCCATCGGTTGATGCTGCTGTGCATTATGAAGTGGTGCCATAGAAGTTTAAGATTAGATTAGATGTGAAAACGTTTTAACTGCATTAAAATCATAATACTGCGGTGTTGCAATATCAGCAAAGACAATTCAAAGACCTCTCTTGGCCAGGCATGCAGTTAGGTAGTAAAGCAAAAACATGAATGTGCAGGTATGACGGTAAGATTTTAAGAAACATTCATGTTATTCTTTTAAAACAAACATGTTATTCTTTTAAATTTTAAGAACAGTGCAAAATCATATTAAAAATTCCAAACAGTTGTATCCAGTGATAAAGAAATTTTTAAAAATATAACACAGTTTCAACAGTATCCCATGATTCTGAAATAGCTGATCCCATGAAATTCCCATTTACCCGCGACCAGATGCAGATCTAATTCTGGTACATTGATACAAATGAATGAATTGAGTGTGAGAAAAAGTTTCTGCAAATCTATCACAATTACAAAATTCATAAAAGACAATATGCCACAAGTAAACAACCAGTGAGTGATGTTAATTCTTGTCAGGACTGGTCCTTGTCCTTAAGGACTAAAATGAAGTCCTTGTCGGTCCAGTCCTTGCAGGTCAGTCCAAGTCCTTGTGACTTAGTCCTTGAAAAGTCCTTGCAAGGACCAAATTAGCTGAATGTCATTTTCAGGCATTTTGATTTATATTTACATACTTGCTTCAAGTTATAATTTACTTTAAATGCCATTCATTGGTCTTTTTATAATATCAACAGCAGATCTGAATTTCCTTTCCCTGTTTGATGTGCTTTAAGTCGAACTCAAGTCACATATTTTTGACACGCTTTACACTTCTAGATAATGCAGGAAGAAAGTTCTTGACACTCCAGAGCACCAATTGAATGAATACCTGCAGCTCATAAATGCTAGAGATCTAGAAGAACTCTCTGACAATCTTAGATAAATTCCATCTCCTCTCAAAACTCCAGCTTAATTTGTTGTTTACCTGCAACATCGGCACCAGTTGAACGATAGCTCTCATAAAGTGGACTTCTAAAGAGACCTCATCGTGCCCATATGGCTGATCGGCTACTAGAAACGCTTGTGTATTTGAAATGCAACATTTCTGTTCACTAGATTATATTTTAGGACATTTTATTGCATTGTAATTTCATGATTTAAATTTAAATGATTTTTGTTTTTCTTCCATTCCGTTTTTTTCTATCTGACAGGGTTGGTCTTTGTCCTTGATCCTTGTCCTTGAGGCTCAATCCCTGTAGTCCTTGTGTTTTTGGGGTCAGTACTTGTCCCTGGGGTAAGTTCTTGTCCTTGGGGAATCAGTCCTTGTCAACATCACTGTAAACAGCTGTTCTCTTTCATTTTCATTAAATTCACAAAGGCCCAAACTAGAAGGATTCATTGTAAGTCAACATTGGCAAATATTCCAACAGTTAATTCTTTGCTGACAAAAGCTGGAATAAGTGAAAACTCGACACTCACAATAAGCCCAGACTGTGACTGAATCTAGTAGGAGCCTGCCTGCACACATGGGTCCTAAAACAGCGTGCACTAACTATTCACGCCCAGCAAAAGTCAAGACTAAATCAACAGACGTGCGCAAACTCTCTAGCCAGTTTCATTTTCTCGTGGCGCTACAAAAATATGGACATTTTAAATGACAGAGTCCAACTGTACAACATTATCACTAACGGTCGCTTAGATCTGGAAAAATAATCGACTTATGCGATCGACTGAAGCGTTCGCTTCTCACCGACGCTCCACTCACAATCAAATCGAGAATTATAACTCAACGGACAACGACATTTCCAGTCGAAATCCAGCATCAGCATCGTCGTCGTCGCCGTTGCTTACTTATGTGCGCATGCGCATCTCTAAAGACTGTTCATGTAGCCCTATGTTTTGGGAATCTAGATGCACACAGATCCAATCGTCCTACCTATCTAATCTTAAACTTCTATAGCGCCACTTAATTCCGCCGATGGCACGCCAAATCACAACCACGCAAGACCAAGTCGAATTCAAGATATCAGGCCGGAAAACCAGTTGAGTCTGTGAAGGAGAGTTACTACAGTAAAATACTTCCAAACTTAAGCCAGAAAAAAACAGGATGACTGAATCAGGTCAAGTTTCCACACCAATCTGCAATACCTTTTCAAGTATGCATGCCTAGTGTCGACAGAAAAGCCCGAAAAGTCCAGTGCACATTAGCTCTTGTTCATACAGTGATAATGTGTCATTCCCTTTGACTGGAACTTTGAAGGAAGGTTAGTCATTTACTTGAGCACGTCTCGAAAACAGAGATAAGAGTATTCTACTATATCAAGAAAATAATGCAACCATTGTGGCATAACCAAAAAACTAGCACATTTTCCCCAGTCAAAGTACAGATGTCAAAATGCACATCCAAGTTCATAGCACATTGCCAACAGCCATGAAGTGCTATAAAGGTCCTAAAGTGTATGACTCAAACCAAGATAACAACAGCAACAATAACACAAATTCAGATTAACTAAATTGTTATAGAATCCAAGAAATTCACAGCAATACCATGCATCTATATAGATGTACGAATTACAACTCTCACACAATTCCAAAGTTGAAAATAACAAAATTCGGACTAATCAACTTCATACCTTATTACAGTCTGAGTAATACTTGCAAACTGGAACAGTCTTGTGTATCATGTATTTCCATCAATATCAATTGCAGTTTGAAAGTATGTTTATATCTTAAATTATATTGTGAAAAGTTAGTAAACAGTTCTTTTAAAATGAACCTGGCAGTTCAATGTTAGCCAAAACTACGAAATACGAGCTACAAATATTGTCCTGAAGAGTAGTTCATTTCTTAGCAAAAGAGATTTTCATTGGGTGAGTTGGTGTAAGTTTAAAGGACTGCAAGGTGTCCTTGGCCACTCCTGATTGGACTTCATTCTCAAACTCCACAAAGGCAATGTCATGTCGACCGGGAACAAGACGCACTTCTTTGTAACCTGGAAACCTGAAAAATGCAGCCATTAAATTTGTGACCTATGAAGTTGCATTAGTGCTTATTAGGGCTCAGCTAAATACTATAGCAGGGGTCTCCAATTCAAATCAGATGGCGGGTCGCATTGGACCATAAACCCAACGTCGGGTACCGGCAATACCTTGGTCTAAGACTAAGTCTATAGTCTAAGACTCTAAGTAATTAAGAGAGTAAAGTGTAAATGTAGATACAGAACACAATGAAACAATGCATTACACATTGTTATTTATTCCTGTTCTATGTCCTTGTAGATATAGGTAAAAGCAATTTGGTAACCCCCTAGTCCTAAAAATAATGATAATAACCGGACCTATAGCTATAATTTTAATTTTTCCCAGGTCTGCCCGCGGGCTGCCAGTTAGACAACCCTATACTATAGTACTGAACATATGCAAAAGAAGCATATATTCACCCCCCCCCCATTGCACACACCGTGCACCGTGTACTATGCAAAATCTCATAAATCCACACCCCCCATCAGTACATATGTACTATATGGATGGACAATGGACACTTACATGAACAGATTTCAGATTGATAAAAAATATGGGTTTCTCAATTGCAAAACATAAAATCAAAACACAGAGATGCAACAGGGAAGTTAAAATTTTACATGCATTCTGAAATTTAGCAAGAGGGCCACATTGCTCTGCAGTCACTAAATCCAAGCAGATATAAAGATAACGCCATAAAACTAACCAGACCAGAGACAATTAAAGTCAGGTAATTCTAAGCAAATGAAACCAGTTGCTAAGCTGTTCGTATAGAAAAGAAATAAGATTGATTTTCAGTTAACTGTCTCAAGCCATTTGCTATGACATGGATGCCGATGCCAGCAGTCTACTAATCAAATCTTGTTCCTTCAGGAAAAAAATACCATGCCACACATTTTCTACAATGCATCACTTTTTACACTAATAGCATAGCCATGAGGGAGGCACGCAGGGCCGAGCACCACTATCCAGGCTGGGAAGAGTCATGACAATTTTGCAAAACCGATAAGAGACTTTTCAGGTGATTGTCAACAGAATCAATATAGGCCTACTTAGTTGTATTACAGCCAGGCCCTGTCAGAGGGGGCCAGATGGGCCAAGACTTGACCTGGGCCTCTGCTTAAAAATGGGCCTCAAAACAATGGACCTACATAAATTATTTTAAAAATTCTCTTCACTTTAAGAGTGAGGGGACTGACGGGCCTAAAATTTGTAAATGGCCCAATCTTCACCTGACCCCTTAAAGGGCCTTATTACTACTCATAAATCACAAATCCATTAAAGCATGCACCAGAGTTCATAGTCTTACTCCAGTATTACTCACAATTTCTGAGGGTGTGGCCACAGGCTCTGCTCCAGGCCCCACTGGGAGAGCTTGTAATGCTCTCCAAACCCCATAGTCAGACTAAACGGGGTGTGCATGTCCATTAGTGCAGTCACAAGAGGGGCAGCAATTTCAGGTTCCAATGACCAGTAAGACTAGTTGTGAGATCTTTGGTTCCATATAAACAAGGATTGCATTTTTTATCAGCAAGGTGCTTCATTACCTGTCCCAAATGCATACCCCACTGCCAATGTCAGACATTTACCGCTTGTCAACGCAAATTTAGTTACTGTAAACTAATATCTTGCCCGTATCATGTACGAGGTTAATGCCAAGGAGGTTCAGATAATTTTCTTTTCACACGACCTGAGAATTTTCAGAGGCAAAATTTTGCAAACAATTCACAAGAGCAGCACACTGGATGCAAAATGCAGCAGCAGTGTTACATCCACTCTAACAATTTATAAATTTTCCAGAATGACCTGCATCTACACACATATGTAAAAAAATGATTGAGATGAAAATTCTGTCTAGACTGACAATTACTTCATTACGAGTAAACTCAGTGTCATATGTGAGCAAATGCATTTCTGAAAGTACTAATCCTGGAAGAACTGATACAACTTACTGATTGAAAAGCATAGCCAGCATCATTTCATTTGTCTCCTCCGGCAAATTGGTCAGGAAAAGAATGTGATGCGGAGGTTGCTCTTGAATGACTGTTGGAGCCATGGCAGCCGGAGGCTTGTTAGAAGCGGCTGTTGTTGATCAAGAAACAACATGCAGAGTAAACTTGTCTAAACAACAAATGTAATGTAATAAAGAACCTATATATAGGGTGACCGGGCAATTCGGAGACGGACAATTTGGAGTGGACAATTCGGAGAATGACTAATATCGCCCAAAAAGTTGTAAAACTGTTTAAAAATAAGATTGTTTTATAAGGGTTAGGGTTAGAGTTAGGGTGAAACTGTGCTCCAAATTGTCCGTCTCCGAATTGTCCTCTCTGAATTGCCCTAGAACCATATATAGCACCTCTTTTATTGCCACTCAGATGCACTACCAGTACGGTCAGTACCGGCTTTAGAGGCTTGACCAGAAAATGAGCCTTTAGTCTTCACAATGAACTGAGTGCTGAAGTGAGAAGTGAGGCATGAGTAGATGAAGACAACTGATTCCAGAGACAGGGTCCAGTCACTCTGAACAACTGACATTGTGTTAGAGTGGTGTGTGATCTAGGAACATGGATATCCATTAGGGTGCAAGTGATGTGAAAAAACCAACTTTCAAAAACAGCAGGTCTGACCTTTGAAAATGGTTCCATTCTGATCAAAAACATTGAGTGAAAAATTAGAAAAAAATTTCACTGTTTACAGGTAGCTCAAATGGGTCAAAGTTTGCATGAAACATTAAATTTGGAGTCATCAAACATTACAATTAATCAATCCAACCAATGACCATCTCACAAAATTATGAAATTTACCACAAATGCTCCATAAACATCCATCTGAAAGATAGCAAAAATTTTAGCCTGCTCTCTTTAGTAATTTTTGAGATATTGTGTATTTTATAGCACCTGGGGTGGGCTGTTTTTTTCAGCTTTGTGGCAGCCACTTAAATTTCTGAATACTTTCGTTTCAAATTCAGACCTCTGTAACTTCAGAAATATCATAGCTAGGGGGCTGAAACTTTCTGGACTTATTCACTACTAGTAGTATTTTATAAAACAAGAGTAAGACTTAGTCTTTTGGAAAAAAGTGTCCTCACTGCAGAGTCACAAATATGGAATAAAAATTACTCCTTTCCTGATATTCAACAGTTTTAGCTCTCAATAGGAACCTTTCTCTTTATTTCAGAGTTGTAAGCAACCAGTTTTATTCTGTACACTGTTCAGTAGCTATATTTTCTCTCATTGCAAACAGATTTCCCATATTGTTAATCCCTGAGTTTCTTGACAGGATCTAAAAATGGCAGTGCCAAAGATTCCTGCAGGAACTGGATGTCAACCATTTAGTTTTGCAAATGCTGTCTTTGAAGCACTCACAAAATCTGGCAAAATTGTTGACAATAACAATCACAGGAATATGCCTTGATAATACAAGCAGCAACAACACTGGTCTTGAATTAGGAACTTGTACAATACTAGAACAGTTGCTTGTGGCGTGATCTTCTTGCTCTTAGCAAGTCGACACCATGTACTGGAACTGGACACTGGCACTGCTTTCATTGAGGCAATGGGTTCATCTTAAGCAGCACAAAAAATCCTTCTCTTTAAGAGATTTCAATACAATTGGTCCCACATTAATCGATCGATTTGAGGATTCATTAATTCTGACATGGTATTGTCGTCTCAATGATATCATATCCAGCAGCAAAGACAATATTAGTGAGTTTCATTTATTATCAGCTCTGAGGAGGCTCAACCACGCAGATGATTACAATATTTGAACTGATGGAAATAACTCATTTTTTCTGTGTTTAAACCACTTCATGAATGACATTTGCGCACAAAACCGGTCTAGGCCTAATGCACAATTATCACGCTGGATGCTCCATCAAGTCATTTACGCCTTCAAGGTATATGGCCTATTTAGTTCACTGTTCGCTCACACTGGTCTAGAGTTAGAAGAAAGGTCCATTGGTTTTTCGTGACCTGTGTATATTTTATGCCGTGCTATTTCTTAAAAGATTGGGTCATGGCACCGTTCACTGTTGCAGCCCCTCTTAATGACCTTACACTTATGAAGTCATTCTTGACATACCAATCAGTCAATCCAGCAATTTCTCGAACAACCTCACAGAAGCTCACAGATCACTCGTGGTACCTCTCAGAGAAGTTGGTCGTCTTGGTCTTCTTTGACAGCAATGTACCAAATGATGTCAAGAACAAGATGATTATTATTTAGACAATTTATACAGTTATGTATGGCATCTATGTGTCAAGTTGATGGTGAAGATTCTCCATGCAAACGTGTCAAACTCATCAAAATGACACTGCCTGCATTGGAAAACAAGTCATTTTCTGACTTCTTGATGAAAAACACAAGGTCATTTTTCACTAAGTTCAAATTAACTCAGACCTTCCTGAGCCTAACAACTTCAGAGTGGTAAATTAACAATGACTACAAAGCAGTTGTTTCAAGTGCATAATAGCATTAAAAATTATAGTCACAAATGACCATATAGTTTACAAGCTGAGGAAACTGATACAGCAGTTCTCTGGCAGTCTGACTAGGAATGAAGAACAGCTGCAGTACCTACAGCAACTAACAGGTCATAGCTGAGAGTCAAAAAAATACCCACAGACCCCTCAAACGTTTGTTAATGGGTCAAAATGAGGATTTGACAATGCATTCAAACTGAACATCATCAATGAGCAATGAACGTCTAGTTAAGGACACTTTCTAGTGTTTGAGCAACCTCTAAATGTCTCATTACTTGAAAAAAAATTTCAACACAGTGTTTTTTCCATGAACTGAACCATTTTATGTGGTCAGACCGCATTTATCGCAAAAAAATTTTATACCATTGCTGTAAGGGACACCCTAATATCCATACGTCAGTAGAGCAGAGCAAGTGATGTGAAGAAGTGGAAAATGGCGGTGAAAAAATTTAGTAATATACTCAAACTGGTAGCATTATGAGGATTATTCATTATTTGACACAAAGTCTCACTGTTTTGACACCACCCCAAAGCCCACACTTATAGGAAATTGACTGTTCTCAAAATACAGACTACCTTCACTTTTGGATTAAATCCTTCCCCGGGTGGACATCATAAAATGTTATATATAAATTCAAACATTAAAATTAATGAAATATGAACATAAACTAGCAATTAAGGCTGGGCCAAATATTCCTTTTATATTCGCTTCGACACCGAATAGTGTGACAGTCTATTCATATTCGTCCAAATAGTGCTGGTCAAAACGAATACGAATAGTTGTCACGTGACGTTCAAACTTTGCACATGGTGTGTCTGTTGCGTTAGTTTAAATAAAGGCTAATTGTTCAGCTTTGTAAATTCAAGTGCCAATGAATACGCTCGTTTCAATTGGCCAGCTTTCAAATAGCGCTGTACAAATTTATTATTCATATCACACGCGCTAAAAGAATAATTCTGTCCATTTCGGGGTCGGATATACTAGCTAAACCGCATGTTTATAAGCTATAGTAATAGTGCATAGCACTAGTACTATTGCTGACAGCAATATGGCAACTTGCAGCTGAAGGGGTACCGTATCAGGCACACTATT
Organism: Metaphire vulgaris; assembly: GCA_018105865.1. Lineage (NCBI taxonomy): Eukaryota > Metazoa > Annelida > Clitellata > Crassiclitellata > Megascolecidae > Metaphire > Metaphire vulgaris. The sequence continues at coordinate 6,051,304 of CM030861.1, forward strand.
CGTATTCGACATGTGTCTATTTCGGACTATTTCGTATTAGTCTGAACAGTTCCAAGCCCCTATTTGGCCCAGCCCTATTAGTGAGTTAGAAATACTTTCATAATTTCACCCAAAAATGTAAGGAAAATATTGTTTTGTGGCAAATTCAAAACTTGCATCGGAAAGTTAAAGCTCAACTGCACCAGTTATTGAGCAATTTAATCCAAAAATTATAAAGCATAATGCAATAAATGTTTTTCATTACAAATTTTTACTGAGCACGTCAAAATTATATAAAAAGCTTTACCTGTCTGTATAGGCTTTATTGGTGCATTAACTAAAGCCTTCTGTGATGCAAGTATTGCCACTGCTCCCCTGAAAAAACACCATTGCATAAAAAATAATGTCAACCATTTAGTCTTGCTGTAACTGGCTCAGATATTTATAAAACAACAGACAAAATCTCAAAACCAAACAGTGTAAGATAAATAACAATCACATAGTCATGCCCAGCATAGAAAACTACAACACAGAAGCACAATTTCATACTTTTGCTGTAACTTCTTCTTTTTCTTTCCCTGTGGCTCCTCTTCTTCCTCTTGACGCTTTTTCTTCGGCCGCTCAGTAAAGGTTCCCTTGATTTTGCAATTACGTCGGAATCCCTTTTAGCGTACTGTATCCTCTGGGAACACAATAAGCAAAGCACAAAAACAGTGTTTCCTGTCTCACTCTTAAACAACTTCAATACATCTTGATCATCAATACATTGTTCTCTAATAAATTGTTGCCACCTTCATGTAGTTTATAAAGACAATATTTTTAATTCTGTACAAAATCCATTGTAAGCATACAATGATATCATTTCAAGACATCAGCAATAACAATATGTGTTCAATAAATTTGTCATTTAATTCATCATTACTATAATTCTCAGGTTGCAAAAAATAACTTGATCGCAAAAGGATAACAATATTTTATCTTAGTCAAAAGAATAATCATTCTGTTTCTAATTTGTATAAAGTCTTCACATACTTCAGTCAAATTTGACCAATGCAAAACAAAATCTAGTAAACTTCATCATATAAAAAATTATTCCAAAGACCTGCTCCATCAAGTTCCTTTATCTGTTGCCTAGTATCAGTACCATATCATAGTACCTATTTACCACATTGACATTCTGCCACTAATAGTATTATCTAGGGTTAAACAGAATGTTACCATTGGTTTTTCATAGAAAGGAAATCCTTGCATTGATCTAACGGCATTAGTAGCACTGCCTATTTCTTTGAAGATAATAAATGCCTGTCCTCTAGCTTTCATAGTTTTCAGCGCTACAATGTCGAGGATCTGGCCAAACTGTGAGAAGATGGCATATAAAGACTTCTTTAGCTCTGTTAAAAACACATACTAGACATCGATAGTTTTATACAAAATCTACTGCAGCATCATAACCACCACCAAACCAATAATAATTAATCATTAATGCATGCTTTAGGTATTGTTCTTACTGTGAGCCAAGTCTCATATGGAGATTAGAAAAGTTTCAACTGTTCATTATTATTATTATTATTACTACTACTACTACTACTACTACTACTACTACTACTACTACTACCACTACCACTACTACTACTATTATTATTATTATCATTATCTAGACAATTTATACAGTGCCGTATGTATGGCATCAGCCAAAGTCAAGTGTGCTGTGTGTATTTAACATTCATAAGAAGTTGCAAATAAATGTGCTTTCAACTTCTTCACGAATTGGTCATAGGAGTTCAATGAGGTTACACTGTCCGGCAGAGCATTCCACAGCTGCGGATTTCCCAGGGATTACAATCGTATGTTCGCCAAATTTTGACATCTTCGCAGGGGAAAAACCGCCAGAAGAACGCGATTGACAATGTTCGAGCAGCCATGTCATTCATTAGTGCATAATAGCATTAATGAATGCTATAGTGCAATTATGAATGCCATATAGTTTACAATCTGAGGGAAACTAATACAGTCTAATGAAAAGACCAACAATGAAAAATTTAGTTTGTTTCCTTTTAGCAACTATACAAAATTTGCATTTATACTATCAGCAAATGCAGAAAAACTAGTGCAGGACATAAGAAAATCCAGACCAATGCCATAAACTAAGAATTGCCTAATTAGATCCATGACCAAAATGTCATCTGGCATAATCATTTAACATAAACCTCATTGAAACGTTCTGAAAATATCCGCTAGTAGTGACAATGATCACAAAAAATTAGTAACAGATGTAAAGAAATTGTGTGAATACAATGACTCTTTAACATTAAAGAGATAGTCAATAGTCACAGCATTTCGTGTTCAATGCGAATACACATCAGAGATCAAGTTAAGAAAAGCATCTCACCATCTTTCTTAATTTTGTCATTGAGATTGTTCACATAAATCGTATGGTTTGGACGAATATCCATGTTTCCTGGAGTAACAAGTATAAGTGATATTTTTAGAGCTAAAATGCATCAAAATCAAAATGTTTAGGCTCGCAATTGCAAAATACCTAGATGATAAACCATTCATAAACTCGTGTTGGCTTATTTTAAACATATCATTTACCAAGATTTCATTTTTTAAAAGTGGTTTCCATGATTATACAGCCATAACTTCCCAAATTCAATATGTAAAATTAATCAGGCCTGCGTAGAGCCTTAGTCTTATGACCAGTTCATCCGTTATCAGCGCGATATATAAACTGAAATTCTGATTTGATGCAGCTACAGTATGTGATCGACTATGTTTTATATGCGTTTTCACCGCTACAAGTTTAATTATCGCTCACACAAAAATTGAAACCAAAATTGAACAAAAATAGTCAAATATAACATTAAAAGCACGATACTAAATTAGTACAATTATAACGATATTCCGCTGAACGACAGAAAACGTTAAATTAATAAAGAAAATTCAATTAAATAATCCGCACACACGCTCCTAAGTCCTAACAAGCCGCCTAGTTACAAAGCTCAGAGTCAGAAAGCTGTATAGCTGAAGCGCTATACCAGAAAATAGAATGTACAAAAATTTTCAGGACCTCATTGTAACTTTTCATGCATTGGTCATAGTTAACTGTTATCCAATTCAAAAATAATCCAGCAGTATATTCTTTCTGGTGTATTTAAATAGTTCAATTGGTAGAATGTTAGCTCTAAGCTGGGTCGTTCTATTGGCCCGGGTTCAATACTCAATTCTATTATCCGGCAGTTACATGCTCGCTCCAACGAATGGAACTTATGGAAGTTAAAATGGTCCGCACAACGTCTTAGGCTTTGTCTAAATTGTCACAGGCGATGTATGTGTTTGATAATTATATTAACGGAGAGAGGCAAATTTTAGCTACTTTAGCTGTCTGTTTACAGTTATACAGACGGGCCCCTATAGTAAATGCCTAAAACTAAACAACCGAACACAACACCGGCTGATCATAGGCACACCGGCAGGACAGACAGGGTTTTAAATAGGCGCTGTACAAAATTGGCAGGATATTAAATTACATAACTCTCAGAATATCGTCAAATTCATAGATTCTATTATTCATAGATTCTAGCAATAATAATAATTATTAATAACTGTAAAGTTTTTCCTGTAATTTCCTTGGAAAGATTATGTAAAACACGTTGGCAATTCCAATCAATTCTACTCAATTTTCAAAATCTCAAGTGGCAGTGTAGATGTTTTATCAGATGTGTATTGGATGATTGGATCTTGTGCTTCTATTTAAAAGTAGATTTGATGTAATTCGTCTTAATTATGGTAACGCTGAAGACTTTTACAAGATCTCTGGAACCAATTACGGTCTTCGATGGTAAGAAACTCGTCGTTGACATGGTCGAATCTTCTCTGCAACAGAAACTGTTCTATCAGTTTTAAAATAGTGTCCACAGAAGTATTGCAACATCTAAAAGCTAACAAGACATTTCGCCAACACGGCCGTTCGCCGACATGATCCTGCTGTATCATCACTGGACTTCTGTAGCGCCATTTTAGTAATGTTCTTGACACCAGTCGATGGTTGCTCCAGTTCGTTACAATTAAGCACGGTTAGCGTTTTTCGCTGATTCCCCATGATTTCATCATTTCACTATTCTCAAGGTCTACCATAGGGTCATTCCATGTCAACTCAACAAAACTGGAATTCGTCCCAACCTTACCATCTCAGAATTGTATGAAATTGTCACCATATGTTTATATATCTATTTGATGGGAAAATGCCAATTGTTACTGAAATATTCACTGTAGTTTGAAAGTTACGTGCCCTTTTGTAATAGGCCCGCGGAACGTCATATTTTGATACTGACTGCAACGTGATGTTTACCTACTAATAAGTTTGAACTATGAGGGCTAGGAGGCTGAAATTTGTTGTGTCTGTACAGTTTTTCATGCTGATTCTCAGCATATAATAATGTCAAACATAGTGCATACTACAATACAGATACATGAGGTTCTACATGCACGCTCTAGGAGTTGAGAATTTCATAAAGCAAAGACTGGAGCCAGGAGTTGGAAGCAGTAGCATGCAGAGGGGGGTTGGTGGGGCATTGGCCTCAGGCCTCCACCAGATGGGGCATCCAAATTGCCTTGGCAACCTTTTTTGCTTGTCAACACTTTCTTACATGAAAACCCTTAAAATTATCAACTTGGCCTTGGGCATTCACACCAGGTAAATACATCCAAATTGTCTTGGTGACCTTTTTTGCTTGTTAGTATCTAACACCAAGGTGGTGGGGGCATCCAAATTTACTTTGGCCCCGGGCATCCCCACTCTTTGACACGCCACTGGTTGGAAGTTAGTTTTTAATTTATGTAATTAATCAGTGAAAATGTGTCTAGTCTGAATTTTTCACCATATTCTATTAAATTAGATGATTATCTGTGATTGAACATGCTGTTTAAGATTTGACTTACATTGTTAAAGGCTTTTATCATCATCGTAGTTGTCGTCATCATCACAGTTGAAAAGTGATGATAATTATTTGGTGGTTAATGTGATTAGATGGAGGACTGTCAGACTTTGGAGCCGTATCTGGTTCGGAACTTGTTGGTTTTCGAATGCCGGGTCATGTAAGGTCATATGAAGATGACGTAACAAACGTTGTCCTCAATGGTTTTCTCTGGCTTTTATGCGATCAGTGTACTTCACTTGATGCTCAGAATAAAAACAAATTATTTCAGTGTAAGTATTATTTTGTACATGTATGATTGTATATGTACAGATGGACTCGGACATAATATAAATAGACTGACAGATGGTCAGTATGTTTAATGTTACTTGGTGCCTGCTTTCTTTGCCATTTATATCTCAAGTTATACTATAGAAGAATTTATTTCAAATTTATGAATGTGTCTGAATCTTATTTAAGCTGTTTTTGGAGCTAGCTAGTTTAGATTCAGATGATGCCAAAACCTTGGTTGCTTCTTAAAGTCTGAACAGCTGACTCTTGATATGGTCTGTTCTCTGCAGTGGTTTCCAGTGAATTGAAGAAGCACGTAAAAATGCGTCCCATTTCCAATGCGTCTATTCAGCTGCAAGTGAGAAACGGTCTGTCGAGACTTCTACAGGCAGGAGTAAATCTGCTGAGTGAGGTGATTGACTCTCACTTCATCTCTTCTTCTGATAACATTCTATTTTATTATGAATGTAGTTCCAATTGTTAATGTCTTTCTAGGTATTATAACCTTTGCGTGTATATTCCTAGCATATTCAAGTGGGAAATACCAAATGTTTGTATAAGTGTGCATACCTGTATGTGTAAAATAATGAAGTCATGCTCGTGTTTCCACATATTTGCAATTAATGTGTTTTTTTCTCAGTAAAATGTAACTACAGGCATGATAACTTACATGTGGAAATGATGCACAAAGAATGTATGATGTTGTTTGTTGAAAAAGTAGTTCTAAAGTGGTGGTTATTGCATCAGTCTTGTTTCTAAGATGCATTAGCATATTACGATAATTCAAGCTTTTCCATTCTTTAGCTTTACAAGAAGATTATTCATGGTTTATTCTATACTTTTCATATTATTTTTCAGCATAACATAAGAGTCACTCGTGGGCAGGTAGTGATGATTTTAGTCAGTTTTACAGCTCATTTTAAGAGTTTTGACCAAGATTTTATGCCATTTTTTATAGTTTGTTTGTAGTTTTTTAGTTTTATGGTTTGCATATTGTTACTCATGTTGTCAGTTATTTTGAAAATGATTAACAGAATCAGACAAACAGATTTTAGTAGAATGGTGGTTACTGGTTCTTCATCCTTTAATTTAATTTATGGAGTTGTTTTATTTACTGAGTTAACAGATTGGTCTTATGTATGATGAGTATTTCATTGCATTGCTTTATTTGTTTACACGTTGTTCTAATTTAAATTTTGACAGAGAGTATTTGGTCAGTGAAAAATCAGATCTGCTTTAAATTATCAGGTTCATAGACTGTTATTTACCCTGTTCCAGACTGTTTTACTGTTTATAGACTGTTCATAGACTGTTTTACCCCCTGTTCCTGTTCCTATTTACCGTGTTCCAGAGCCAAGGAAGAAGAGCTGTGTCAATGACAGATTAAATTTAATTTAATTTGACAAGCATAATTTAAGGTTCAGGGATGCCATTCTAAATTCACTGTTCTGATTCCAGTCATTATTTTGTTTGAATTATACTGGTAAAGTCAAGGAAATTCCAGGATATAAAAGCCAAAATTGTTACCATTGGTAGAGCGTATATGCTGCTAAGAGGAAGTGGATCCAATACGGCCTCTGGTAAATTATCTTAGGCTTTACTGCCAATGAAAAGTGAGATACTGTTAAACAGTTGAGCTGTTTCAACCATTTTCTATTGCTCTGCGCTAATCGTATCCGTTGAAAGAACCCCATAGAAAGAAGTTGTGCTTTGATAGCTAATTTTACAGTTTCTTATGTGTTCAGGATCTAGCACCATTTATGGAAACATGGAGCGTAGATTCTCGCTCTGTGGTTCGATTTCAGCAGCCATTGAGGTAGGTGCAAAGTCATTTACAAATGCTTTCAATATTTGTTTTTATATGTCAGATGTGTATTTTTGTTACATACATACTGATACTTAGTTTGAATTTAAGGTCAATAAGTCAAAGCTTAATTTAAAAACTGAAGACTGAAGTGATAATATTTGCCTGTAGTCCTATGTGATGATGTATTATTATTATTATTATTATTATTATTATTATTATTATTATTCTAGGACAATTTATATAGCGCTGTACGCATGGTATTGTAGTATTGTAGTTTGAGACACTATTGGGTGAACACAAATAGCCTAGTCAGTTATTCATTGGTTTCTGAAGATTCACGTGTATGCTGTTTCAAGCATTTTAGTTAACCCTTTCACCCCGATGATCCGTATATGTTATGAAGCCTAAGTTTTGGCTTTACAGTGTGAAAGGGTTAATCTCTATTAGAATAAGTTCACAGCTGTTATGGGAGCTTATTGGTCAGTGATATCTTCATCGTTAAAACCTGTAATGTCGTCTAAACTCTTGTGATACTTAATCATATTTATTACAGTAATTTACTTGATTTTCTTGGTTACCTTAGTTACTTGCTTAATTATCTTATTTACTCTGTTAGCTTGTTTTTTTCAATTATCTTAATTGGTTACTGGTTAGTCAACTAACTATCAGTAGATAGTTAGTTGACTAACCAATTAAGATAGTTGAAAATAAACCAAATATTGTATCTGATTCATATACAGCGATAGATTATACAGGCACAGAAACACCATTTGTTAGCACTTCTGAAAGTGATGTGTAGTTCTCTATGTAGTGTTTTGCTAAAGTTGGATCCACTGTTAATGCTCTGAAATTCATATCCACTGTGGCATGTGATTTTATGTCTTGCTTCATGGGCTGCAGTAAAATCAGCTTGTTTTTATTCCTGTTAATCTGATGCTGTGCTCTAATTTGTCACATTAGTAATTCCCAGTGACAGTAATCCATGTTGATTTTGGCTACAGGTACAATGTGAGCACTTCACTATATAATAATACCAATGTTGAGACTGTATACACAAAAATCAGTTTGATGACTTTTCCGTTGAAGAAGATAATCAAAACTTGTTGTCAAGACTCAGTTGTTCAAGACCAAAACTGAGCACTAATAATATACATAATCTTTTTGTAGCTCATCTAGATTGTCTGTGCAGCCTTCTTTAAGTATCGTAGATTGCATCAGAGTAAGTTCCAAACTTGCCGATGAATTTGAGGACATCAAACCTCTCGCCGAAGGACGTGGCGCTTTTGGCAAAGTTTACACGGTACGTATACATTATTGTTTTCATTATTGCCATCTGTCTGTAAATCGGCCTGCTTGGCGTTGTGCGACCGGTTCCCGCCAGAACGCTAAGTTTTAAGCAAAGTCGAGCGCGGCTCGTGCTTGGATGGGTGACCATCCTGAGTCCGAGTTGCGATGCCATGCTGCTATGTTTACGTGTAAAGTTCTTGTTTATTAATAGCATATTGCAATTTGTTTTTAGGCAAGGAAGAAATCAGATGACATCATATATGCAATAAAGAAGATAAAAATTGCTGCAGATGACAGATATGCCACCGGGGTTGGAATCTATCACATTTTCAGAATTGTTTATAAGAATGTTTTTTGTTAAATTGCAATCAAGACCCAGTTTTTGTTAAGCAGAAAAAAGAAATGGGAAACTCGGTGATGTTGCTTTGTTTTGGGCATTCTTGATTGTCACTTTCGAAGGGTTATTGTGGGGATGGTTGTATGATGGTGTATTGTTAAAATCACATTTATTGCCAATTTTAAGTAATAGTATTGAATCCTGCTTATGTTGAAATGTTCAACGCGTAGGTTCGTCCTTTCATGGGGATGGTTGTATGATGGTGTATTGTTAAAATCACATTTATTGCCAATTTTAAGTAATAGTATTGAATCCTGCTTATATTGAAATGTTCAACGCGTAGGTTCGTCCTTTCATTCGGTCGTTAATTTTTGCAATGTAGGCCATTTAATATTGTTTTTAGTGGCAATTTGCATCTGTTTTTTGTTAGGATTCTTTTATCATTGGTCATGCACAGCATAGTGACTCATTCATACGTGCTCAGTTTCTGTTCTGAACTAAGTCTTGTCTCTAGTTGTTTCGATATCTCTTGTCCCAGCAGTGTCTTTGTGTAAATCACATTGGTAAATGTTTCTCAGGATTCCTATTTTAGTTGCATCGGCTGCGTTTTGACCTCTTTCTAAAGTATTTGTGCTGTCGGTTATTTTGAAATCGTGCTTCCTGTTTTCTGAATTCTGTGACAGATGCACCGAGAAGTAGAAAGTCTTTCTCGTTTGTCACACCCGAACATTGTGCGCTATTACGACAGTTGGCAAGAAGTTGAATTTGAACAACAAGAATCAGATGTTGGTATGTTTGACTGTGTACTTAATAGTTCTTGTACGTGGTCATAGGGTCACTGAATGATGACAGAGAACCTTATAAACTTCTGCTTATATGGTTGAACTAAGATTTATAAATTTGACGAAAACTTATGTTGAATTTCTTGACTGGATTTTGTTGGTGGCTGGAAAATGAGAATTGATGTTGTTTGCCCAGATTCTGAGGACGAATCCGAAAGTTCGCGTTGCAGTTCAAGACCTAAAGGGAATGACTATTCTGTAAGTTCTCTTTTATTCTTTATTGTGTGTTGAACTTTAGCTGGAGACGCAGGTCCTATTAAGACAAGTGACTTTATACCATGGCTGTTTTTAGACCCAGGCTGTAGTGACATTTTTACAGTATTTCGACAAAATGGTGGAAAACTGGCTTCAGTTTCAGACCCCCTATACTCGTTATAGTGAGTATTAAATTCTATGTTAAAATGAAGTTCTACTGTGCATAGTAAGACTCTCTGTTTATATATCTAGTGTCCTTTTTCTGACAGGCTTTGAAATGCTATTTATATATTCACATGGAGCTCTGTGAAATGACCCTGAAATGCTGGCTTGCGGAAAGACTTGATCAGGGTAAGCATTCCGTTAAACTGAGTTGTTAGTGAGTTAGTTGCTGGTGAGTCGCAAACCGTTCGCGATGGGTGATGTTACCATTGTCCCCTCCGAGTGCGTGCGGCTGTTGGGGGTACTCTTTGATGGGACTCTTTCATTCGAGCCACACGTAAACGATGTGATCAGGCGATGTCACTTCCAATTGAGAAGGATCCGATCAGTCCGGCGATATCTGCCTGTATCCGGAGTGGTACACTTGGTCCGGGCCTTGGTGCTAACTAGGATCGACTATTGCAATAGTGTCCTGTTGGGCCTCCCGGTTAGCAAACTTGATCGGCTGCAGTCTGTTCTGAATCTCTCGGCGAGGATTGTGTTCGGATGTCGCTGGTGCGAACATGTAACGCCACTTCTCAGGGATCGTCTACATTGGCTCCGAGTCCCTGAGCGGATTGTGTTCAAAAGATGCTGGCTGACGTACAGAGCGCTGCATGACCCGTGCTGTCCTGAGTACCTTGCCTCTCTTGTAAAGAGACCGCAGGGTAATGACAGGAGATCTTCGCTCCGCTCGAGTCGTGGCGTTAAACTTCATGTTCCTCCCCCATCCAAGACCGCCAAGTTCGGAGAGAGATCTTTTACTAGGGGTAATCCTATCTTGTGGAACTCTCTTCCTGATGAGACCACCACGGCTGATACTCCCGAGCATTTCATCACGAGATTAAAAACGCATCTGTTTAGGTTGGGTTATAGTTGAGATGTTAAAGCGCTTTTGTTGTGGGCCTCAGCCTTGTTACAGCGCTATAGAAATTGTCAAGGAATGAATGAATGAATGAATGAATGAATGTTAGTCTTTCTAATGGTTAGTTAGCTTCCTATTTCTTACTAGATAACTGTCAGAAGTTGTCTTTTTGTGACATTCAATGGATCATTGAAAATGTTTGGAAGCTTGATTGACTAGCATAACCTCTAACCGTGGATCACTAATTTTGTGACATTGTAATGAGTGCGATACTGTGTATTGAAAGAAGTGGCAGTTATTGGAGTTGATAGTATTGAAACATCGTCCGTATGCTTTCATTTCAGCGGCAGATTACGATAAGTCGTATGAGATTGCAAAACAGATCCTTGAAGGCATAGTGTACATGCATTCGAAAAATTGGTTTCACCGGGACTTGAAGGTATGAGGTCTACGGGCATTGCATTTCTATTCATCTCTTTGCATATGTACATATATTGCTTTCCTATGTGAACTGGATCTCAAATAACAAGTTTCAGAAATAAAGATTAAATATAAGTAAGTAAGATGAAATTTCTGTAGTGGTGCCCAAAAGCTTATTCACGAGTGCTCAATCTGGGTGAAATCCATAGTTTGTAGTCCGTGGTGGTCAAGGTTGTAGATCCAGGTAGGTAGTCGCAGCAAAGTATTTTTATGGAGGATGATAACAAGATTTGTGGCGGATAGAATGCAGGCCTATAGTAAGGATTTCGCCTTAAGATTTCTTGAAAAATATAGTTTTAATTTGTTTTCGGAAAGTTTGTGGAGTGATGGCCAATGGTGACTGATTTATGGACTGAAGAGAACCAGAGTTATTGATCTTTCGGATCTCTGATGGAAGACCATTCCAGATACGAGACTTTATAACAATTGAAAAAGCTTTTGTCCAATGTACAAATGTAAAGCTGCAGATAATACGTGTGCTTATGCATTGCTTCAAGGCATTCTGCTTTGTTTTGGTTGCCTTGTGAGTGACTTTTTATTGTATTTTGATCTTCATCAATTGTTCTACAGAGATTGTATATCATTGCTTTTTTGTCACAATGACATTTTGCTTGGCATATAGCTGAGCATGCATGCTAGTGTTATGTTGTTCTGAGCCCCAAGGAGCTATGCATTGTACCTGGGTCCGTATACAAATCACTCCGTTGGATTAAGTTTCGAATTGATTGTTAAAATTCTTTCAAAGCGGTTTGACTTTTTTCCAGCCTTTGAACATCTTTCTTTCTGGTGATTCGCTGACCACTGTGCCGAATATTAAAATAGGAGATTTTGGTTTAGCCAGGCAAACATCATCAGATTCGTACAAGAGAGGCTCAAGTCCACAAGGTAAGGCATTGAACTGCACCTTCACTTTTGCATTTTGCTTTTTTGCTCGTTACGTTCTTGTAAGAATTGCAGGCAAATATTAGCAAATATTTCCTTTGAACAACATAAAATGAGGAGATACATCTGACAGATGCCAGGAGGAAGACTAGAAATGCCAGGAGGAGGAATTGAAGCAAAAGTAGAGGCTATAAACCATTTGGATTCCAGAGAGGGAGAGGCACTAGAGATGCCATCGGTGTGATGAGAGTAATATGTGAGAGAAATATAGAATGCTGGTTAGATGTGTATGTATGTTTTGTTAACCTCTTAACTGGGGAATAAATCTGTAACTCAATGTAAACTGGACGGCTCTGAGCCGTCGCGCCCGGTTAAGGGGTTAACTACAAAGAGGCATTCAACCTAATGGAGCAGCATAAACTATTCATAGCACTAAAGTCGGGAGCAGTTGGGAACAAATTGTAGGTACAGGAGGCTGTTTAGGAACATATATATGAAGCTAGCAATACAAATAAGAATTGGGAGTGATAAATCATAGACAGTGTTAGGAAGAGAATCCAGCCAAGGTTGTCCACTGTCACCACTGCTGTTTAATATACCGCATTATCTCGCATATAAGAAGAACGTGGTATGGATGAAGATGGCTAAGATTACATGGGCAGATAAGAAAGCAAATGAGGAGTTTGGAGAAAAGAGGACACTGATCAACAACACCCCAAGAAGAAGGTAAAGGAACTGGATCAGACATGTGCTGCAACAAGAATCACTGCTCAGAACAGTAATTGAGGGAAGTATATGCTAGGTAAAAAGACAAAAGGCAGGCCAAAAATGGAATTCAGGACGTTTCATCTCAGGACGATTCGATGCGGACAATTCATCTCAATGACTATTCATCTCAGGATGTTTCATCAGGACTATTCATCACCCTAACCCTAACCCTAACCCTTATAACTTTATCCGAGATGAGTAGTCCTCCTGATGAAACGTCCTGAGATAAATAGTCCTTGAGATGAATCGTCCATGTTGAATCGTCCTGAGATGAATTGTCCTGAGATGAAACATCCGGATACCCAAAAATGGATGCTATTGGACTGGATGATGAAGACAGATGTTAAAGACAGTCGCACTAACTCAACACAGAACTGAAAGAGCAGGGAAGACTCAGAGAGGAATGAAAACAGTGGAGACCTGAAACTGTCCTACAACTGAGAACATGATGATGATGATGATGATGATGACGACGACAACGATGATGACTATGACGACAGCTCTTTATTTCACCTGGCTCACCTGGATAGCATTTCTATTTCCACGGTTTTGTTATTAAGCTATCGTGATTGTTTTGATACTGCCATTTGCTAATGTGTTGCTCTGCAACTGTTGCATTCATGCATATAGTCAATCAATCGGGGATTTATTTCCAAATCAATCAATCAATCAATCAAGGTTTTCCAAACAAACAACTAATCGATATATTGTCATACATTTCAGAATACAAGCAAAGAATATCAAACATGTATATCCTTTTTGTACAGACTTCCTTTCTTTAAAGTTGATATTCTTTATCTTGTTTTATTAGTTTCATTTTACCTTTTCAGTGAATGAATTTACTGCCGAAGTAGGAACAGCAATGTATGGAGCTCCTGAACAGCTTAATGGATCAGCGTACAGCATGGAGGTTGTTTAACGTGTTTGAACTACGGTAATCTAGTAATGAGTGTTAGAAAATTCCAGTGGCATTTGTTTTGATCAATGGTCGCTTGAAAGTAGACTAGATTACAAATAATTGTAGTCATGGGAATGTTGATGGCAAGGTTCAGGAAAGTGAATAACTGAATATGTGAAAATAGACTATGAAATTTTGATGTCTCTGATCGATAGAATACTTATGGCTCTGTGCTTTAGCTCGTGCAGTTACCGAATCACCAAAATTCTGCCATGTTACTGATGATATTACACCACTGCTCAAATCTCTGCACTGGCTGAAAATAGCAGAACGCGTTAAATATAAAATTATATCGATGACTTATAACTCACTTCATACATCAAAATCAATCTACCTACGAAATCCGATAATCCCACAACATCCTCAATACACTCGATCTTCCTCTCTTGTCACTCTCCTTCGTCGTCTGAATCAATCATCTCTCAAAATTTGCAATTGTTCTTCTTTATATGCTGCACCATTGCACCAAAACTTTTGAGCTAAATTCCAGCATCTCTCCGCTGTCTACACCATGGTCAAATAACAATTCTGAGTCACAATTTCCTTCACTTCCTGCAACATCTCTCAAGTTTTTCTATCCAAACTGAAATCATTTCTCTTCCAAAAATCATTTCTTCCATAGCTGTAAAGTTCCAACCATAATGACCCTTTAGATTAAATGACCCTGCATGAATGACCCCACCTTTGGCTATGGCTACTTCATACTAAGATTAAGCGCCTTGGAATATGAGGAGCTACTGCAGTGCTGCTTTTGAAAGCGCTATAGAAATTGATGAGATTTTACTTACTTACTTAATTATTGCATCAAAACTGTTGTGCCTTTTCACTTACCGGTAGTTTGTTATCAATGAGCATCATGTTTGTAATCTTTTTCTTACTTATGACATTCAAATTTCAATATCCTCTTAATATTACAAATAAGTTAGAATCACACAACGGGTGAAGCATGTGTTGTTGAGGATAGGGTCCATCCATATATTATGTACACACTGTTGGGGGTGTCACAGATTTTGCATACAGGGAAGGGGGCTCAACTGAATGTGTATGTACGCACAAACACAAATGTATGGGTTGCAACAGAGGGATGGGAGTTGAAAATATGCCTTTTTTGTGTACATAATTTATGGCTGGGCCCATGCTAAGTATCTGAACATGTTATAATAAATTTTTGTATTTGTATATGCATAAGGAAATCTGAGTACTATTGAAATATCTGTTTTTGTTTTGCTAGGTATTAATTTATATGTCCCTCTATTAGCCACAGCAGCATCTTTTAATGTATCATTTCTTTGCTTCTGTATGCAGTTCAAACAGGTTGTAATTTGTCATTATGGTTGACAGTATTATTTGTTTAGGGAATGTGTTGTTGCAGTGGTGACATGTTACTAGGCCATCATAGAGTTGAATGGCTGCATGCATTGCATAGTGACCTAGACATGTTGCTAGTTCTCTCTGACTGTTTAATGATTGTATAATGATTTATACTTCATACATTATTATCATGGTGAGATATAAATGAAACCAAAACTCTATTCAGAATATTATATCTTTTGCAGTCAGACATGTTCAGTGTTGGCCTGATATTGTACGAATTGTACTACTTGTTCAAAACCGACACGGAGAAGATGAAATCTTTTGACAATCTGCGAAAGGGAAAAATGGACGAAGAATTTGAAAGTAGTCGGCCAGTTGAGGTTTGTGTAGGAAATATTCGGGAAGTGTTTGATCATTTATGTTTGCAATTGCTTGCTTTGTTGACAAATAATGGAGAATAATGATATTTCAGTGCACAATTTTCTGGCTAATCTAGTGCCTTGCCTGTATTCTGTATATTTTGCACAGGCAAAGCACCAGATTAGCCAAAGCACTTTTACAGATGTTTTGTCTTGGACAGATAACTTCTGTAAATTTTAAATATAAAAGTTATATTGACTTTAAAGCTATTAGATTTTAAGGTATTTAAGCCTGTTGGACAAATTAATTTTTCGCTACTAACAAATGAATGCCCAGAAGAACTATCTGAAAGATTTTTTGTTTTCATTAACTTGTCTCTTATAAAAAAACTACAGGGTGGCGCAAAAAAAACGGACTATATTAAATGCAAGCCTAAATGCAACTAGTCCGGGTTTTTTGCGCCATCCTGTAGTTACAATTTGAAAATTCCTACTGACCTCATCTTTAGCGCCAAGTGCCACTGATACAAATTTGTCATTCGCCTTGGGAATGTTTATAAATTCTCTAAATTAATTTACATTTAATTTGCAAAACTAATTACCGTAATTAATATTTTTTATAATTAAGATGCAAAACATCTGATCCAAGTATTAGAAAAACCTGTTTTAACCAATAATGGTTTCTTTACTAAAGTCTAAATGCTTTCCCCGTGCAAATTTAGTTGCATGTCACTAGATGCATGGCTGACAAGTCTGCAGCTTCAGTGAAGTAGTTGAGAAATAATTGGTTGACATATTATTTGCCCAGATTGATTAAAAACTGTTAGTCTTTATTGTCTATTTTTGTCGACTTCAACTTGATGCATATTTTATTTCAGGCAGTTATTATACGACTACTTACAGCAAAGGATCCCAGTATGAGGCCGTCTGCAGGAGATGTTTTGGATATGCTTGGCTCAAGAAGAGGCAGAGACAATATTGCCGTATGTTATAGTCACATGCTGTGAAACCTTTCATTTACATTCTATTACAGTGAAACTTTAATATAATGCACTCAGTTATAAATGTGTCCCATTTTATAACTTACCACAGTGTATGGTTCTATGTGATGTGCTACCGTATTGGATGGTATTGAATATGACATACCTCAGATATAACGTACTACGTTTTACAGACCCGCTAAGTACGTTATAATGAAGTCCAATTGTATATGTATTTAATTTTAGTTTTAACTTTTTTACATTGTCTTTAAATATACTCGTGTTTCAGGTTGGAGGAATAAATATAGAGAAGGAGATGCCAAGATTTTAAAGAAATATGGATTTTGTAATTGAAATATATTGGTTTATACTTTTTATTTCATTTTATTTGTTTATGTAGCAGTAGGGTAGATCTTGTTATTTTTCACATTTGTTTATGGAGATACTAATGCAGTATTTTGACATAAAATTGAAAATTTAGATGGCTGAATTAGTTTAAATTTGCATATTTTTTAATGGTGGTAACATTCTATAAATTTTGAATAAGATTTGTTGAAGTTTAATTAATTTCTAAAATGGTTCCACTTCAATTTGGACACTGTGTGTGTGTTTGTGCATGTGTGTGTGCATAATAAAGCTAAAATACATAAGACTAATATTTTGTCAGTTTAATCCGTGGTAAATTGAAACTGACTCATGCCTTGGCTGATCTTGCAGAATGCTGACATTGTCTGCAGTATTCAAAGTATGTCTGGTGAACTGTCAGAATTGAAAAGGCAGCTTCATGATAAAGATGTCCAATTGTCAAAGAAGGACGAACTGCTGACGCAAAAGGACGCTCAAATTCTGGCTTTGCAGAGAAGAATTGCGGAATTCGAAACCCTGCATCCACTATAGGTGTTACCGGAGGTTCTAGCGTTCATTTGATTACACGTAGAATGTTTTTGCCTGCTGTGTTGGAGATCTCCTGTATTTTGGATATTAGGAACTACTGCTAAACTCTTCACTGTCTCAGATAAGTTTCAAAGAACAGACCAGGGATATTTTACACCCCCAACACCTTCCAATCTGAGACCAACACCCCCCATCTGAGAGCCGGATGACGTTTTTATGCTTGTCAGACTACTTTTTCGGCAGGACACCCCCAGAAAATACCAACATCCCCAAATTGATAATCCTAGAAATAACCCTGGAACAGATTGTTCTGCTATTGCTGTTTCTGGGCAGCAGCGTTGTACATTTCATGCTGAAAAACTGTGAACTTTGATAATTATTGTTTAAAACTGTAGGAAATAGTTTGTGCAGAACTGGTAGGCTAATGTCTACTGTTTTTCAAACTGTGGGTCGCAACCCACAATGTCACAAGCCTTGAAAGTTGCATGTAGTCTTGGGTTTTAAGAAATTTATATGCCTGCAATCCTCCATGCACGGCTTATATTAAAATGATTACGGGCTGTCCATTAATTACGTCAACAATTTAGGGGGGGGTTTGAAAAAGTTTGACAGTTGTTGACAAGGGAGGGGGCCAAGAGTAGTTGACGTCAACAATTTCACTTTTTACAAATAATCAAAAAATAGGAAATTTCATGGAATACATGTACTACTTATTATAATGGAAAAAAGTATGGAACAAAGGTCATCACCATCACATTTTCACACTTGATGAGCAAAACAGGGAAAATGATTATCACCGCAAAAAATAATAACCTTGTTATTGGGACCTGTCATTGAACTTGGGGGGGGGTCAAAAGTTTTTGACATAATTATAGTGGGAGGGGTAACTGAAAGTTGACAGTTGTTGACAAGGGGAGGGGGTCAAAAATTGCCCAAAAATTGTTGACATAATTAATGGACAGCCCCTTAGTGATTTATTCAATTTCAGTTAACACTAAGTTTGCAGGGTCATGGCATGTTACAAAGCCGCTGAAGTGGTCGCAGTTCCAAAAAGATTTGGAAACCCTGGCCTATAGTACATTTTAAAAAAAAATTAATCTTATTTGGCAATTTCTTTTCACACAAGAATAAAATCACAGAAGATAGAATAATAAATTAATATTATAAGTAAACAGACGAGTTCATCACGAATGCAGATCTGCTATTCGGACTTGACAGCTGAAGACTTGCTGTCTTTCGTGACCTGAGGGCCAGTGTTTATTATAGGCCTTCTCTGGGGGGGGCGGGAATTCCCCCCCCCCCAAGTTTTAAGATTCCCCCCTAAATTTTTCATATGTTGGCTGGGGGATGGAAATTTCCCCTCCAAAAGTGTGGAGACTCAGACCTTGTCCCCCCCAAACATTTCAAAATCCCCCCAATGTCAAGGTGGCTAGAATAAACACTGCCTGAGGGCTGAGAGCCTTTTGCCTTCTTAGGCGCTGCATGCTGCCTGTTTCTTTGGGGCACTACTGGGTGGGGCAGCTGACCGCTTCTTCAGACTCCTTCCCTCCGACAGGTCATTGTCAACAAATGCAGCTTTGGCTTCAGCTACTGTTTTTTTCCGCCAGTGACTGAGTTTTCTTCTTAGGAGCTGCGCGTGGCTTTTTTGACTGCTTTGCTGTCTCCCCAGCGTCTTTGCAGGTCGGTCGTAAGTAGAGAGTATGCTCGTATACTGAGCGGTGTAGCAGCCCTTGATGTCGCAGAGCGGTGGATACGGACAGTGTTTAATCTAGACTCCTGGTCTCCGGGGGGGGGGAACTGACAAAGCCGGGGGGAATTCTGCCAGGGGCCGCTGTTAGTCCATGTAGTATTCCAAAATTTCCGAGGGGAATTTGAAATTTCCCGAGGGGAAAGGGCAATTTTCCCCCGGCAACGGTCTAGATTAAACACTGGATACGGATCGACGATTCCCAGATCGCACAGATTCTTCAGCGCCATAAGAAACTTGGTCTGATCCAGACGATCGAGCCACCGACGGCAGAACGCAAGCGTGCCGAAATGCTTGTCGATCACTCCGAGAAGCTGCCTCGACTTCGTCACTCAGGTCGGAACATGACCGGCTTCATAGTTCTTCATGCAATGAGACGTCGTCGTGAAAGTGACCCTTTTCGGTGCTTCCGAAGGTCTCGATGGCAAAGAACTTGCCTTCCTCCATCTTGGTCGTGTCGCCTCCATTGACGACCGGAATTGACAATTTGGCAATTACGCAAGGATATCGTCATGGATATTAATACCTCCGTGGATATCGTATTCCGACCATTTTGCTCTGAAACTTCACTAACGATAGGAATCTGTTAGGATGGTTATGATCCTGGCGTTTATAGGATTTTTAAGACGCGTAACAAAGGTATGTTCCTGTAAAACTTAAAAAAGTAATTATCAAAAAATTTCATAATTTAATTTTCTCCTTTTGCGCTATTTATCAAAATATGAATAATTATATCTAATATATTTGCCATATCTTCATTCGAATTGAATCGGAGCTTTTGTTTCTGCCATTTATTAAAAACTCGGAAGATTCTTTTCAAATAACATTCGCCAGATGGCCTAATGCTCTTATTATGGATCGCGGCGCGTTAAAAAACCGCGGAAGTGGGCCGCGGTCAGAGTTTAATCTAAGCCGTTTCCAGGGAGAAATTGGCCTTCCCCCGGAAATTTCAAATTCCCCCTGGGAATTTTGGCACACTACATGAACTAACAGCAGCCCCCTAGCTGAATTCCCTCTGGCTTTGTCAGTTTCCACCCCGGAGTCCAGGAGTCTAGATTAAACACTGGCCGCGGTTGCAAAACGTTTGGGAAACCTAGCTTGGGCTAATTAATCGACGGTGAAAAGGTAGATATTAAAACTGTAAACTTCGACACGTTTGAGTGTTCCAGAAGCGCAATGTGACCGCTGTAAAGGTCACGGTAGCGCCGTATTTGACCGATCGAGCGTAGCCGTATGGTCCGGCGCTGATCTCCGTGTGCTAGGCAAGCAGCGACGCAGATATGGCTTACCGTCACAGCTTAACGCTGGTATCCATTTATCCAGGCACAAGCGATGCGCGGCTTGGTTGACCGCCGGCACCACGACTCTATCCCGGGATGGTCACGGTCACCCATCCAAGTACGAGCCGCGATGAACGCTGGTTACCATATCGAAGTGGTTTGTTGTACAGTAGCATTACTGCCACATGTGAAGGCCACTATATATAGACCTCGCTCCGTCAGTCTACCGTTCCAGCGCGTTACTCTGCCACTGTGGCTGCTATTTAGGCAATGCTCATGTATCTTTGATTCGTAAATTTGCAGTAGGGTCTGTCTATCTTGTGTTTTGAAACAACCAGAAGATACCATGGGCGTCCGGAGGGGGTGCAAGGGGGTGCAATTGCACCCCTGAAAGAATTATGGAGTTATACGAAAAAAGCAAAATTACTTGTTTCTTTCGTCAAAAACCTTGTTGTGCACCTCCTGGAAAATGTTTTAATTTCTTTCGTCACAAGGCCCTGTTTTTCACCATCCTTGAAACATTTCTGCGGACGCCCATGGATGATACTAAACGCAGAACATTTGCATCGGAGATACAGATACAAGATAGCGATACATTAAGATATTTTAATACATTTTCAAAGATGCCGGTTTTGTATCGTAGACACGTATCTATAGATACTTGTATTTAAGATAGACCTACTACGCCTGCACTGCCTATATGCCATGCAGTCGATTGGAAAACGTGAAAAGGCACTATAGCCAAGTGACGATTTTTTTTATAAGATGCAAATATGAACGGAAAAGTGCGGAATCGGGCATTTTTTAGTTTTAATTAATTAAATTAATAGATTTAATTTGTTTACGGATTGTCTGTGAAGAGATTACCAATAGTGACTGATTTATTGACTGAAAAACAGTGTTTTTCTAGGCCTGTTAAGGAGGATATTCCCCTCCCCAAGCCTCAAAATCTCTCAAATTTTAGCAATGAAAGAAATTTGCAGGGAGGAACTGTGTCTCTTACCCTCCAGCCAAGTCAACCCCCTTCCTCCCCAAAGACCTGGAGTCTGGATAAAATACTGCTGAAAAAACCCGGGTTACTGAAAAGAAACCAAGCTAGAAAGTGAAGTCGTCTCTATTCTGGAACCTCTAGCTACGCCAGCGATGATGATAATGATGGTTCTGTATGATTTACAGTGTATGCTGTCATACAGTTACCAGACCAGGGGCGGTTCCACGTTAGGGATGCCTGGGGACGCATCCGTCCCACCCAGCTTTTTTGCTTTTTAGTCTTTTCCGGCAAGTTTTATTTACATTTGCTGGGAAAACACTGTTATGAACTTTTTTGCTTGGCAACCTTTTCGGGGTTTCATTTCACCCCCTCCCGCCCCACCAACTTCCTAGAAATTCATCTCATCCCCCACCAACTTCTTGAAAATTTATTGCATCCCCATAAAGAATTCTTGGAACCGCCACTGCTGTTACAATTAATTGCCCGTTCGATGCACTGAGTAATAACGGAGTTGAATCGCATTTTCGATATTCATCAGTTTCAGCGCATTTGTTCCATTTACGTAAATACAAATGCATGCTCTGACACGCGCTGATATTTTCGACCTATATATTTGGCGTTGCGCAGCTGGTTCCAGTCATAACATGAAAGTTAAGCAAAGTTGAGCACGGTTAGTACTTGGATGGGTGGCCGTCTCGGAACAGAGTCTTGGCGCCGGCGGCCAACCAAACCGTTCATCGCTTAGGCGTTTGCAATTAATGGCATAGCATCGTTAAGCTGCGAAGGAAAAGCGCGGGTCTAGAGAAAGCAATGGCAAACTGCTCTATATCGATGACGTAAGGCCACCTGCGTCGTCGCTTGTCTGGTTAATGGAGATCAGCGTCGTTCTGGTAGGGGACTGTATTTACCGCTATATAAGGAGTGTCGTTGCCGAGTTCTCGTTTCGTACCCGGTGCGATTTGGTCGTTTGAAAAAGACGACCACTATAGTCTCGTGTGTGGATCGGTCGGTGTTAATTGCGCTGGCCAATCAACGGAAGTGGTTTTCGGTCGATCTGGTCGATTACGTCATTATCGACACGCTTGTGTAGGGAGGCTAGGAAGCAGACTACTCGGAGAAAACACAGTGATGTTGATCTCTGTGCTAGAAGGAGGCAGTGTTGCAGATTAAAATCTGCTGTGCTGTGCGCGCGCGCTAATATCGAATGCGCCCAGGTGGAGAGAGAGAGAGAGAGAGAGAGAGAGAGAGAGAGAGAGAGAGAGAGAGAGAGAGAGAGAGAGAGAGAGAGAGAGAGAGAGACTCGGAAGAGGATAAAGAGTAGAGAAGGAGAGAGGAGAACAAGGAGAACGAAGAAATAAGTGGAATGAAAACTGGAAAAGCGAAGGATTACAATTATTGGGAAAAACAACCTAGCGTCGCTCATTTATCAGGTAAGTTGTTTTAATTTGAGCTGAAAGCTGTTCTTTGGTGTAACTGGACTCGAGTCTTAACATGTCATTTTGAATTAATTGTTAAGCATTACTGCTAGCTAGGGGTGGGTCGATTAATCGAAATCGAAATCGAAATCGCGATTTTTGAAAAAATCGTAATCGTAATCGACACGATTATTAAATAAATCGAAATAATCGATAATCGTCGAAAAAATAATCGAAATCGCGATTATTTTTCGATTATTCCCGTAAGTGATATTATACAATATTTCCGATTCAAAGAAAGATCAATTTACCGTTGATTATAAGATTTTCATTGAAAATGGATTCAACAGCTGTCCTTCGAAGCGCATATCAGCAGCATGATCCGCTGCTGTCACCACCAACTGCGAAGGATCAAGACGATTCGACAGTACATACCAGCGCAGGCAGCCTCACAGCTCGTACGGGCACTAATACTGTCAAGGATCGACTACTGCAATAGTTTATTATTCGGTCTTCCGGAGCGTCAGTTAAATCGGTTACAGTCGGTTCTAAACCTATCTGCACGGCTAGTCTTTCGAAGCCGCTGGCGCGAGCACGTCACGCCGCTGTTGCGAGACCGCCTTCACTGGCTTCGAGTCCAGGAACGAATCGTTTATAAGCGTTGCTGGCTCACTCATCGAGCTTTATACGATCCCTTCTGCCCCGACTACCTAGCCATGCTGATACAACGATCCACGGTGAACGAACGACGATCGCAGCTACGGTCTGGAAGTCGGGTCCAGCTGCTCGTCCCTGCTCCATCCAAGACCTCTAAGTTCGGTGAACGATCGGTCAGGCGGGGCAACCCGCTCCTGTGGAACTCTCTGCCAGACCGTGTGACTAATTCTGACTCTGTTGAGACTTTCAGAACGAACCTAAAAACACACTTATTTAACATCGCATATAAGTGACACATGTCAAAGCGCTCTTGTTTTTAGCCTAAGCTATGCTTACTGCGCTATAGAAGTTGTCTGATAATAATAATAATAATAATAACAGCGTCTAAAGACAGGTACCATCTTTCTGGGTTTGACAGCAACTTTCGATACGGTGTGTCAGATGGGTTTAATGTACAAACTCTCGCTCAACTTGCCACCCTGGTTCTGTCAACTTGTGGAATTACTCATCTCTGACAGACGGTTCTGAGTTCACTTGGGAGATGTAAGCTCCTGGAGACGTCGACGAAACGGTCTACCATAGGGTCCAGTTCTAGCCCCCACGTTATTCAATTTGTAGGCCTATAGGCCTACAAACGACTTAGGCCTACCTGGTACCATCAGTAGGAAGTTTGGATACGCTGACGATATCGGTCTTGCCGCCCAGGCTCGATCCTTTAAGGAGATTGAAGACCAGTGTTATTTCTAGAATTGTGAATTGGGGAGAGGTGTCGGGAAAATCTGGGGTGTGTTTATTTCTAGGATTGTAGGATTGTGAATTTGGGGTGTCGGGAAAATCTGGGAGTGTCGAAATTTGGAAGTCTCTACCGAAAAAGGCTGACAAGCAAAAAAGCGTTATAGAGACTCACAAAAAGTCTGACAAGCAAAAAAAGTCATCCGAGGATAAAGTTGTGGGGTCTATTTCTCCATTTGGGGGCAGGCCCCTTCAGAGGCTGAAGGAGGTCCAGGCCAGTTGAAATTTCGAGGCCTCTCCTAGCCTTCCCAACAATTAAAATTTTGACAAGCGAAAAAAGGTAATCACCAATTTTGAGGACCGCAGAATACCTTCCTAGCTTTCCCAAAATCCCAAAATTATCAACAAGCAAAAAGGTCATCACCAAATTTTGAGGCCCCTTCTAGTAGTAGCTATCTAGCTTTCTAGCTCTCCCAGAATTCTCGACAAGGAAACAAAGGGAGGCCCCCAAAATGATGGAGGCCCGGGCCGAATGGCCATCCTATAGCCCCCTCTGAATGGGCCTGTTTGGGGGTGTTCATGGCTAATCACTCCTCTCCTTAGAGATCGACTCCACTGGCTCCGTGTTCCACAGCGCATTGTCTACAAGCGCTGTTGGCTTACGTTTCGGGCTTTACACGTTCCACTCTGTCCTGATTATCTAACTGTGCTTGTACGAAGATCGACTGTGATCGAGAGGAGATCGGTTCTTAGGTCCAGTCGGAGAGTGCAGTTGTTGGTCCCTCCCCGTCCAAGACCCTAAGTTTGGGAAAGATCATTCGCGCGGGGGAATCCCGCCCTGTGGAACTCTCTTCCAGACAATGTGACTGGAGCAGTCTCAGCTGGACTTTTCATTAGAAATTTGAAGACACATTTATTTAATATTGGATATGAACTGTGTTAAGCGCTCTTGTTGTAGGCCTTAGCCTTGCGTACTGCGCTATATAAATTGTCAATAAATAAATAAATAAATATGCATTCTGTATGCATATCATTGTCACATCACCAAATGTTAGGGGGTGTCGACCTCAAATTGGGGGTGTTGGGGGTGTTAGGGGTGTAGAAATATCCCTGTTGAAGACCAACTGAGCATCGATACACAGAGGATTGCCGAATACTGTAAAATATGGCGGGAAAGCCAGTTTCTAAAGGTACTGTGAAATAATCGAAATCGAAATCGCGATTATTTAAAAAACCGTAATCGTAATCGAAATCGTAATCGTGAAAAATAATCGAAAATAATCGTAATCGTAATCGGAAAAAATAATCGTAATCGACCCAGCTCTACTGCTAGCCTTAGGCTATACTTGCAGAGACGTCATTTCACTGTTTTTCAGGGGGGGAGCAAGACACTTTCGACCGGTCATGTTTGCGAAAAAGTTGGCGACGTTTTTTTGTTGCTTGCCAGCTGTTTTGTGCGATTAGTTACCGGTGGGGGATGCATCCCCAGTCATCCCCAACGTTGGCAACGTGGAACCGCCCCTGATGCTTCCATTTGATTTCCTCTCTCCTGGCAAATGCGCGGACGCGGACTCAAGGCTCAGGGTTTTTCTTAAGCGTCATTTTTATTTCGCGGTGTTAGTGTCTGCCTTAAAACTCTTCTCGAGTATTTTTAGCAGTGGCGGTTCAACCATGCTGATGACTGGGGATGCATCCCTCCACCGGGGTTCCGGATGACCTTTTTTGCTTGTCAGCCTATTTTCCGGCGAGTCTTTAAAAAATTTAGTGAAAAATACTGCAAATGACTTTTTTCTTGCTTGTCGGCCTTATTTGGCAAGGTTTTTTAACATTTAGTGAGCAAAACACTACTAACAAGTACCTTTTTATCTTTTTTTCTTGGTTTTCTTCTTCACTTTGCATCCACCCACCATGCAACTTCAAAAAAAATTGTTTCATCCCCACCAAGAATTTGTGGGACCGCCACTGATTTTTAGCACAGTCATTCGATGCCTTACTGTATTGGGGTTGGTGCTATAAAAATGATAGCTGATATTGAATATTGTCAATGTTTGTTTGTTTGTTGAAGAGAAGGAGAAACTGCTTGTCTGCAATGGAAACTGGGTTCATCGCTTCCAGTTCAAAACAGACTTCTGAGTCTGACGACATAATCGAATTACGTAAGAGGAGATGTTTTACTCGACGGTGTTTTGAATGGCTGCATTTAGTTATGTTATGGAAAATTCATATGCATTTATTTTGTAACGATTGTGGCTTTGGGCGTATTTCATTCTCCATTCACCATTTCCTTTCCTTACCGTTCTCTTTATTTCCCTTCTTTCCCTTTCTGTCCCTTCTCTTTGTTTGCTTTTCATTTTCTTCCATTTCTTTCCCTTACTTTCCATTTCTTTTCCCTCTGTATAGACCTATTATTAAATTATTGAAAGGGATTGACTCCTAAATACGAATTTCACGAGACAATTAGAAAAAAATCAAAAGCGGCTAAAGTTGAGACAATATACCTGGAACTGCAACCGAATACATTTATCAACAGTGAAAACGTTACTTAGGCCACTTTAAAAAACCTTATCTGTAGGCCTACTAATTTGGTTTCCTGAACACGAAACGAACATTTTTATTGGCTCTCGTTTTGAAGATATTTCATATAGCTCAATTTCTATGTTTCGCCATGTAAATTTATCCAATAGGACTGTAGCGAGTAGGGCTGCGCTAACCGAGTAGTACAGGAGTCGAGTAGGAGTCGAGTAGCTTAGCGAGTACTCGAGTACTTGCGTAAAACCGGAAATGCATGATTTGCTAACGTTACACGTCACATAATGCTTATTATTTGCCTCATGGCCCTCATTTAACCAAAGCAGAACATTAGATACAGTTACATATCAATTTTTCGGATATTCAAGCGTTTTCAAATTTAGTATAACAGAAGTTACAGAACAGAAACTATTTTACCGGTACTGGCAAAAATATGAGGTCTTCACTAGAGTTGGCCCACTGTGGACAACGTCTTAACTAACTGGGGCATAACGAATAAGGATAACCGAAATAAGACTGATTAATAATCATTTGTAACAAATAACGGTAGGCCAAATTTTAATGAAATTCTTTGGTTATTCTTTATTTATCTATTCTATTCTTTGTTTAGTTATTCTATGCGAGTACTCGACTCCAAAAAATTACTCGACTCCAATTTGGAGTCGAGTACTCGCGTTACTCGAGTTACTCGGCGCAGCATTAGTAGCGAGATGTTAAAAATAAGCCTTAACTTAAGTAGTACGTACTATTGCATCACATTGAATAATAAGCCTTCATTCACACATCATCCAGAGTTTATTGCATCATTTCTGATGCAATGCTACTGGCAGGAGGCTGCTAAAGTAAAGTTTACGTCAGTAGCGTACTGTATAAAGGCCAGTCAGAAGGTTGAGAATTTAAAATATGTCATACTTCGCAGGCCCGCAGGACCTTTTTTGCTTGTCAAGCTATTTTTAAGGTAAAATTGAGCGCTGACGACCTTTTTTTCTTGTCAAGGATTTGCAAGAGAAAAATTTAACTTCGGAAAAATCTGCACCCTCTGACCAAAATTCGTTCCGCCGGCCCTGATACTTCGTGTGACATTTGAAGCGCCACCAGCAGTTGGAGCCTTTCTTCAGACAGGAGGGTAATCGGGTATTCTGTCCAGATATTGAGGCTCTCATGAATGTCTTAGAAATCACTTATGACCCACAAGAATAAAGACCATTTTAGACTTTTCAAAAACTGAGCATTAAGACAGTGAAAATCGTCTTCCATCTGTTCTAGCAGTGCATGCTATCCACATGAAAGAGACGCACGGTGACTTGAAGCAGCTCATGAACTCACACCGATAGGCTTGTGTCGATCCGCCAAGCCGAGCTCTGGAAGCTGCCCAAGTGGGTGAAGTGGGTGACATTTTCCACTTCTTTCCCGTCGACGATGAAGCTGTAGAGCTCAAATTTTGCAGGTTTTGTCTTTTGCCCATGCATGAGGCGTGCAAAACTAGATGAAAGGCTTCTGTTTAAAGGTGGCCGTGAGCTTTTGCAAGGTTTGTTGTGGATATGTCTAAGAGTGCGATGTCGTCGGCATGATCGAGGTCACTAAACCTGTGCTTCTGGCAGTTGGATCCCATGGTTTGTTGTTACTCATTCCATTATCCAATCCATAGCTATGCAGAAGAGGGCAAGGGCTAGGACGCATCACTGTCGGAATCCCTATGGATGTCGCGAAGGCCTCTGAGTGTGCGCCGTTGATGCGCATTCTAACGTTGCTGCGTTCGTGGAATCCCCTTATCGGATCAGACTGAGTAAGAATGGAATGTCGGGACTGCAATGCCTCTCATGTCCTGCCAGAGTGTTCGACGGTCAACAGAGTCAAACGCTTTCTTCAGATCCACGTAGACGACCTGTAGCGACTGCATGTTGAATTCGCAGTAGAACTCAGAGAGTAGTCTAAGAGCGATGGTTGCATCCGTGGTGGACCTACTTCCGCTGACTCCAGACGGCTGAGATCGACGACAGGTGTCATTGGTGAACTCAATCGTGATGTACGGAGCTCTGTAAAGCGCTCTTGATCTTGGCCTGCTGTGACTATAGCGCTATATAAGTTGGCATATTAACTAACTAACTAACTAACTAACTAACAAATGAGGACGTTTCACTTATTAGTATCCAGTACTTTGTCATCTTCTTCTTCGGGTGCCGTGAATTTCTACGTTGGCGACTATGGTATCCCATTTTCTCTATTTGCGGCCCAAAAACATGAAACTCACTTCCCTCGGCTGTCATATCTTCCATAGAACTGAGTATTTTCTGATCTAGACTTAGGACCCATCTTTTTAAAATGGCATATCCTCCATAGCTTCGCCTCGTTTTCTCACTGACTGATTCCTGGAATGACTCGGTCTTTTGCTGATGGATTTGAAGTAGGCCTACCATCGATTGATACCTCTAGAGTGTTCGAAATGGTGCTACAGAAGTGCATAATTGTTATTTTATTTCTCTCTCTCTCTGCTGTTCGTATTTTGTATTTTGTCACCAATAAGCCTACCAAAGTCGTTGAATTTGAAAGGCATGCATGGTTAAAAGCTGTTACTTCCGTAATTTTCTGAAAAAAATTGAAAATATGAATGTACGAAGGCGCAGGTTGCACTAAATTGAAAGCAAATTTCTTTCCAGTTGGTTTTCCTCCACAGTATGCTTTCTGATTCCCATTGTGACCTTTGGATTCGAAGTACCATCACCTGATACCTTTGTCTATTAATTGGCAAAATAAAAGTTCTTGACTGTTAATTAATTATTGATAAATGCCCCATTTACTTGGGCCTATTTGATAAGAAGAATGGATTATAATGTATTTCCCGCCCTGTTTTGAATATCACACGCGGGTGGAACACATTTAAACCTGACAATGATAGCTAACGGCGTTGCACTGCCTTCTTACTTCGCAAGTGTTCTTGTTTTGGCATTCTTCACATCAGGTGGCCGGTGCTATAACAATATCTTGAAAATTATGACGATGATGATGTTGATGATGATTATGATGATGATGAATTGATGATGACGACGACACTGATGATAATAAAAATAATAACGAAGGATAACGTAGGGCTATATGTTTCGCTGGTGAACCAGAGGCGGATCTAGGGGGCAGGGGATACACATGTCCCCGGGCGCCGAGGTGAGGGGGCGTCAAAATTGGATATTTGGGTAAGTGAAATGCACAATAAAGAAGAAGAAGCACACACAGGCGACGACCTTTTTTGCTTGTCAGTTATGTTAGGGGCCCAACGTACACTTTGTCCCCGGGCGCCGAATACCCTATAGATCCGCCTCTGCGGTGAACCTTTGAAACTACGAAAACCTTGGCTACTTTAAGGCCTACATCTTATCGGCTGCTTTCGAAATTACCCATCGGCGCCTTGGAGGTTCAGGCGGATCAAACTTGTATTTTACTTTTGCCAATATTAAAGAACAGACGTCTTTCTGTGGTTTGTGTTCCGCCCAGTTTATGATTCAGCACGTATGTTATGCCTTGTGTGTCCTATACGGCGTAGTTATCTTTAACTATGAAGAAATCGGGCTTTTATATTAAAGGCAAATCTTTGAGAAGGTCTAACAGGTATTATTACAGTTAAAAGTCGCTTTTAGGGACCCCGGCTAACGGCCCCTTTAAGGACCCCGGCTAACGGCTCCTTTAAGGGATCCCGGCTAACGGTCCCTGTAAGGGACCCCGGGCTAATGGCTCCTTTAGGGGACCGGTGGAAAGAAGGCGTCCATGTTAACCGAGTTCGAAGTAACTTTTTGAGTCTCGCTCGATCACGATAAAAGGTCCTGTGTTAACCGTCGGCCACGGCATCCACGCTATCAGAGTCCGCGTCAATAGCGTTTTACTGTTTCATCTTTCAATGTTTATTTTCAGTATTAGTTAGTATTAGTTACAGGCTGATTTATATAGCGCTATTGTCAGTGTTTTGAATTCTAAAATAAAGCTATAATTCAGGGGCGCTGAAAGAGTGATTTAATGCGAGAGGTCAGCAAGAAGATCTAAGCCTAAAATCAGTTGAAAACCATTGACGCCTCAGCTGCTAATAATTAATCTGCTGTTTCCCATTTACAACGACCATTTACCGTTAACTGTTCTCACAAGGCCTTCCTTCGATACAGGGGCTTCTATCCCTATTTATCGCGGGCGCAGCTGCGCCCGGGAAAAAATGGGGAGGGGGAATATTTTGCTACTAATCTGAACTGAACCGAGACGGATATTGATTCAAAATAACACTGGCCGTGACGTAATCAATGATAGCTATGCCTAACACAAAGGATAACAAGCTGAATATAATACTACTGTAAGTCTACAGAGGAGCAAATTAACAGGGAATTTGTAATTGGGGGGATTTGTAATTTCGGGGGGGAATTGAGCCCGGCTGCAAGGGGTGGGGATAGAAGCCGCTGCTTCGAAATCTGATGTTGATGTATCTTGTATTGCAACAACCTTCGATCCCGATGGTCAACCTAAAGGAAAGAAAGACCTTGCTTCTCAGCGCTATTCATCCAGGTGTAATCTGGAGGCCGAACTCAATGCGCCCCCTCCCTCCCCCGGTATTTTCGAATATCTGGCTTTATAAAGAACACACGGAGCACAATCAGCACATCCAGGAGCGGCGCTGGGTTTTGTTGGCTGGGTGGGTCTAATGTAATCTACACAACCAGGACGCTGCTCAGACTACCCCTCCCCATTACCCCACCCCAAATCATAATTTCTCTGCAGATTTGCACGATTTGCTCGGGTGTCCCTGCCCGAGACTGGGTGGGTCCGGACCCGCGGACCCACCCCCCTAGCGCCGCCCCTGGGCACACCGGTGATATTTTTGCTTGTACCCGACTTTTCAACTCCAACATTCGAAATTTTGCCCTCTGAAAAAATTTCTCTAGGCGCTCACGGATTACTAGAAACCTTGGATAGCGTATGTTGCCTATCGTTTGCATAGGCCTACATGTGTTACAATGCGATTAGTGAAATTTTGTCGTGAAAATTGATAATAAGGAAGAAGAAAACAGAATGCAGAGAATGTTGAATAAGACGGTTTCAGATCTGATGTTCGATTGAAACACGATTGCTTTAATATCGACAAATTCTTAGTGCAGACGAAAATTTCAGGACATTAATTTCTTCTCAAATATTCGAATCAGAGTCCACGAACCCGAACTCACTCAGAATAATGCTAATATTAACATGGTTAAATTCGCCTCCTAAACTATTTAAAATCACGTTATTAATGACTCTCTCTATATAACAATGACTCTCCAGTCATTATATATATAATAATGGCGGGGAGTCATTATGAAATATATATATTATATATATATATAAAATGACGGGGAGTCATTATTATATGGAAGTCATTATTATATACTACACCGGAAAACCTGCTTTGACCATCCACTTACCGTCGCAGCAAACGGAGGTCAATGTATTACGGCATGCCATTATCATATTCCGGTCATAGACAAGCCTATTGTTGAGGCTGAGACAAATTTTCTTCGGATTCTTCTGATCAGAATAATGTTTTAGATACTGGTGTGTGTATGGGGGCCGTCCATAAAGTACGTAGCGCTAGTTTTGACAGTTTTTTACCCCTCCCCCTGTCACAAATCTCGGAAACCCCTAAAGCGTTGTCCATAAATTACGTCTCGCAGGTTTTCTATTTAATATATTTGACTTTCTTGTTCAATTAATTTTAAGCAGAGAAACAGATATGGCCATGATGGCGAATATGGTTGAGACCTTGAATTTTATCTGCAGCTGTATCTCTGGCAAACTCTATCAGGTATATTTAAGGTTTCACTTATACTGAAAGTATGACGTCACGGTGGTCCTTGTCCCGCCCCTGTCACGAACTGTCAGCTTCTAAGGCCCTTTCCCTCGAACGTGACGTACTTCACAGACTGCCCCTATTGTATGTGTGTGTGTGTGTGCGCGCGCGTGTGTGCGTTGGTGCGGAAAAGCCACGGTGTCACCATGAACCTCCTCCAGTCTCCTGTATCAACTCATACGTGCAAATGGAATCGATTCGCCTATTCGATTTACAAACGTTTTGATGCCAGCCCCCTTGTGGTGTTTAAATTGGGGTCACGCGGGGCGGCCAGCACCCCATAGCGACGTCACTGGGCTGGTGTCATAATATTAGTTGTTGTCAGGGGCGTAGCCAGGAATTTGATTTGGGGGTATAATGCGATTTGGGAGGAGGTATAAATCTTTAAAAACACATTAGAAACTTTAAGGTAGCCCACCGCGTCGCTACGCCCCTGGTTGTTGTTGTTTAGGGGTTTGAAGTCTCTGGGGTTAATATTATTGAGGACTGTATATGTGTTGTCTTTCTGTTTAGAATTCGATGGCAGCGTCGTTTTGTGTCGTGTCTGTGGAGACCGAGCCAGCGGCTTTCACTACGGGGTTCATGCCTGCGAAGGCTGCAAGGTATAGGTCTGCAGTCAGTGTTTATACTGGGCCTTCTCTGGGGGGGGGGGTGATTCCCCCAATGAATTTTTCCTCCCAAAATTTTGACATTTGGGCATGACCTCTCCAATGTCTTTTACCCCCCCCTTCATTTTAAACTTCCCCCAATGTCTAGGTGGTTAGAATAGCCACTGGTCTACAGTGCATCATCTTCTGGCTGTCTGGTATTAATTTTACTGAAAGGTTATTTAGCTGTTTATTATGATATGCTATTGGGCAAGTCATGATTTTCCACCTTAGCCTATAGGGGTACCCGGGGGCCCGTGCCACCTATTGAATGCCTGCTCCCCCAATGACCCCTTGTTGTAGGGTTACCAGATCAGTTGGAAAGAATTTAAGGACACACAAAACACATTGGCTTGTCAGACTTTTCAGGGCGTCAAAGAAGCACAAAAAACTAGTGATGACTAGCCTTTTTTTGCTTGTCAGACATTTTTAGGGCGTAGTAAAGGACGCAAAAAAGGCATAAAGAACTAATGATGACCAGTTTTAGCAAGCAATATCAATCAATAAAAAAGCCATTTTAATCTAGAGTAATGTCCGAAATCAGTAGTCACTATTTTAAATGAAATTTAAGAACATTTTGTGTCTTATTAAGGACAAACGCATGAAATTTAAGGACATTTTGTGTCTTATTAAGGACAAACGCATGAAATTTAAGGACATTTTGTGTCCTTATTAAGGACAAACGCCCTTAAGGACGGGGCAACGGAATTTAAGGACTGTCCTTATCATTTAAGGACGTCTGGTAACCCTACCTTGTTGGTACTTATACTTACTACTACATACCTATCAACAAATGGTTCACCCCATGCTTAGAAGTTGACACCACAACTCCTCCCCCACTTGCCAAATCCTGGATCCGCCACTGCTTTTATAATGATGTAATTATGGAATGTAAATGTGTTTGGTAAATTAAAATAATCTGCCGTGAAAAATTATTTTGTCGCTTATTATCCTGCTACTGTACTGTATATTGAGCAGATCATCAGTTTTGTGGTTAATACCTATTCTAATTACTATATCTAATGGAACATTTAAAATTACATTCCAATATTCCTACAGTTCCGTAGCCAGGGTTTCGTGATGGGGGAGAGGGTGGGTACAGCGACATTTTCAAAAAGTCTCCGACCAGCAAAACAAGGTCGGTCAGCGAGTTCTTAGCACGTCCCGGTACCCATGCAGTGACTTAATTCTGCCATCAGCATTGGGGGATAGAAATTATTTTTAAGGGTCTACCACTATACCCATTACCCACTCATAAATATGTTTAAACTCTAGCGGTGACCTTTTATTGCTTGTCAGACTTTTTAGAACGTTAAAGAAGCGAAGAAGCATAAAACATTGGGGGGATAAATGATGCTACATATCCCTCGGATAATTATTGGATGGGTCCGTCCTCCGCAGTCCCCCCCCCCGTGATCTACGCCCCTTCGTGTGCCGGTACTCAGATCCCACGACCGCTCTCCGTGCCCCTTCGTGGCTAGACCTACGTGATTGTAATATGATGTCAAATCGAATGTCTTCACAATATTCGAATTGACAAATACTCATTTCAGAATTTTTCACAAATTTCAACCAAAGTTTCATCGTTCATAAATGTATCGCGCAGGGTTTCTTCAGACGCAGCATTCAGCAGAAGATGCAGTACCGCTCGTGCCTGAAACACCAGATGTGCTTCATCACGCGTGCCAATCGCAACAGGTGCCAGCACTGCAGGTAACGATCGTTCGTCGTCGTCATCCAGGTTCAGTCCTTGCCTGCTGTTGTCAAGAGGTAGACGACAGTCACTCAGAGTGACGTGTGTTGAAGGAAGGCCGAGAGCGTTATGCTTTCAATGCTATCATTTCAATTTCATTCATTGGCCTTCACGCGACGCTGTATATGAAGGTTTTAAAATGAATATACTCAATCAAGATCAGTTCACGGTCACTGATTTTCTCCAGTCAGTTAAAACTGCTGAGCGCCTTATTCTAGAGGAGTGGTCATAAAAGTTTTTTTAGCCAGGGCCACGTTGCTGACTTATGTAAGTTCGGCGGGCCTCCCACATGCACAAGAAATCGAATTTATTAAATTACGGGGAATGAATAACTGTCAGTAGGATACTATTAATTGTATCGCCAAATTATGCTGCTGTGCATAAAGCACTCTGAACAATATATAATTCGCTATTGAAATGGTTTTTAACTACTGCGAGATACACAAAACTGATGCTTTTCTGACAAAATTATTTCGAAGTGTGTAGTCCTTATAATAAGTAAGGGTTTTAAATGTGGGCCTACAACAGATAATGCTGATTTGTAGCCTAATTTACCGTACTTCGCCTTTTAAAATATCTTCTCAAACAAATAGGCGGTCCCAAAAGCACAACTGAATTCACGAGCAAACTTTTTAAACGAGCAAATTGATTACACGAAAGACATTTCTAAGATTCGGTAAATTTATTTTGGCGACTACTGTTGGGATGTCTAAAGTGTAAGGATGTTATTGACACACACACTGCACGTAAAATGGTGGAAAACTGAGTTCACTTTCGGCTACCATACAATCTATCTAGTGATAATTTAAGTCTATTTCTCTATGATACAGAGTCTGTATTACAGACGGCGAAGAAAGAGATTCTTAAAATAGATTCAGTACGAATCGCGCATGTTCTTCATTTTTAGCCGAGGACCGGTATAGTATATTATAATGACTCCCATATAATAATAACTCCCCCCTCATTATTATATATATAATAATGACTCCTCCCATCATTATTATATATATATAATAATAACTCTCTCTATATTATAATAACTCCCTTAGTTTTTCAAAAGCCAGCTGAGATACCATGGTCTAGAGCACCAAAAGCTTTTTTTTATATCGAGGATTGTTCCAAATAGTGTGCTTGTGGGATTCAAAATTTGTTGTTTTGGTATCAATTAAATTCATTATTGGCATTTAAGTGGAGAAATAGGGTTAAAACCATATTGATCAGTGGATAGCATATTAAATGCATCTAAGTAGTTTAACATTCTGATAAGCATTGCCATTTCAGAAATTTTAGGAAAACTGGGAGATTGGAAATGGGTCTATAATTTCATATAACCATTTTAGAGACATTTTTCTAAATTGGGGTTATTTTTCAATTTTTAGGCCTACTTCTTCTGGGAGTTATTATAATATAGAGAGAGTTATTATTATATATATAATAATGAGTGGGAGTCTTAATTATACATATAATAATGAGAGGGGGAGTTATTATTATATGGGAGTCATTATAATATGCTACACCGGATTACAGACCTTGACGGCCCGCGGGCCGTACTTTCGAGACCTCTGTTCTAGAGTCTAGACAATTAAGTTCTGTTGTTATTCTGCAAAGATCACGTTTAGTTGAGTGACTACGCTTAAAACAGCTTTGAACCTCTAGCAGTATGATCATCGGGTGTAGGCCTAATATTTTGTGAAAACTTGAAGAGAATTGTTGATTGCATTCAATTTTCATCTGTTTATTTTAAAATAGTCAAGGTGATGTAAAGCACACATTTTAATTTTTAGGTTGAAAAAATGCATTACCGTTGGAATGTCAAGAGATGGTAAACTCGACCTTTACATTAGCTTTGTAGTTTTAATTTTTCAAGTAAACAGACTGATTGGATTATTAATAATAATCATTATCATTTGGCATAGATGTGGGCTTGCTTAGGTAACTGGGACACGAGAAGGGATGTAGTGCGAAACTGCGACTGAAGAATCGTAGGTACAGTTATGACCATTACTTCATTAGTGCTTCACAGGGCTTTTTTGTAAAAAAAATATTTTCCGGAACGCAATAGTCACAAGGTAATTGTCAACATGACGTAGTCCCCCAACAGTTACTATATGATTATAATCAATGTAATGTAATGCAATGTAATGTAATGTAATGTAATATAATGTAATGTAATGTAATGTAATGCAACATTAAATTCATACATAGAAAAGTTCGAACTATATCAGTTCTAAATTTTCCATTTATGAATTTAATGTTGCAAAAAATACCAGTCTTGAGATTTTTCTGAACGTCGCTCCCAGTGGCGGCTCCACAGGGGGTCCCCAGGGGGCCGTGCCCCTATTGAGTTCCTGCCCCCCAGTGGTCCCCCTGTTGGGACCCTATACTTAATACTACATACCTAACAACAAATGTTTGCCCCCCCATGATTAGAAGTTGCCACCCCAACGCCCCCCCACTTGCCAAATCCTGGAGCCGCCACTGGCCGCTCCGCTTCGTTCCGACACAAAAGGGCCCTGGTGCTTCATGGTCCAACCATTGCATTGCTATCATGATGACGTAGTTGCGAAATGACTGAGGCAAGAGTTGTTCGAATGAAATGTACAGAATGTATTCGTCGAATGTTGAATTTTTTTTTCCTTTTGTTAATTAAGGAGTAAAGTTGTTTCTCTTATTCTCAAGGTAAACGCTGTTCGAACTGTTGCAGCAATGCGACAGTGCAGCTTTTCTGTTTGCTGTTTATTTGTGCTGTTCGGTGGCGTAGCCAGAATTTCAGAAGGGGGGACGTCGACATTTTCGGGTGAAAATTCTTAAAATCTCGACGACCAAAAAACCGTCATCGTATAAAGCGTTTTCAACTTATTTCGTGCATTGTTCTCGACCTCAAACTATACCTACTCACCCCCACCCTAACTACTTAACGCCAGTCAACGGTTCTGCACAAATCCCACGACTGGTTCCCGCCCAACAGTGGCGTAGCCAAGGGGGTTTTGGGGGTTAAAACCCACCTTGGCTGCCGATGAAACATATTTTACATGCTTTCCATACATTTTTCATTTTCGGACGCGATTGTGGGGGTCAAACCCCCCTTGGCTGGCTGCCGATTGAAAAAATTTCTAAATGCTATAGAAAAATAGAAAAATTAGAAAGAATACGAAGGTGACGACCTTTTTTGCTTGTCAGCTCCTAAAAAGGAAAAATAAGAAATTTTTTGCAAAGTTTGGTCACGATCGAAACCATGTCCCCCTTCCGGAAATCCTGGCTACGCCACTGCCGCCCAATAGGGGGACCGGGCACCCCCGTGTCTCCGCCTATGGCGCTGCTTCATGTTTCTCTTTGTTTTTGGCCGTTGCAGCTGTGCGCTTTGGCCGAGTGCCAAAGAGAGAAAAGGCGAGGATCGTTGAACAGATTCAAAGAGTAACGCCCAGCTGCATGGCTCCTCCGCTCTTGAATCTATCATCGCCAACGAAGCTGGATTGCGATGGCAGATAATCGGGGCGCACATGAAGACCTGCGAATTTACGAAAACCGACTTTGAACAGTTCTACGTAAAAGCTTGGTCTCGCCGTGAAATTGTCAACTGCTCACCGCACATGGTTGTTAATTGTTTTTTCTTGTAATTAGGCATGGGCGTCCGGAGGGGATGCAAGGGGGTACAATTGCACCCCCTGGAAAAATTGTGGAGTCATGAAAAAAGTAAAATTACTTGTTTCTTTCATCGCAAAACCTTGTTTTGCACCCCTGGAAATTTTTTTTGTTTCTTTCGTCACAAGACCTTGTTTTGCACCCCCCCTGGAAAAATTTCTGCGGACGCCCATGTAATTAGGCATAGCTTAACCAAATCTAATACCTTTAAGAACGTGTCTTATTTTTTGCCTTGATTATCTTTACGACTTGTTTTCATATAATTAAATATCATCATAGTATATATTTGACATTTAACAAGATACAACAATTAGGTTTCTAACATAATATATATGTCCAAAGATACAGAGGGAATAATTACAAAGAGCTAATAACTAACTTGTTACTAATACTTAACTAATAAAATATATAATATGACTCATATGAGTTGACATCATACTCTACATAGTGTATGATTGACTATATGAAATTGAACACAAAATGTTTACTGGTTGTATCAAAAATATTTCCTAGTTGAAAGTTCGTTAGTTTAATATAATATATATTTTAATATAAATAATTATTATTAAATTAAAGATAAGGTTCATATAGAGTTGCAATAATAAGATGACCGTATTTCTGTGAACATAGAACGGGACGCGTCTTTTTTCTGCAAACAAAGAGAAGGTTATATGAATATTTATGAACCGCGTGACGCTCTTAATGTGAATATTTCTAAAGCAAAGACAACTTTATGGGTTAGGTTTGGGGTTAGAGTTAGGGTTAGGGTCAGGGTTAAGGTTAGGGTTAGTTAAGGTTAGGGTTAGTTAACCTAACCATAACCCTAACCTAGACCCTATGCATAACCTTCTGTTTGTTTGCAGAACAAAAGACGCGAACAGGACACCCTTCTAACCTCCCAAGTCCCATCGGCCATCGTGTGGATGACATTGACAATCTCGTCATTTATTATTATTTTATTATTATTATTATTATTATTATTATTATTATTATTATTATATGGAAGGATTCTCATTCTAGTGATTCGATACATATTCGATAGACCCGTTGGACTAAATGTAGGCCTGCGAAGCAGACAGGATCTGATCTGATAGCCGCGTTAGATTCTTTAAGTGAATAAATCGCGCATAATAATAATAATAATAATAATAATAATAATAATAATAATAATAATAATAATAATAATCAGTGGCGTAGCCAGGATTTCCGGAATGGGGATTGGTTTTTGGTTTTGACCGTGACCAGTAAAAAAGGTCCTCGCTACTTAAACCGTTACATTTTATAGCCAAAGAAGGTTTTCCAAAATTAAAAATGCATGGAAATTCATTTAAAAAAATTTGTTTTCGGCAGCCAAGGGGGGCTCAACCCTCTTGGCTACGTCACTGATAATAATAATAATAATAATAATAATAATAATAATAATAATAATAATATTAACGTGATTTTAAGCAGGGGCGTCGCTGGGGGTGGGTCCGCGGGTCCGGACCCACCCAGACTCGGGTAGGGGCACCAGAGCAAACCGTGCAAATCCGTTAAAAACTTTTGTTTGGGTGGGGTAGTCTGAGTCGGGACCTTGTTGTGTTCAGATCCACTGATTAAATCATTAGACCCACCCAGCCAAAAAACCCAGCACCGCCCTGATTTTAAGTGTTTTAGGAGGCCAAGTTAGTCTGTGTGAGAACCACTGCAACTTATGGTCACCAGTTTATTTTTTTTACAAGTCTTTACGTCATCTGAACCATTTAAATTGTGTCTCCAAAGTGACAAAGTCGAAGTAAAAACTGGACGTACAATGAAAGACGGAATAAAACGGCGTTCCTCTGTCAAATATGCGAAAGATTTTCCCTTCAGAACGCCATTTGCAATAATGATGATATAATTGACAGTTAGGCCTTTCATTTTGCGACCGCATCCATTTATAAACAATTGATCATCTAAGATAATAAATAATTTAATATGTAGGCTAAGCTTACTTAGAGGTCACAATCCAAGGATCTTATAGCTTTGTTTTCTGACAGGACATGCACTGATGTAAACTTGGCGGAAAAGTGAGGGGACCAACCTCTATACCTTTCCCTCCCTATGGTAGCCTCTAAAAAGTGGGGAGGGGAGCTCGAGCCTCAAGACCGAATATAAGTTTAAGCCTATACGCCGAATATGGTAAAAAAGGTAGGTCCCGTACTCGAGTCAGAGCGTTTGGTTCCGGCGCGACGTAGGTTGTATAAGCCATTAATATAGGGTAGGTTGCCATTACTTTTCCCAGACCCACGTTTTACCTCGCAGCTTAACATTGCTCCTCAGTTTACCACCGCCCTCTAGCGAGTAAGGCCGAGTCGACCTTAGGGCTTCTGCGGAAATTGAACCGGCGACCTTATGCTCCATCGTCCATCGTTGTTACCACTCTGCTAACTTCCCATCCCACGCCGCACATGACGTTTTGGCAATTTATAGCCAGGGCCGTCGAGAGAAAATACTGGGCGGGGGACAAATATTGATTCCGGGCTTCAAATCTTGACAAACAAAAAAGCTTATCTTTTATCCTCATATTAAATCAATGCTGACAAGCAAAAAGGTCGTCACATCTTTTACATTGAAATAATTTTTTCTGGCCCTTTGTTTATCGCCAGGCCCGGGGGAAATGTACCCTTTTCCCCCACTCTCGTCGGCCCTACACGAATCGTTATCATGCCACCGAAATTTCGAGTGATTTGTATCACAGATTATATATTTTATTAACAACGCATATTAATTAATAATATTGATTAATAATATTAATGCAGAGCTGAACGTGTTTTTCTGTAGGCTTGTCCACTCAACCCATTTCCAGATGATCGAACTAGTGCGGACAAGTGGGATCAGTTCTCTGATTGCTTTGTGCCTTCAATTCGAAATGTAGTGAGCTTCGCACAATGCATTCCTGGTTTCTCAGTGCTAAGTGGAGAAGATCAAGCGACCTTGCTTAAGGCTGGAACGTTCGAGGTGCTGCTGGTGCAGTTTGCTCGTCTTTTTGACTCCAGAAATAACACAATGCTTTTCAGAAATGGAAAAATCTTTCACAGAACTTCTCTTTCGGTAAATGCTACTTTCAATGCGCACAAAAATTAGCAGACACTACGGTACAGGCACTACTTCCAAAGCGCTATATAAGTTCACGAGATTTTACTTACTTGCCTTTTACTTTCTATTTGTGTGTTTGCTTTTTGAAATTATATTTAATTAACAAAGTTAGATTACCATGGCTCACCGTTATTTGTGTTGATGATAAAGCGATTAACTTACCCAGGGGCGTAGCGACGCGGGCCTATGTCGGTATATAACCCCCAAATCAGATTACCTTAAAACTTTCAATATGTTTTTAAGACTTTCAAAGTTTTTAAAGATTTATATCCCCAAATTAAATTACTGGCTACGCCCCTGAACTTACCGGTAGCCTACACTATTTACTTAGAAGTATGATTTCAGTTTTCGAATTTGCTTTCTTACTCTGAAACTCTTTTATCATCAGGGGCGTAGCGACGGTGGGGTATATCAGTGTATATATACCTCAGGGATATTTTACACCCCTAACATCCCCCAACCAATGTTCCCTCTAAATTTTGTTGAGTCTGCGCGGAAAAGTATAGTGCCTGAGCGGCACAGTTTCATGCCTGAGCAATTGAATTGTTTCACAGATGTCACCCAAGACAAAACACAGCAAAATCAGTGTTTTTTGAAACTCAAAATCACTGCGCGGTGGCTGGAAATTGCTGCGCGGCGTTTTCTTGTCATGTGCCGCGCAGGCGCAGCTTAGAGGAACATTGCCCCAACACAATCGAGGTCGACACCTAAAAAATGTGACAATGGTATGCACAC
Organism: Metaphire vulgaris; assembly: GCA_018105865.1. Taxonomy (NCBI): domain Eukaryota; kingdom Metazoa; phylum Annelida; class Clitellata; order Crassiclitellata; family Megascolecidae; genus Metaphire; species Metaphire vulgaris. Next base: position 6,093,758 of record CM030861.1, read on the forward strand.
AAAATGCATACTAATTAGCTCCGGACACCCCCAATTTGAGGTCGACACACCCAAATTCGCAATCCTAGAAATATTCCTGATATACCCTACCCTCCAAACAAAAATTAGGCTACCTTACAATTTTTAATGTGTTTTTTAGCTTTTCAAAGTGTTTAAAGATTTATACCTCCCCGATCACATTATAACCACCCACCCCAAATCAAATTCTTGGCTATGCCCCTGGTTATCGTCAGTTTTAGATGCAGTATTTTAGGGGCTGTCCATTAATTACGTCAACAATTTAGGGGAGGTTTTAAAAAAGTTTGACAGTTGTTGACAGGAGGAGGCAGAGGCGTAATTTGGGTCAACAATTTCACTTTACAAAAGAAATGAAAATATTAATTTATAATGTATTAATGTGCAACAAAAACAAAAACAGGGACGTCATTTGCGTTTGGGGGCAAAAGTCAGCAGCCTTTAAGGGCTGACAAGCAACAAAAAAAGGTCGTGTGGTAATCGTCATCGTAAAAGAACTGACGAGCAAAAAAAAAGTCGTCAACTTTTTAAGGTCGTCAACTTTTTTTCGAAACTCACACTTAGTCGAAAAAATATCCAAAAATTAAATTTTTAAAGATTTTTTACAAATTTGTTTCACCCCAAGAAAAGTGTGAAATGACGCCACTGGGAGGAGGGGGGTCAAGAGAAGTTGACGTCAACAATTTCACTTTTTACAAATAATCAAAAAATAGGAAATTTCATGGAATACTACTTACTACAATGGAAAAAGCATGGCAGAAAAGGTCATCATCACCACCACATTTTGACATTCGATGAGCAAAACAGGGAAAAATGGTCATCACCACAAAAATAATAACCTTGTTATTGTGACCTGTCATTGATCTTGTGGGGGGGGGTTTCAAAAGTTTTTGACGTAATTATGGGGGAGAAGTGAAAGTTGACAGTTGTTGACAAGGGGTAGGGGGTCAAAAATTGCCCAAAAATTGTTGACATAATTAATGGACAGCCCCATAGATACCATTTGTTACTTTCAGTATAATAGTGAAGCCAGTTACCTTCTTGATTCAGTCTTTGACTTCGCTAGAAGATTAAACGAACTGAATCTGACTGATGAAGAAGTTGCTCTCTTTTCTGCTCTTGTCATCATTTCTTCAGGTAATGAATGGCGTTTATATAATTAGCTATCCCTTTTGCTTACAAATGATAGCATTTTAAGATTTATTTAGGACATATTGCATTATTTATTATTGCTTTGTCATTATGGTTGAAGTGTTGATCATTTATTCAGAATTTCGTTTTTTTAATATGCATATTTTTGTTGAATTATATATTTTAGATTTTAAGACAGTCATTTTGTCTTGAAACTTGCAATTTTCTCGTTACGTGTTCTTTCTTTAAAAATTATTTGTCTTCGTTAAATATAGGGCAGATTAGTATTTTTATGTAAGCAAGTAAATAAGTTCATCTAATGAGGTTACAGATGCACGGAATCAGTGGCGGCTCTAGGATTTGGCAAGTGGGGGAGCCGTTGGGGTAGCAACTTTTAATTATGGGGGCCAACCATTTGTTGTTTAATGTATGTAGCATTAAGTATAGGGTCCCAACTGGGGGGCCACTGGGGGGCCAGGCACTCAATAGGGGGCACGGGCCCCTCTGGCCCCCCGGTGGAGCGCCTTCAGTGACTGAATTGCATGATAAACAGGCCCGCCGAGAGAAATTCCGGGCCCCTGTGCAGAAGGGCCGACGGGCCCCTGACAAGCCTCAAAAATGGTGATGACCTTTTTACTTGTAATTGATTTCACGATACGATGTTGCAACTCTTAAAACTGGCGATGACTTTTTTGCTTGTCGCTCTTTTTCACGCTGTTTATTATGTCCTCAGCGCCCGCCCGCCCCCTTTATACTCGCCGGGCCCCTGTGCACACATGACGTGGTAACCTTTTTGCGTGTTATTATTAGTGATAATACATAATATAATACATCTTCATCATAGGCCCGGGCCCCCTTCAGACCACCGGGCCCCTGTGCATTTCCCTCCCCACCCCTGCCCCTTCTCTGCGGCTCTGATGATGAACCGGTGTTTGGCGTTGTCGTGTACCGGTAATTTGTGGTTGAAGTCTTTTGTTGTTGTTTTATTTTTTAAATTTATTTACGTTGTTTTATTTTTAAAATTTATTTGGCAGTTCGATATTACATAAATGGTGAATCACTGAATTATAGGGGTATCCAGTGTTTACCAACAAAGTCCGGTTGCTCCGCCCACTGGTGGGCAGAAACCATAGAAACCATTGTCGTCTATTAATAGACGCTAATGGCAGAAGCAGATTTCTTGCTGGTGGGCATAGATCAGTGACCATAGAGATTGTTCTGGATACTCCTATATTTTATTGTGACGGCACCTTCATGCAAAGTTTTTCCATTACAGATCGACCGAGGCTTATAGGCGCTTTTCTTGTTGAAAGGCTTCAGGCTGGCATAATGAGAAGTCTCAAGATTCAGATCAGAACTGGTCATCATGATGCTGAGTCTGTCTTTGCCAAACTTCTGGCCAAGCTTTCAGAATTGAGAACACTCAACACCATCCATTCGGAAAAGTTGCTTGGTAAGCAGTTGCCAGAAACCGTTACGGGCATAAATATTCGAAATGTATTTAAAACAGACCGCACAGTTAAAAACGGAGTATAGTCTGCTGTTAGTTATATCCAGTAGTGTCATTTCACATGTTTTCTTGGGGGCGAGATAATTTTTTTGAAAATTTTTGCAAATTTGTGGGCCAATTTTGGCAAATTTGCAAATGTTTATATATTTTGTTGGCAAATTTTTGGAAATGTTGTGATTTTTGCACATTTCACATTGATTTATTTAATATATTATACATTATTTCTTCATTTCTTTGGGGTCATAGTCCCTCTGCGGCCCTGCCCCTAAATGACGCCCCTGGCTATATCAAAACTTCAATATAAAATTTTAGAACAATATTAAACCCCCATCCTTTTCACCTGACCTTTATTCACCAAATACTGTCATCTGGATGCCCGGCCTGATAGCCCGGATTTGACTTGAATCTTGTCTGATTATGATTTGGTGTGCCATCGGCTGAGGCGTCTATTCACTATCAAGTGGTGCTATAAAAGCTGATTAGATTAGCAGTTGTCTGTTGTTTGTACCCAGTGTTTATTCTAGCCACCTTGACATTGGGGGATTTTTGAATGTTTGTGGGGAGGGGAGAAGGTTTGAGTCTTTAAAAAATCTTGACAAGCAAAAAATGGTCATCCACCCTCCTGAAGTACCCTAGCAATCAAAGAAGTTGTCATTCTTACATTTTTCCCCTCTTTAAAAAATAAAAGCCCCCCGTCGTCACACTTTTGGGGTGAAATTTCTATCTCCCCATGCAACATATAAAAAATGGGGGGGGGGGTAACTGGGAGGATACCCCCAGAGAAGGCCTAGAATAAACACTGGTTTGTTCGTTGTTCATTATTTCTGTTGCATGCAGTGTATAATTACATATCTATTCAAATCTTGCTGCTTCCAGTTCCTTCCATTCCATCTGCGAGCGTGCCGCCCGAAGTGTTTCCCGCAAGCAGAATCTGCCCCGAATCCAGATCCATGAACCTTTACAACACCCAACATGGTTGTCGAGGCTCAGGTATGGAAAAGGAACCAGACCTGATCAGGAGTGGCGCCGCAAATAACGAGTATTTTGCCTCAAGGACAGACGTCAGGATCAACTCGAGAAATCTTATCGGCAGAGCGTCGTCGTGTCGGTCAGACAGTCGGACTGGTGACGATGAAGGCGTGAATCCGAGCGCCGGTGGAGACGCCTGTCATAAGTCCAAAGTATCGTGCAACAACAATATCGGTGGAGATGTCTCGAGAAATTCCTTGCCCGACAGGGAGAGTGGAGAGAAGTGAGTTGAACGCGTAGCAGGTTGTCTGTTGAGCGGCTGCTGCTGCGTTTCACGCTTAGCCTATGTCTTGAACCCAGAGGCGTAGCTATAGGGGCAGCATGGGCGTAAAGCACGGGGGGACGGCGGGGACGGTCCTCCCGAATGATTAGTTGGCGGGGACAGAGTATCAATTATCCCCCCAATGTTTTGGGCTATATGGTAAAAAAAATAGTCCTAGACCGGACAATGCATGGGCTACTTGGTTATTATTGTATTTCATGGGCGGTTTAAAGTCCCCACCATACTATGCAATATCCCCCCCCCCAAATTGGGGGGATAATTATATTTCTGGGGGTCAACGTTTTAAAAATTATTTATCCCCTCAATGTTGACGCCAGTTTTACGCCCTTGAGGGCAGGATGGAGTTGGGGGGGGGGGTAATATGTCCCCGGGCGCCGAGGTGGGGGCGCCAAATCAGGTTAAAGGTAGCAAAGAAAAAGAAAAAAATCAAAGAAAAAGTAGCAATATAGAGGGTGTGCCAATAAATCCCGTTCGATTTCGAAGTGATGGAACTTTCTTAACGTAAAATTTAAGGTAGGCCTACGAAGGAAATAAAAATACGAAAGCTGAGAAGAGTTACTCGAGAATTCGAAAAATCTAACGTAATTACCATTGCTCTAGCACATGACGAATAGGCCCCTAACCGTTGTTAACGGTTTTTAAGAGGATAAAACAAAGTTAGTGACGACCTTTTTTGCTCATCAGAGGTTTTCAGGCGCAAATTAGTTTCCATTTTCCCCCTTGCCACAATTTGTATCTTGAGAAATCTGCACGCCACCCCCTGCTGAAAATTCGTTCCGACGTGCCTGCACTGGTCAATCGCTTTGTCTATCAAATCCTGTCCGATCTGATCCCAAGTTTCCAACACAATGTTAGCACTTTCTTTCAGAGTTTCAGATGATCCGCGTCACGAATCTTTTGTTGCGAAATAGCAAAAGTAAGGTAAAGTTTTGCAATGCACGGTTTCGAGCGTTGGGGCCGGTGCTGATCTCCGGTCTCTTAGGAATACAGCGACATGGATGGCATACACCATTAACCTATAGGTTGCCAGCCAAACATCTAAGTCCGCGCTTTACTTTGCAGAAAAAGGCTGTTCATTCGATGTTACAACCGCCCTCTGGCGAATAAGGCTGAGTCAACTTTAGGGGCTCCTACGGGGCTTGAACCCGTTCCGTCAGCGTGTCTGTCCAGCGTGTAACCACTTCTGCCAGTGTTTATTATAGACCTTCTCTGGGGGAATTCCCCCGGCCAAATTTGAAAATCCCCATTTTTTGACATTTTGGCAAGTAGTATGACCTCCCCAATGTCTGTTCCCTCAAAAAAATTTAAACTTCCTCCAATGTCTAGGTGGCTAGAATAAACACTGCACTTCTGCCATCTTCTCGTTCCTAAAAGCTGAAATACGGCTGAGTACAGCAAATCTGTCAACAATCACCAATAAGGCTCTTCCCGATAAATTTCTCATCAGTTTTGCGCAAAGCCCACACCTGGTTCCAGCCCGAATAGGGAGCCCTGTTCCACTCGTGGCTAGTGGCTACTCAAAGGATGCCCAGTTTACCATAGATCTAGTTGGAAATGCTGTGGTATTGAATTGTCTCTGACTTACGATCTGAAAGCAGTCAAGGACGTAGCCAGGAATTTGATTTTTTTATACATTTGGGGAGTATATATTGTTATATATATAATATATATAATATATATAATATATATATATAAATATATATTAGATTTTATGTATATGTATATATGTCATATATATACTGTATTATATATACTTACTTTTGTGGGGGTATATATAGGCCTACCGATATACCCCCGCCGTGGCTACGCCCCTGAAGGCAATACACGATAATGAGAAAAGTCAGGATTAATTTTATAATCATGCTTCTATTAGGCTTTTATTTACTGTTTTGATAATTTTTCAGCATTTCTTTCTAAACAACTAGGTTAGCTAGTTTGTCTAGCTTTGTTGTGTAAAATGTATTTATTCTGATTACATTTTGCAGTAAATGGGTTTCTTTTGAAGTCACAAATCCTCCTATGTATTCACCAACAGAAACTAGTCACAGCATTGCCTCATCTAGCACAAGCTCACTACTCACTGCTCAGCCGAGTGGCTCGTCCGTTTCTGCTCACCAAGTCTCAGCGAAGAGCAATCCAAAACAGCTTATCTTAGCAAATCCTGTTGGAGTATTTCATCGAATGCAACTCAGTCTTCGGAAAAGTGCAGCCGAGTTACCAAAAGCAGTTGCCAGAACCAATCAGTCTCAAATTCCAGTATACGGTCAAAAAGAAGATATCTTACTAATGGAAGTGGAAAGTGGAAATGACCAGCAGGTGCAGTCAAACCGACGAAGATGGAAAATGGTAGAAGAAACGGGTGCGGCTCAGAATTCACTTGCTGTTGACAATTCTGTGATAGTGAAAAAGAATAAGGTTAGTTAAATAGTCGTTTGATGTTAAACAAGTGAAGTTTTGAGATACAAATATCAGATATCTGATCAGGTTTGATTCTGGTTTGGTAGACTCGCTTGTGCAGCACTGATGCTCTTCACAACTGTTATGGGCTCAGATTATATAATTAATAGCTGAAGCTTATTTGTTTATTCGTGGTATTATAGTTAATTAAGCAAGCTATATGCCTCACTAATAGATGTATGAATTCCAATCCAAATCATTTACTCGGCATGCACTATTAGGTTAATGACCGGTTTTGCTTTGAAGTGAGGAGCCATGTACCGTTGACTTTAATGACTCATATATTATACTATTGTTGGATAGAGGTCCGACCTTGAGTTTCTGCTTTTGTTAGTTTTAAAATTTTCCAATAATTGCAAAAATTTAGCATTGGCCAAATGGTTCATATGTATTATCTGAGAAACGATTTCTTATTCAATTTATTTTGATATCATTATATGCTATGTTTTGTTGCAGAGGATACGAACTTGTAACATGGACAAATCAAGTTTAAAGCTGGATTTTTCCAACTGCAGCAGTGACAGCAATATTAACATTGGAGTGCTTCCAGTGAGATGTGTGCAAACTAATAGAAAACTGTTGGACAAGGAACCTCTAGCTAGAAATTCACAATTTCTAACTGCAGCCAGAGAAAAAGTATCAACATATGATCTGCCATTTAAAAATTGTGTTCATTCTCCTACAAGTTTACTGTTTGCCTCGGATAATTTGATGCACAGCCTGAGAGTCGGTGGCATTCTAAAACATGGCGTCGTGAATGCAAAGGATTTTGGTGGCACTAAATTTCAGAGATATTATTGTAATGCAAGAGATCAACTTTCTGGCCAGCCTGAGGTAGGCGCATGTGGTACATCGTACTTACGTTCTGGCACTCCAGCGACCAATGAACCGTTCAGAGACACCTTCAGCTTGCCTAGGGAAATTCCAGTGAAGGGCCTGATTAGGAAAAATCCTGACCAGATGTCACGATCAGCAATGCCATCGTTGGCATTACTTACATCTGAGAACATGTCCATGCCTCATGGTCATTCTGTGCAAAGTAATTTGCAGGCAACAGATCAAGAGAGGCAAGTGATGACCAAAGCCACTCTAAAAGAATGTCTACAGAGACACATCAACCGAAGGAACAATGTCAATGCTGTGGATTCTCCCGGAAAAGGACATGGCAGCAACAGCAGCAGTCACGGTAATGGTAACGGAGCTGATTTGACAATCCTGGGAAAAGATATGATGAACAATAATTATTATCCATCCTTTCATCCACCACGTTATCCGGCTGGATTCAACCGTAGCATTTGCAACAACCATTTGACCTTGAAACAACTGCAAAACAAACAGCAGATGCCGCTTCTAGTACAGGTGCAACCAAACCATGCAACACAGCATTTTAGAATACCTAAGTCTATGGCTACCAATGTGACTTCAGCTTTCGTACAGTCAAGCAACACAAGAAATCTAAGACTTGATGGTTCAAGTGAATGTGATGGTGATAAGTATGTAACAAGTATTATGTTCTCAAAATTGCCAATTTTGGCTAGTATGCATTCCTTTTGTGTGTGTGTGTGTGTGTGCATGCGTACGCACGTGCGCACATGTTTTCTCACAATTGCAATTGATTTGCAACCAACACATCAAACACATCAATCATTGGGGGGGATATAAAGCATGCAAATTGAGCAGCATGAAAATTCTAAAAAGAAAGTGTGACTAAGTCAGCATGTCTGGAATCATGTGTTTCCTCTGTCTTTGAAATTACATTTCTGATCAAGATAACCAGCAAGGCTGCAAACAGTCTTGGCATAATTTCATAATTATTGAAAATTCTGTATTATTTAAGTATGGCTATAAGGTGTGTATGTTTTATGTTTTTCAGACATCTAAAGTCCCAGACAGAATATCTTACCCATCAGCCTTTTCTACAGAAATCAGAATCTACATAGTCTTTTTATATACTGACACTTATATTATGTATACTATCTTTGGGTAATACTGGTGTTTCAATATATTTTTGGGTGTTAAGTGGCAGTGGGCATAGCCAGGATTTCCGGAAGGGGAGTTTGGTTTTGACTTTGACCGTAACCAACTTTCGAAAAATCTTGACAAGCAAAAAAGGTCATCCTATGTACAGTATCTATCCTGTCTTTCTTTCTTAAATTTTTCTTTTCAGATGCTGACAAGAAAAAAAGGTCGCCACAACTATGGTGCTTAAAAAAGTTTGGTCAGCAGCCCCAAGGGCAAAGGGGGGTTTGACCCTCTCAAAAACGCGTCTGAAAATTCAAAATGCATGGAAACACGTTAAAAATTTTTTCGTCGGCGCTCAAGGGGGTGTTTTAACCCCAAACCCCTGGCTACGCCACTGTCAAGTGGTGGGTTTTAGATGTACAAATTTGAAACGATTTGCAATGAGGCTGATTTATGAAGGCCATGCTTATTCATGGTGTCAATTGTTTTCGTGTATGCAATGATAAGCTAACTTGTGCTAGGTGTTTTTTAAGAAAAAATTACTAGGGGGCCTGATGAAAAACTTTTAAAATTCCGGATGAAAACAATTTTGTCACTTCCCGATATTAGTTTATTCTGCCCGGCTATCAACAAATCAGCCATTATGGTAGTAGAATACATTCTCACCACATAATTACTGTGGGGGCCAGGAAAACAACTGGGGGCGGCGCGGCCCCGTAGTTTACATGTTAAAAATACAGTGAACTTGTGGGTTTATTAATTTTAATAGTGCTATTAAAGTGTTTGTGATTTGCAAGGTTTTAATTTTTGGAAATAAGCCATAAAGAACATGGTGATTCCTTTGTTGTAATGTCTCAAAAACAATTATTAATTAGAAATATTTTCATGTTTAACCTGGCTTTGGCATTGATAAGTTTTGTCTGTTTTCATTGGTCAGAAATGTCTTGTGTCTTTTGAGAATGCATTTTATTTTGTTTCATGTTTGTTGTTTAGGTATAATTGTTTTTATTCTCTACGATGTTGCTGAAGAAATGCAAAATCAGTATCAGGCTTAAATAATAAATAATAGGCCTATATAATATGAATAATTAGGCCCTCGTGTTACTTGCATAATAATTACAATCAATGAATAAAACTCAACGTGCCTATAGAATATATACTGTCCAATGGCCGAGGCTGAAAATTGTGGTTTTAAACTGTCTGGCCCCCACTGCATTTGTAAAAATCGAGCAATATTCAGTTTTGAATGTACATTATTTAAAGCTATTTAATTATGCACACGGTATCGATGTTATTGTGACCATATTTTCTGGGAGTATATGCCTATGCTATAACTGCCACAGTGACGGATGGACAGTTGACCTCCAAGATTTCCTGTGTCTGGACTCTGGATGCGCTGATCAAGCGCGAACGTTTCGTCCATTCGCCAATTTTGTCGACTCAGGCTCAGAGGCGTAGCGAAGGGGGGGCAGGGAGTGGCATATGCCCTCGGGCGCCGAGGTGAGGGGGCGCCAAAATCGGGTTTTGGTGAGTTAAATGCATAATAAATAAGAAGAAACAAGTGCGGCGACCTTTTTCTCGTCAGGAGCATAGAGATAGGGTCGCCGTAGAGAGTTGAGGGGCGCCGAGACCGAGAGAACGATGTGACGACCTTTTTCTTTGCTCGTCAGCAATGTTGGAGGGCTACAACGGCACTTTGCCCCCGGGCGCCGGATACCCTCGCTCATGGGCGTAAAACACGGGGGGGGCGGTCCCCCCAAATAATTAGTTGGCGGGGGACAGAGTATCAATTATCCCCCCAATGTTTTGGGCTATATGGTAAAAAATGCTATCCTACCCCATCATGTTGATGTCAGAATTACGCCAAATCCGCATTCTCTCATTTCGGATGACCTTTTTTGCTTGTCAGGGTATTTGAAGAGGGAAAAATATAAAAATATCAGGATGGCCTTCTTTTTGGCTTGTCAAGACGTATTTCATGGGCGATTTAAAGTCCCCACCATACTATGCAATATCCACCCAAAATGGGGGGATATTTATATTTCTGGGGGGTCAAATTTTTAAAAATTATTCTATCCCCCCCAATGTTGACGCCAGGTTTACCAAGCCAGGCCATCGCTACGCCTCTGCAAGTCAGGCTATTGCTGACCTCCCTCTATTCTGAATCCTCATTCACATTAATCCTTGCATTATCTTATCAAGCCTTAGATCTAAACTTAAATCCCGATTGTCGGACATTTCCCAGGAATCTTCATTCAGGAGAGTGTCCCGTAATTGCAGAGGTGTGTCAATGTTCAATGCTTCATCTAGATTCATTGGACCCAGAGGGAATAGCATTGGACGGGAGAGGTGGGAGGTTGGGGTTGATGCTTAGCCCCCCCCCCCAAAAAAAAAATACAAATCAAAAAAGTAAAGTAGCAGACTGCTGAACAGGGTGTAGCGACGGGGAGGTATATCGGTATATATACCCCCAAAATCAGTCTACCTTAAAGTATTTTATGTGATTTACATGTTGTTTTATGTGGTTTATGTGGTTTATAGTTAAGATTTATACCCACCCAAAATATTTATACCCTCCCAAATCAAATTCCTGGCTACGCCCCTGCTGCTGAATGTTACCATAACAACATCAAACATGTAATAGCTACGATAAAATCAAGCAGATATGCCATAAAATATACTGTAGGTCTAGATGTGAACAGTGGCGGCTCCACTGGGGCCAGGGGCCCGTGCCCCCCTATTGAGAGCCTGGCCCCCAGTGGCCCCCAGTTGGGACCTTATACTTAATGCTACATACATTAAACAACAAATAGTTGGCCCCCATGATTAGAAGTTGCCCCCCAACGGCCCCCACTTGCCAAATCCTAGAGCCGCCACTGGATGTGAATGAAAGACAAAGCAATGCACGTCTCCGCCGAATCATCGAAATTCTAAAACTACAACAGTGAATGATGAATACCAAAACTACCCCAGTAGGATGAAATTGACCATGACTACATGAGTCAATCTGAAATTTAAACTAAAAATAAGTAGTTAAACTTTTAGTAGCAACTAATTTTACAACTATTTCCTAGGTATCAGGTATATGTTCATGAAAACATACACGATGCTTGCAACATGAACATATCAGTCAATGAACGATTGAAATCATTAATTATTGTCTTTTTAATATTTAAGTCTTAGTCTAGACTGCAGGAGAATTCGGGACACCAACTAAAAAGTTTCAGTTAAATTATTTAGTTACTAACTAAAATTTTTCAGTTAAACTATCATATTAACTAAACTATTTATATTTAATTAAACTATGGAGATAACTAAAAATGGTGTTAAACTTTTAGTTAGCAACTAATTAGTTAACTAGTTGCCCATCACTGCTGATAACAGCCTTAAGTCAACTTAACGGCGCTACTTAACGACATTGCACAATGACATTTCATGCGTGCCTAGCACGGAGGCAGAGCCTACGGGCATTAACTCGATCAAGACGTCAAAATTTACGGCTTATTTCCAAAGTGACAAAAAAGGCACGGACAGTGAAAGACGGGACAAAACGTCGTCTCGTTTCATAGATTAATTATTAATATGATATTAAAGTCTATGTCTCGTTTTATGTAAATTCCATGACAAACATCTGAGAAACAGGATTATCTCGTAAAAACGGCCCGGACTTTTACATTAAGCGTTATGAATAGTAATTAACCTAACAAGGCGTGTATAAATAGCACAGTTATACACGATGAAAGTTAATAAAGAATCAGCAGCGAAATCGTGAATAAAGAAGGTACAAATTAAAAAATAATAACAACAAGGTTTGAATTTGATTTATGCAGTAGTGTACGTGTGAGAGATAAATAGGCCTAAATAATATAGATATTGGGGCTGTCCATTATAATTACGTCAACAATTTAGGGGAGAGGGGTTTGAAAAAGTTTGACAGTTGTTGACAGGGGGAGGGGGTCAAGAAAAGTTGACGTCAACAATTTCACTTTTTACAAATAATCAAAAAATGGGAAATTTTATGGAATACTACTTATTACAATGGAAAAAAAGGATGGCAAAAAAGGTCATAACCACCACATTTTGACACTCCATGTGCAAAAAATTGAAAAAGTGGTCATCAACACAAAAAATAATAACCTTGTTATTGGGACCTGTCATTGATCTTGGGGTCAAAAGTTTTTGACGTAATTATGGGGAAGTGAAAGTTGACAGTTGTTGACAATTAAGGAGGGAGCTCGAGGGTCAAAAATTGCCCAAAACTTGTTGACATAATTAATGGACAGCCCCATTAGGCGCCTACTAATAGTTATAACAACAACAACAATACAACAATAATAATAATAATAATAATAATAATAATAATAATAATAATAATAATAATAATAATAATAATAACGTGATTTCAAGTAGTCTAGGAGGTTTTAGTTAGTTTGTAATGTGAAAACCACTGTTATACAGTATACTACTACTACTACTACTACTACTACTACTACTACTACTACTACTACTACTACTACTACTACTACTACTACTACTAGTCTACTACTGCTACCACTACTACTGTCTACTGCTACTGCCACTGCTACTGCTGCTGCTGCTGATGATGATGATGATAATAATAATAATAATAATAATAATAATAATAATAATAATAATAATAATAATAATAATAATAATAATCTTATTATTATTATTATTATTATTATTATTATTATATTAACAGAAACAAGGTTTAGAGTGGTTCAGTAGGGTCCGCCCTGTGTCAGATAACTATAATAATAGCACTAACTCCGATTAGAGTGTAGGGTCATGCAGATACATATAGAAAAGTCACTCAGTAATATAGAAAATTTGGAATCAATCGGTTAGTTCTAAAGTCTAGACGCTGAAATCCAGTAGAAATCCACTGAAATCCAGTAGACGCAAAGATAATCTTGAATATTGGCAATTTGGCAGCCTGGCAGGTAATCCCGAAGCACCGATATAGTAGGCGGCCATTGTGTCTCCGAACAAGTCGGTCGAGATTCGTTGCCATTTGAGTAAGAAAGAAGGAATATTTCAGTCGGTTGTAAGTAGGAATCAGACTTTGTAAACGTAATCAATCGATCTGTTAGTTCGATTATCGATCGAATTATGTTTATTGGAATAATTTCGTCTTTAAAGAATTAGTTATTAGGCGGGCTTATAGCAGTTTCAGTCTGTAGCATAATTTGGCCAATTTTATAGCGCCTTCTTATTTGAGTAGTGTTTACTGATGTGTTCATTGGCTCACAATCTGTTCAGTGCTGCAATGATTCATGTAATCGGGGTTTAAAGCGCAATAGCTAGAGCTCTTTTCTTCATTAATTGAAATGCCAGTGTTGACTTACTAAATACCTGTAAAGCTGTTTCACGCCATCCCTATTTTCTTTTCTGGTAAGAAATGTGATGTGCTGAGTGCTTATTTATTTGGCACTTGTGCAACTGATCTATTACTGTTATTATAGCTTATTATGGTATAAAGTGTAATTTGAATGCATATTATTGCACATTCATATGAAGTTGGTTAAATATTGAAAAGCCAGAAAATTTAAAAGGTAGACTCTGAGACAGGCATCACCAACAGTACCATAGATATATGTAGCACTGAGGTCCACACACAAAAGCACCACATGCTTGGGGGCGTCGTCCCGCATGAGAATAAAATTCAGAGTTAAATGACATATTTAGAAGTTTTTAAAAGTCTCTCAACTGAATTTGTAATCAAATTTAGTAGGGTGCCTCCAAACAAATGGTGCTTTTTAAAACCTTATTTGGAGGTGCCCTACTACATTTGTTTAAAATTCAGTTAAATGAGAGACTTTTTAAAGCTTCTGAAAACCTCATTTAACTCTGAATTTTATTCCCATGCAGGACAACACCCCCAGGCCAGGGCAATATTAAGGCGGGGGCTGAGGGGGTTGCAGCCCCAGGCCCACTATGAAAATAGACACACTGATTTTCGAGATAACTTTTTTTGCTCGTCAGCACAATTTGAAAGGGCGATGACCTTTTTTTGCTCGTCAGAGATTATCAGTATAGGCGACAACCTTTTTTTTTCTCAGCCCCCCCGGCCCACTCGGACCTTAATCTGGACCTGCCCCAGGCATGTGGCACCAGTGGCGTAGCGAGGGGGCAGTGGGGGCGAACCACTCCAGGCGGCACTTGCTCTAGAGGCGGCATTTTCGAGATTTTTTAATTTTTTACTTTTATGATGCAATAAGGTTTTTTGCTTGTCAGGAAATTCTGAGAAGTTAATAATATTTTTTTGCTTGTCAGGAATTTTCGGGAAGTTGATAATGTTTTTTTTGCTTGTCAAGAATTTTCGGAGGCGGCACTTTTTTTCAACTCAGGAGGCACTTTGCCTCGCTACGCCACTGTGTGGTATGTTTGTGTGTGGGTCAGTGTTATATACATCTATGGTACTGTTGGCGGCGGCGTCTGAGGGTCTACCAATTAAAAAATTAATTTAGATTGTAAAACCATAAAATTCTGGAATACCGTTTTGACAAATTCTAGCAGAAAAAAACACAAATTTGTTTTGTGATGGAATCCAAATATACCTCAAGACCATTTGACCTGGGAGTAAACACAGCCACATTTGGTGTTGAGCCGTTACAAGAACAGTCTGTTCCATGCGCTATGCCAGTGTCATTACTGTAGTGTGGCAAGTAAATTGCTGTAGTGAGCATATAGTATCAGGCTAAAACAGGCTATAGTAGTTCTAACCTGTTGAGTATAACACAGTGATTTTTTGGATTTCTGTAGAAACAGATTACATGTGAATGACTTTCTTGTTATGTAGATGATGGCTGATTCAGGAAGAAGGCAACCTGGTGCAGATGCTGATGGTACCAACTTCCAACTGACCAGGCTTTGTCCGACTGTTGATTCGAACTATTGCAACATACAGATGTTCAGTGACGAAGACACTGGCATTCTCTGTCATGCGTTTGACAAGAAAGCAAATAGTCCAGTGTATGTCAGGCGGTTGACCATTGATTCTCTGTCGCTTCAGCAGGTAATGAAAGACGCCAATCTCCTGAGGCAGCTTGACCACGAAAATGTGATCGCATTTCGCGGCGCCGTTCGTGGTTCGTCCGAATGTGCTGACCGCCACCAGCACATTTATGCCATTCAGGAGTTGTTGGACACTGACTTGGCTTCGGTCATCCGCAGTGGTCAGTCGATGGATGGTCACTGCAAGCTGTTTGCCTACCAACTGATACGAGGCCTCAAGTATGTTCATTCTGCTGGTATTGTTCACGGCAACTTGAAGCCTGATGTCGTGCAAGTCGACCGCAAAAGCTTGATGCTAAAGATTGGAGACTTTGCATTTGGTAATAAGGTATCGTGATCCAGATGCAGTTTTACTGTACTATTTTGGGCTCATCCATATAGTAAGTACGCAAAAAGGCATATTTTCAACACCCTCCCGTTTGCACACCGTACGTATGCAAAATCTCCTGAATCCAACCCTCTCCCCCTCAGTGCATATGTATTATATGGATGGACCCTTTGTGTTTATCAGTGAGATTTAATTGCAGTTCATTAGTTGACAGAGTAAATGAAACGATATTGTCATGTATGGAAGTATTGCATTCGTTAAAGAGTGATGTGAAGAGTGATTGACTTGTAGCTTAATAATGAAGAAGGAGGTAATTGAAGAAATTTTTGTAATGTTTTGAGAATGAACGTTTGTGAGGGTGGTAATAATAACTGATTATGCGTTTTAATCTGTCTGTGCTGTTAGACATTTCCATTGTTAGTTGTGGAATTTTAGAAGCCTCGTAAATATTTGTTACTCATCTTAAAGAGTACGGCGGTGTAGAGGTGCATCCCCCGGGTGGCAGAAGAGGGAAGTCCTGGGCAGAGAAACCTGGGATTGCACTGAATAATATGGAATAAGGTGCGGTGGGAAAACTGTACCAGAAGACCAGGGCAAAGCTGGTGAATGCATCCTGCTTCGTATGGAGAACAGCATCGCTGGTGGAAGGTCTTTGTATGCTGGTGAGCAAGGTGAAGGCACCTGTCCAAGACACATGGGGCATTGCGGCCAGCCCAATATACTGAGAAGTCCTGGCCAGTGCTCGGTGAAAACAGGGTCAAAGGGTCATGAAAGCACGCATGACAAGAACGATGCTGATGAAGGAATGATCCCGACTCCGAGTGAACTCTGGACTTGACCTTTGACTGAATTAAACCCTTGAATCCATTCATCAGCTGTGCACATAATACGCACATGTTTTTTTATATTTTCATGTAATATTTATTGAAAATTCTCGAATGTTTTAAAAATATGCCATCTGCTTCAAAACGGGAATTGTGGTTAACTGTGATGATGTGACATTAACCCCTTAACTGGGGATCCCGGATATATCCGTCCATTTTACATTGAGTTACAGTTAAATACACGGTTAAGGGGTTAAATGATTTGGATTATTGAAAATGCTTTGGATCTTACTAAGTCTACCAATTTTTCAAATTCTTTTCATAGGTAACGGCTTACGACAGCTGCTCTTGGTACTCTTCTCCAGAGCTGATGATTGCCAGCAAAGACTGCAGCTCTGCTACTGATCTGTGGAGTGTCGGCTGTATTGTTGCAGAAATGGCAACTGGACAGACGTTGTTTCAAGGTAGAGCATCTTTTATTTTAGTTTCAGAGTGAACTCTGAATGCGATGGTTATGACTTCAGTTTTAGTTTCTTCAGCTTTAATTTGTTTCGCTTAATTACTAAATGCCTTACTTGGGATTTTAATTGAACTGAGAATCTGATTGCTGAAATTCCTAATACTAATTCAGGATGATCCATCACTAGTTGCTCTGTCTGTGCATGTGTTTTATATAATTATTTTTCATTTTTATTGCCTGTCTCGAGCGCAACGTCAGAATATGAATATAATGTTAGTCTCGTTTTAGAATGTTGTAACCATTAGCCGAAATCTCTTGTGAGATTTTACAGAGTGGCTGTTGTGTTTAGGGAGCGGCAGACTCGAGCAGTTGCTCAAACAGATCGATTGTGTTCACCTGAGTGATGACGACTGGAGGAAAGTATTACACGTGATGCCAAATAAGATGCTGAAGAATCATCCCTTCCGACCTCGTAGGCCGCTGAGGCTGCTGTTGGCCGGACACGACCATCTGAGTACGCTGACTTGTGCTTTGTGAAGATGATTTTGTGAAGAAAGTTTTATGTTGTTGCATTTGTTAAACTTGAAAGCCTTTCTGTCGTTTGCTTGTGCCTTGTTGTTATATGATATAGACATTTCTTGACGTGCTGATCCTAGAGTGTTTTGGTGTACCACGAATTTGACTTAACCTGGTAATTTATTCATTTGTTCTTTCATTTATGCCTTTTGATGCCATAGCAGACTGATGGCTCTGGGAGCACTTTTACAACGCATTATTTAAAATTCCATTTTTAATACGTAATACGTTACAACTAAGTGTAATTTATTTGTTAAAAATCTTAAGACGCACCTGTTGACTTCTCATACAAGTGCAATGTGTACAAGTGCAATGTGTACAAGTGCAATGTGCAACCCTAACCCTAACCCTTGCCTTAAACCTCTGACTTTGTTACTGCCCTATATAAATTGTTGTTTAAACTAAACTAACTAAACTAATAACTTTCAGCTTACATATGAAGGAAACTAGTTATGTTGATGATGATCGACTATTCAAACAGTAGACCTTTTGTGCTTAGCCATCCAACATTTTGTACAGTGTGTAGGACAACAGGGAACGGCAGAGATGCTGCTGTCATTTTTTTATGTATAATTGTATATATGTATGCAGGGCCACCAAGAGATATTCCAGGCCCCTGTGCATGCAGAGTACCTGTGGGGCTCCTAGAAAGTTTAAAATCTGGTGATGACCTCTTTTTTTCTTTGTCAGCTTCAGCAAGCAATGCCCTTGACAGACTCCCACCTAACCCCCATCTAATACTAACCCTAACCTAACCCACATTGGCTCCCTACAGATCGCTGGGCCCCTGTGTATTTGCCCCTGCCCCTCCCTCTTGGTGGGCTTGTATGTATGTGCATGTGGCATGATAGAAGTTTGCTTGCATTTGATTTTGTTGTTGCAGTGGTTCAATTTGTTGATCGCTTATTGGCCTTCAATCCTCAGCAGCGAATCACGGCTGAGGAGGCACTGGCCCTGCCGTATGTAGAGGAGTATTTCTATCCTGACGATGAACCATGTGCTCTCCTTCCATTTGGATTGGCTGAAGACAACGTATGATAGAACTTTGTTATTTATAACATGTTTTATCGGGTCTGTAAAATTTAGTACATTATTCCCGAGGTACATCATATCGAATACGGTAGTGTATCGTATGGGGTAGTGTATTGCGGTGCATTACCCCTAAGTGTATTTTATAACCAAGTCCGTTATATCGAAGTGTATGTGCTAAAAGTGAGTGTCTGACTTTAGAGTAAGCGTGACATGTGAAATGTGACCCGGGCAGTTTATATGACAATTGACTCTTTTGGGCTTTTAAATTGCTTCAGATAATGTTAAGAGTATCATTATGGAAAACAGTATTATGTTAATATATTGTGAGATTTTTTTCACCGTTGAGTTGAATTTGATGGAAATACTTTCACTTGAAATTTGTCTTGATAATTTTTGTTTGAAAGGACGATGCAGATGGAAGCAGTCTCTGCGTGCTTATCAACAAGATTATTTCATTGTCTGGTAGCGATGCCACAAAGCCTCAAGATAACTTGGTGCTTGAGTGTCATCTACTGAAAGAAGAACAGCACCATTCTGGTGTCTCTCAAGAGTCAGCAAAGAGTTCTCACACCGGTTTGCATCTTGATAACCTCTTTAGCCAGATTGCGATAATCAGCGACGGCTTCAACCCGGACGGCTTCCAACAGACGGACCTGAGCCATCACGACGTGGCGTTCAAAAACTTCAGAAACAATCAGGATAGAATTGGCGATGATCGGACGCCGTCGCCAAATATCCTGGACCTTCTGAACCAGAGCTTTGAGTCGGATTCCAGTGGGTGCGTGGCGACCGGCGTGAAGGGTCCGAGCGGGAAGTTGCACGAAGCGGACTCCGAAAGCGAGAAGGAATCTGTGGAGATATCGGAAGAGAAGCTTCGGGAGGACCTGGAAGTCGGAAACATCACTACGGAGGATATCCAGCACTTTGGAAATCTCTCTTACCTTTCCCCTTCGGAAGCGGTACATACCGCAGAAGTTCTCCTCCCCACGAAGTCTTACCTGGGACGAGTAAGCGTGACCTTGGCGGCATCCAACTGCTCGAGTCTGATTACTCGAAGGGAATGTCAGAAGCTCTTGAGAGCAGATGCCATTTTGCAGATTCCCAACGAGGCAAGTTCTGCCGCTACTAAGATTAAGAGAGATTTTGACCAGTTGAGGTTGGCCAAGAACTCGGACTGTGAAAACGTAGCTCAGAGTCCAAAGACTTGCCTTCAGCCTCCTTTTGTCTTAATGAATATTCACGAGGATTCGAACAAGTATAGCTGCGACGACGCGGACAGTAAGCAGAAGCTGAAGTCGGACTCCGAGGCGGTTCAGCTGAGCCGTAAGTTGATCCTTGACAAGTTAGAGTCGGAGAAGAAGTCGCAGCGGGCGATGTCGCGCATGGCGGGAAACCTGACCAGCGAAGAGTTTGACGAACTTTACCGCCTCCCGACCGAACACTTGCGGAAGGACAAATCGCAGAACGACCGGATACGTCAGCGGCATTCGCACGAGTGGCCTCGCTGTGGCCGACATCCGGACGATTCCGTCGACCGTTACGGCTACTACAAGGAGGATCGCCTGCACGCGGAAGGGGCGTGCGGCGGACACGACTACTGCGACGACATGCAGGCTTCGTTTCCGCGTTCGAGCATAGAGTTCGATCTCGATCCGTTGTATCCGGAAACCACGGCGGAACCATCGAACCAGGCGCTGCCTCTAGACGACCCGGACCTTTTGGCTGACCTGCGATTCGTTCGGCCCGCGGGTCACGGGACAACTCCGAATCGGGAGACGTCGTCGAGCCCCGAATCTCCGGCCAGTCCCAGAACCGTTCAGACCGGTGCGAGGCCGAAGAAATCACCCAAAAAGCACCGAGCGGTCTGATCGGTGACTATCCGTCGCCGGTTTGGAATCTGATTGACCTTGCTGTGTCATTTCTTTATGACAGTGCTTGCTTCGACAGTTTTGATATACAATCCTAATGGCAGCATCGATGTTTTTCACTTTATTTCGACAGGTTCGTTTTTATTGATAGTTCGATTTTCTACTGATTTGTCCTCGGTTATTGAAGGACAGATGTTGAGGTGTTCATGAACCTTGAAGTAGTGTGCGGTTTTGGTTTTTGCCCATAGCGAAGAGTCTGTTGATCAACTTTTGATATTATATTCGGAAACCATGGCAGTTTTGAATTTCGGTCATTTCACTGAAATAATGAATGAATTGGGTTTGGATGTTGACAATGTTTGAGGTTTTGTATGATACTTGTTTGGTCTTCTTGAAGTCAAATTAAAATTATTGGTCAGTTACACAAAGTAAAACTGGTGTCCATACTAGTAAACTTAATTAACTCAGGTACTTGTGTCTTGGCAACTTACACAAGTTTGCGCTTAAGCCGTCCTTGTAACCTATACTTAGTGAAAGTTCCTCTTTTCCACAGTGCTAAATAAATTATATTGAAACACTGATAGGCACTGTTGTGTGTTTGTAGTGTTTTCATTTTTGTTGGCTACATTATATATTCGTTTTAGGGGCTGTCCATTAATTATGTCACCAATTTTTGGGAAATTTTTGACCCCTGCTCACATTGTCAATGGCTGTCAACTTTTAGTGACCCCCTATAATTATGTCAACTACTTTTGACCCCCCTAAGTTCAGTGACGGGTTCCCAAAAAAGCTTAGAAGGTTATTATTTTTGTGTGGTGATGACCTCTTTTTTTGTTGTAATAAATAGTATTCCATGAAATTTCCTATTTTTTGATTATTTGTAAAGAGTGAAATTGTTGACGTCAACTTCTCTTGACACCCCTCCCCTGTCAACAATTGTCAAACTTTTTCCAACCCTTCCCCCTATTTTGTTGACGTAAATAATGGACAGCCCCTTAAAAGTTTGGAATGAACGAAACGAAGATTGTATTGATTATTGCTTTTGCTTTCTTGTGATGATCAGACCTCACAGTAACTGCACTCTTCATACCAGTTAAAGTGCTTGGCAATGACAATAATGGATGCTATTTCGAATCAGCTGTTTAATCGAGTAGGCAATGATGCAAACCATTTTGCATCATTTTGTGAAGTGTCTGATGAAATATTAAAGCACGCAGCGAGTTCTGTATCTCTGAAGTTAAAGAAGTATTGCTGATGTACAAATATGAATTCAGAAGCTCACAGAAATTAAGTGTGTGGTTTGAAGCATACTTTCTATTGAGTTATTTTGAGTATCTGTTAATATTTGGTTTGGATTCCTTGACAGCTCCCTCTGAAGATCATTGGCCCTGCCTTAGATTGGCCCGTCATCCTGGGTCCAAGCTCTCGATGCAGTGGCCGTTAATATTGTCTTTGAAGCACTTTAAGCTGATGATACCGGTAGCTCATTATTATCAAGGCGCTACATAAATAGAGATTTTTCTGGTTTTAAATGTTTTTTTAAAATTCAAGTTTTTGTTCTTTTGATCAAAAAAATCTTGATGCAGATTTTGGCAATGCATCTGCTTGATGTATCATGTATTATACTTTGTGTGCTTGTGCTATGCATACAGAGGCGGATTTACATTTTGGTACAAATGTTTCCATGGAGGCCCACCCGGCGCCATCGTGGTCACTTAAATAAGTAAAAATAAAACAAACATCATTGAAAATATGAAACAATTAAATGCCATTTCAATACTACAGCAGCAATCCATGTCCAAACACTACTAAAGTCTAAGCGATACAAGCATTCATGTATATCTCCGAAAATAAATAACTTTAAAGAAACAAATAATAAAAAAGTCTTTAAAAAATTATTAGAAAAGGGAGGCCCCTAAATTTATATTTTGAAGGGAGGCACGGTACCGATGTACCGCCTGGTACCGTGGTAAATCTGCCTCTGTATGCATATGTTAGCAGTGTTTACTTTTGATGAATTGGATAGTATTGTATTGCATTGTCTTTATTTTACTGATTGGTTTTCAGAAAATTTGTTTAAATAGTTGAAATCCTCAGAATGGTCCATCCATGTAGTATGTACGCACCGAGGGGTAGGGGTTGGATTAAGGAGAGTTTGTGTATGTACGGTGTGCAAACAGGGGGCAGGGGTTTGAAAATATGTCTTTATGCCTATGTACTGTACTGTATGGATGAACCATAAATTGGCACAAATTGCTTCAGTTGTAAGATCTGTTGTGCATTTGAGAATTTTTGTTATCATTTTTAAGAAGCTTATGGATATCATCTGGACTTGTTTCTGCATTTGTCTTTTATGCTAAATTACTATTTCAAATCAGTTTCGGTTTGTGTGTTTGATAGTTTCTCTAAGGGGTATGCCCGATATCACTGTAAGTTGATTCCTGCAAGATGTGTAATTTTATGTGTATTGATCAATAATGTTTTTTTTGTACAGAAATACATGCAGCAGAACCTCCTTGTTACAACGCTAGTTTTGAGCCGTGAAACTTAAAAATATCGTAGTTTCTGAATGTAATTTAAAATGTATGTAAATGTAAAAATTGCAGTGGCAACAGTTGAAGCCATCACTGATGTTTTGTTTCAAGCAGTTTGTCTGTGTGACTGGTGTTGTCATAATGAGGTTCTGCTCTTAATGGGTTTTACTGTACCTAGATTTGTGTATGCTGTACAATGCCATTGAATTACAAGTAGCTAAGTTAGAATTTACAATAATTGTGTGCATGAGATTTGTTCATAATGTTATTGCTTTAAGGGAAAATAAAGGTCAAGTCCACTATTCACTGACCTTGATTTATCGAAAGGTTTTTATGTGCTAGTGTGAAACCATGGACAACTTTATACTCCATGAATAGTCTTGATTGGATTGGATTGTAGTGTATGAACTGTGTTTGTGCTTTAGAAAAGGAAAGGGTCTTATGGGAATGGGTTAAACCACTCTAACCCTGACAAACTGACCCAGAGTTTAATCTAGGCCGTTTCCGGGGGGGAATTGCTCTTTCCCCCTCAGAAATTTCAAATTCACCCCGGAAATTTTGGCATACTACATCAACTAACAGCAGCCCCTAGCAGAATTACCCCCCCCCCCGGCTTTGTCAGTTCCCCCCGGCTTTGTCAGTTTCCCCCACGGAGCCTAGATTAAACACTGAACTGACCACTTTGCTTACCCAGCTTTGCCTAATGGATAGCTGGTATCTAAATAGTATAGTAAATGTTTTTATGCATATAGAATGTACTTGTATTGAACTCATTAGACATTCTTGCATACAGCCAAAGAAGGCCACCCTCTTCTTGAACAACATGCATTTGTGGCCTCTTATGCTGCTCAGTGTGCTAGTGTAAAGAATCGTTTATATGGCTCATCTGCTTTCCCAGCATTGATGTAGCCACCGGGAGGGGCCTATTCTGGCCGGAACCTGTCGTGAGATTTACGCAAGACCGTTGAGAAATTGGGTGGGGGGGCAACGCAACTGTTCCCTCTAATTTTTTTGTAGTCCATGTGCGCATGGAATTTCCTGTGTGCAAAATTTTACACGAAAAGTCAACTTTAAAATGCGCGCGCCAATAATTTGTCCGAAATCAACGTTACCTTTTTGCTAAAAAAAAGTTAATACGTCTCAGAGGTGCAGGATTGAAGAGAATATTGGGTGAGTGTGCACAATACTCCTTGAGGAGCCTTTTTGTTTGTCTGAGGCTTTTTCACCCGAAAATATCGACGTGACCTCTTATTACGGAACCCTGGCAACCCCACTGTTTCCCAGTCATTATATTTCGTATGTTTCCATTAGATCTCTTCTCCCTTTCCTTTCTGTATAGAATACTTTAAGGTTGAAAGAAAATCCATACACTGGGACCGTCCATAAATGACGTCACGCGATTTTTCAGTTTTTTTTTGTTTTTTTACCCCTCCCTTCGTCACGCGCCAAAAAGTCGGACCCCTCGAATATGGCGTCACAACGCGTTAACCCCCCCGTCATCTTGTCATCTTTCCAATGTCAAAATGTTTCAAATCATTTATTTCTTGAATGAAGCAGGTATTGCAATGAATTCGTTCTAAAATATAATTATTATAGTTGAAACGATATTCAGAAACCATTGTCAAATTCTTTTTTTAAAATGAAGTATATGTAATTATAAGTGTAAAATACGTTCAACTATGCAGTAGCATAAAATTGCGGTATTGATAACAATATAATTATAGTATTATGTGACGTCACCTTTCTGGAAACCCCACTCCCATCGTCGCCACACATCGTCACAAATGTTTGAACCCCCTCACCAATGTTCCCTCTAAATTTTTTGTAGTCCGTGTACGCATGGAATTTCCTGTGTGCAAAATTTTACACGGAAAGTCAACTTTAAAATGTGCGCACCAAGAATTTGTCCGAAATCAACATTACCTATTTGCTAAAAAAAGTTATTACGTCTCAGAACACTGTTAACGGTCAATGATCCACTTTTTACAATGTTCCCGCCAGTTTAGAATATAAACACACGCAGTGGCGTAAACTTGGATGACAAAGTGGGGGCGCAAAACCTATACCTCCCCTTTTCTATGGTGGCCTCTCAAAAAGTTGGGGTTCGAGCCTAAAGGCCTAATAATAGTTTATGGCTATGATTACACATGCGATTTAACCATATAAGACACTCGTTAGTTTAAAAATTCAAGAATCACTAATCAAGCATTACAAATTTGAAAAGGGATTATGGTTTTCATGCCTTTAACGTTTATCTTCGATCCTTACTATGTACCCATTCGATCCTCGTCAGTTGCGCTTCCTCCAAGAAGATGACTCTTAATGCGCATCATCATGTCTAGATGGTATTCCTCAGTGTTTCAGTGTCGCAACCCAAAAGTGGGTCGCAGGCAGGGCCGGCCGTAAGCCTGGGCAAACCGGGCCTCGAAGGGTCCCGCGATTGTTGACCTTTTTCCCTTGTCACTGACCTATCTCGCCCAGGGCTCCGCAAAACGTAAGGCCGGCCCTGGTCGCAGGAATCAATCTAGTGGGCCTCGGGGTAGCGCGAAATTAGATTCAAAAGTGTCATTTTCTAACCAATACCACAATTAGTGTCACAAGCCTTGAAAGTTGTAAGTAGGCTTAGGTTTTAAGAATTGTATATGCCTGCAGCCCTGCAATCCTCTATAAACAGCCTATGTCAGAATGATTAGTTTTTTATATAAAACTTTTATCCAATTTTAGTTGACAATAAGTTTGCAGGATCGCCGCATGTTACAAAGCCGCTGACTGAGTGGCACAGTTCCAAATAGTATGGGAAACCCTGGCCCATAGTACGTTTTAAAATTTTATTTCGCAATAACGCGTATTCCGACCATTTTGCTCTGAAACTTCGCTAACAATAGGGATTCTCTGCATTGCTGTACAAAATAAGTGTAAAAAAGACAGTACATACACCCAGCGATTAAGCGATTTTGCCATATTCATAGTATTTTTAAGGCGCGTAATAAAGGTATGTTTCTGGTATTATAAAACCGATAGTTTTCAAGAAATTTCAGTATCTATTTATCTCCTTTCGTTTTAGGCTATTTGAAAAAATATGAATAATTCTGTCTAATATATTTGTCACATTTTTCATTCGAATTGAATCAGAGCTTTTGTTTTGCCGTTTATTCAAAACTCAGAAGATTCCTTTCAACCAACGTTCGCCAGATGGCGTAATGCATTTTTGATATTACATGCTATGATTAGGGTCGCGGCACTAGGGTGACCAGATTTCTTTTGCGCCATTCCGGGACGCCATGCAGTGGCATAGCCAGGATTTCCGGAAGGAGAGTTTTGGTTTCGATCTTGACCAAACTTTGCAAAATGTTCTTATTTTTTCTGTTTTTATGAGCTGACAAGCAAAAAAAGGTCGTCACCTTCGTATTCTTTCTAATTTTTTCTATTTTCTATAGCACTTATAATTTTTTCAATCGGCAACCAGCCAAGTGCACCGCCAGTAAGGCCTATGACCCCACACGGGGCTGCGCCCCCTTCCTCAGAAGGGCCTGCGGCGGTGCGGCCCCATACGTGGGGCTGTGCCCTCAGTGGGGCCTACGGCCTTTCTCGGGGCTTGGACTTGGTCTCCGAGGGTAGACTGCGCCCCAGTATGGCTTACGGCCCCCACGTCGGCTTGGACTTGGGTTTACGACGGGAGGCTGTGCCCCTTCCAGTAGGGCCTACCGGCTACGGCCCAACCCGGCGGACTGCAACCCCAGTAGGACCTATCGCGCCACACGGAGTACTGCGCCCCCACTTGTGCTGTAAAACGTGAAGTCAATCAGGGTGCTTCCCCAGTGGGGTCAATCTGCCAATCTGGACGCTTGGTCAAGCTCCGCCCATTATAAAGTTTGGTTGCCTGTGGCAACGATGTCTTTCAACATCCGCCGTGTAGCGTGACTGACAAAGCAGACAAAGGAAATTATATAATATATAGATAGAATTACGGAAATAAAAATTTATACAAAAAATTTTATACATTTTTACTTGTTTAGCACAGTATTTTCCAAACTGTGTTGGCGACCCAAAAGTGGGTCACATGGGCTCAGTCTAATGGGTCGCGGTATAGCGCGAAATTAGATCCTAAAGTGTCATTTTCTAACCAATACCACAATCTCAAGCCTTAAAAGTTGCATGTAGGATTAGGTTTTAAGAAATTTAGGCCTATATGAGTATATGCCTGCAATCCTCCATACATGGTTTATATTAAAATGATTAGTGTTTTATCCAATTTTAGTTGACAATAAGTTTTCAGGGTGGCGGTTTATTACAAAAGCCGCTTAAGTGGGTCGCTATATAAAATTCGTTTTACTTACATTATTAACAATGACGCCATATTCAATTTGCTACTATCTTTAATCATAGACTTTAATAATAAATCTATGTCATTAATGGCAGCTTTTAAAAATCACCAAGGCAACGGTCTCTATTGGCATCTCTTTTCTGCTTAGGGTCAATTCTTGAAAGCGTTCAGACATAAACTGTTGCAGAGGTCTGTTACTGACGGTAATTTATGGTAAGTCAGCCTAGAACAGCCAAACTAAATAATTAACTTTCAATAGATCGCTGATTCCGTGTTATCTGCCTCCGTGGCGTAGCCAGGGTTTCGGAATAGGAGGACAATTTTCGAGTAAGAAAAAGTCAACGGTTTTGGGCAAATCCCACGACGGGTCCAGGGGCGTAGCGACGGGGGGGTATATCGGTATATACACCCCCAAATCAGTCTACCTTAAAGTTTTTTAGGTGATTTACATGTGGTTATATGTGGTATATATGGTTTATGTGGGTTATAGTTCAGATTTATACCCACACAAAATATTTATGCCCTCCCAAATCAAATTCCTGGCTACGCCCTTGGACGGGTCCCAGGTAGAATAGGGGCCCCTGTGCTCCCTCCCGTGGCTACTCCAATGAATCAATGTAATCAATGTTAGGGACTGTCTATAAATGACGTCACGCACTTAGGGGGTAGGGCCAAACATTTGTGACGACGGTGGAGGAGTGGTTTCCAGAAATGTGACGTAACATAATACTAAATATTGTTATTAACATCGCAATGCTATAGTACCGGAAACGTTGAACGTATTTTACACTTATAAATCATTTTTAAACAAGAATTTTAAAGTTTCTGAATATCACTTCAACCATGATAATAATTAAAATGAGTATTTTCAAACGAATTCATTGCAATACCCGCTTCATTCAAGAAATAAGTGAATTGAAACATCAATTTTGACAGTAGAAAGATGAGGGGTTAACGCGTTGTGACGTCATTTTTGGGGTCTGACTTTTTGTGATGACTTGTGACGAGGGGAGGGTCAAAAACTGCCAAAATTGCGTGACGTCATTTATGGATGGCCCCTTACTTTAATTGGTTCCACGACGCAGAATATGGCAGAACGGTTGAATGAACTAAACCTCTCACATCGACAATTATGATTTTCGTTCTGTTCTTTCGCACGAATTCTTTTCTTGAATTATTAGAGATCAAATCTCTTTCGACTTTCAATGTTCATTTGCCTTTTCAGACCAGAAAGAGTAACGCGAATCTGAAAAAGAATTGGCGTTGATTCTAATCTTACACTTTCTCAAGCTTCTTAAACAAATGGCCATCAGTGGTCGTTTTATCCAGAGGCGTAGCCAGGAATTTGGTTCTTTCCCGTTATCCGGACCCCAGTAGAGGGATGGTGTAGTTGGCGTTAGGGTTAGGATTAGGGTTATGGTTAGGGTTAGGTTAGGGTCAGGGTTAGGTTTAGGGTTAGGGTTAGGGTCAGGTTCCCGACTGAAAAGCCATTACACTTCACTGGGGTCCGGATAACGGGAAAATACCTGAGGAATTTGATTTGGGAGCATAATGTGATTTGGGGAGATAAATCTTTAAAAACTTTAAAAATCTCAAAAAGCACATTATAAATTTTAAGGTAGTCTGATTTTGGGGGGGTATATATATACCGATATACCCCCTCCGTCGCTACGCCCCTGGTTTCCGTCGCTACGCCCCTGGTTTTATCACTGCATTAGTCGTAAAATCAAAATAAGTCTTACTTTTGTTCTCATCGCAGATAGATTTTAGCGGCGTTCGGAATAGAGTTTCGACGATGGCGGAAAAGGAGCTGGTCGAGTTGACGGTCGTTGCCCACATTCCGGACCTACAGGAGTCGGAGGAGGCCTGCGTCTGCGCCTTCAACAAGCGCCAGCAGACGACGGCCGTCGGCGCCGTCATCCCAACCGTCCCAGGTAGGTAAAGCAGTGGCGGATCCAGGATTTGGCAACTGGTAAGGGGGAGGGCTGACGAGAGGGGAACCAGGGTACATTATCTCCTCAAGTCTTCAGGTCTAAGCTTAAATCATTCCTTTTTCTAAAATCATACCCTCCATAGCTGTAACAACCTAGCCTCACTGCCCTTTGGACGTTGACTATTGCCTGGCTGATAACATACCTTCCCCATAGCTATTTTAAGAAAGGCTGAGCGCCTAAGAATAAGCAGCTACTGTTGTGCTGCTTTCCAAGGCGCTATAGAAATCCACGAGATTTTACTTTACTTTACTTACATTATTACCCGGGTCCAGCGACAAACAAAAAGTTGACATTTGTTGACAAGGGGAGGGGTTATAAATTGCCCAAAACTTGTTGACGTAATTAATGGACAGCCCCAAATTATAAAACAATTTTTAGTAGAATATCCTTGAAATTTTGCGTTCATGTCATTATGGAGAGTGAAACAAGAGGCCCGGAATCAATATTTTTCCCCGGCCCGGATTTTCACTCGATGGCCTTGTTGGTGGGGGAGGGAGGGCGTTGGGGTGGCAACTTCTAAGCATTCGGGCCAACTATTTTTTCATAAATCGGCACATACAGGCATGTTGTCAAGTACAAGCAAGAAGTAAAATGCTACCAGACAAAACAGTCAGTGGCGGTTCCAGGATTTATTGGTGGTGGGGGGGGAGGGAGGTGAAATGAATTCATAAGAAGGTGGTGGGGGATGAAAATAGAAGGAAGAAAATCAATAAACTTTATCCAAAAAGGCTGACAAAAGCAAATTTCATCCTTAATTTTACTACACTTTTACAGCGAAAAATAGGTAGACAGGCAAAAACAGGTCATCCACAGGTCGGCCGCGACTTCAGTCTTCAGTTGAATAGGGCCTCCGGTTAACAACTCCACTTTGCATAAGCTGGCTACGCCACTGAGTAGAGGGGGCTCGAGCCTAAAGGCCTTATAGAAGTTTACGCTTATGGCAGTCCATCGTCATTGCTTAGGGTATAGGACGCGTCTAGGGTAGGAATATTTGGCGCCCATGGCTGGGGTCAGAAAATTAAATTAGCAGTTTTAATCTTACGAATCTTTAGTTAACAAATCATGACATTTTATTAGTGCAAGATTAAAACTAGAAATGCCCTTTTCTTGTTTTAACTGGTGTTTTAACTTAGTGTGCTCGCAGTCAGTTTTTCCAGTTCTTCTCTTTCTACGCTGATCTACAGCTAGGATTATTTCGCAGCGCTACAGTGCATGCTGTCACCCATTGCAAATGACGTGCAGAAGTGACCGAATTTCACGCATTTTGACCGAGGGGCTATGAAAACATTTGCGATCTAATCTAATCTAATCTTAAACTTCTATAGCGCCACATCATAATGCACCGGAGCATCAGTCGATGGCACACCAAATCAAAATCATTTAAGATCCAGGTCAAATCCAGGGCGTCCGGCCGCGGACAAACGCGGTGAAAGCGACGAAACAGACCGGGTACCGGATTTATTGGTCCACCCTACGTATGTTGCAGACTTCGCGTTTTGTGTAGATTTACTCGTGTACCGTCTGCAAGTTCCCGTCTACACGATCTTCGAGCTGCACCTCTTCACCCGCAGTCACCCGGACTCGAGGCCCGTCGAGCGCGAGGCGATGCTGCTGAGAGACAACGGTCGCGACCTCGAGAGCATCCCGATCCCCTCTGACGACGCAGGCGAGAAAGGGGCGGCGGAGGCGGCGGCGGCGGAGGCGGTGGCGTTGCCGGCGGCGGTGGAGGAGACGGAGGCGTTACCGGCGGCGGAGAAGACGGAGGCGCCGACCGGAGCCTGCACCAGTTGTCTCGTCCGGGCCGAGTGGATCGGTCGCCTGATTGTCGTTACGCCCGAATGGAAGACGGTCTTCGTCGCTTGGGGATCGAACATGCCGAACTGGATGAGATCGCCGACTGTAACTACTACCACGACCTCCGTCGGTCAGCAGTACCGTATTACCGTAACGTCCCAAGTTCCAGGGGCGGTTCCACGTTGGTGATGACTGGGAGTTCATTCCGCCCCCACCGAGTATTTTTTGTTTGCTTGTGATCAGCCTTTATCGGCAAATTTTATTTACATTTGTTGGGCAAAACACTGTTGATGACCTTTTTTGCTTGTCAGCTTTTTTCGGAATTTCATTTCATAAATCCACCAACTTCCTAAAAATTCAGTGCATCCCCCACCAAGAATTCTTGGAACCGCCACTGGTCACAACCACGTTGACCCTTTGGATAGAACTACCATGACATTCTTGGCTGGTTCCACCTTTTGCCCATTTCACATTTAGACTAAGTCAGTGGCGTAGCGAGGGCGTCGGGCGCCCCAGAAGGGGACAAAATAATGTACTAATGGCACCCTCAACTTCTGAAAAATCGTGACAAAAAAAAAGGTCATCAGCTATTCAGTTATTTCGCATAGTTGAGTTACAATAGACAACCAGTATTTAGGCCTACGCAACTTAACTAAGTGAAAAAGATGATGACCTTTTTGCCAGGATTTCTCCAAAAGTGGGGTCAATTAAATGTTCAATGATATATCTCCAGCTGTGGTAAAAGACCATCTTTAAAAAACTTTTAGGATCGATTTTGATACCCCCACCGCGGCGCCCGGGGACGGTTGCCCCTGCCACCTCCACAGTCGCTACGCCACTGGACCAAACGCCTAAGAATAGGCAGCTATACTGTCTAATAGTGTCTATATATATATTATATATATATACACACTGCATATATATATAGTATATATGCGCAATTTTATTCGCACTTTTTGCTATTTTCGTCATATATTTTAGCTTTTTTTCGATATTTTACTCGTATATATATATATATATATATATATATATATATATATATATATATATATATATTAGGTGTGACAAAAAGTACAAACTATATCCATTCAGTACTAAAAGATGCTCTTTGATCTACTGATCAAGAAAAACCCTATTTCAATATATTATTTTTATGTCTAGGGTCCCAACTTTGAAAAAAGATTTATGAATAATATGTATATTGCATATTTCACTGCAAAGCAATGGCTTCTTAACAATAACTGCATTAACATAGTTGCTGGGATATTATAAACTGTTTTGTTGAATCTATTGATAGTTTTTGATTAAATTTGGTAAACTTGGGTGTTTACTATTAAAATAATACAGGCTTTTCTACAATATCCTTCATAAAGTGATCCACTTCTTGGCACGCTAGTGGGTTCTGCTTTCTTCTCATGCCCATAGCAACCATTGTATTTATGATTTCTTATGATGATCATTAAGTGGGTTTAGAGATGAATTGTAGTTAAATTATGGCAAGCTTTAGAACAGTGGTTCTCAACCCTTGTTCCGCGCGCGGACCACAAGTGGTCCGCAAGACGGGGTCTAGTGGTCCGCGGCGAAGTCTGAAAAAACGTAAATAAAAATTAGACATATTAATTTTCCATGTGAAAAATCTGAAAAGTGAGACGATCGAAATAAGGTCATCAGCACAAAAAGGTTATCGGCACATTTCATGTGTATTCTGTGCATTTTCTACGTGAAAAAGCATGACAAGCAAAAAATAACAAAAGGTCATCACCGCCTCTTTGGAGCAGATGACTGCTCAATTTAGCAGGTGGTCCGCAAGAAATTTTTGAACTTCAAAAAGAGGTCCATGAGGCAAAGAGGATTGAGAACCACTGCTCTAGAACACGAGTAAAGTTGACATTCAGTATTTGGGTTTCCAAAGGAATTAGTAAAATTCCCCAAAATGTGCTGCCAACGTGTGAAGATGTTCTAAGAGCGTGCTATTTTTAACAGCAAAAAAGAGAGACATAAGACTGCTAATGATGTAAAATCTTTTGCATCTGAAGTGATTGAGATATATAATAAGGCCAGCATACCTACTATTGCATTTGTCAGCATAGTGAAAAAAAAGTGAAAAGGCTATTTGAGAAATGGAATGATCTGCAGAAAAAACTACCTGAAAACTGGATATTGAAAAATTGATCCAGTTACATCAAAGAGGATGCAATAACTAGAAGACAGAAAATGAAAATTAACAAAAGTTGAAGCCAGAACAGAAAGAGAAATGGGAGAAAGTAGTACTGCTTTAGAAGAGTTTGAAATGAATTACAATTCAGAAAACAGTCCTAATGAGCTTTGCAGTGATGTCAATTACACGGGCAACGATGGGGAGACAGAAGAGGAAGATAGTGACAATCAGTGCTGTTCTAGCAGTGGTCCACAGAATAGACATCAGTATCTAGCTGCTGTCGGTGATGAGGATGAAAATATATGAAAATTTGCTTATGCAAAATTTCACTAGTTCGGAGTAATCATCAACACAGTGGTAGAATTCGTTGTTTTGACAAGAACAATATTACAATCAACTTCACTTCAGACTCCTACATCAACATTGATTGGGAACGGGTGAAATTTGTCATCCCTCCACTCGTGCATGACATCACTTCAGGAGTCATTGAAAATCATGCAAAAATAAGTATGCCATATTATCCATGTCATGAACAAGATGTGGAAAGACATATCAAGGATGTTTCTGTAGCCTTCCATAAAGTTTACGGACATGATTCACGCCTTGGAGTTATAATTCAAATGAAGAAATCAAGATCAGAGTTGCCAACTATAGAAAGCAAATCACATTTACTGCACTAATAGTTAAACTGCAGCACTGTAGCATACGTATGATTTTGTTCTTATTCGGTCAGTTTTGTTCAATTTAGAAGATGATATGCTGCTTGGCTCATAGCACATCAGTTAGAATGGTGCAAAATTAAAAGTAAAATCCTTCCCGATCACTCATGGCTAACTTCAGGGCTCATAAGGTGGCGCTGATCTCCGTTACCAAGGCCCTCAGCCAGGCGACCGGTGCAAGTTACATGATACGGGGCCAGTGTTCTCATGAAACGCGACTGTTTACTCCGCGGATTAATCCGCTATTCATTTGCCATCGCCATCTGGAGAAAGAAGGCTGAATTGACCTTAGGGCTCCTGCCAGAGTTGAACCTGCGACCTTCTGCTCCATCGTCCAGTGTTGTTATCATTCTGCTAACTTCTTGCCCCTGCCAACTCCCTGCCCCTGCTAATTTCCCTATATTATATATATTTCCCTGCTATATTACACCATGGTGTAATGGTGCAATGGTGTAACTTGCTAATGCTGTTAATGTAAGACTGGGTCGGAAAATGGCAATGCAATGCATAAATTTGGCAAAATTGACTTGCATTCTTAACAAAGTTGCTAGAAATGGGTGATTCATATGAAATATCTGTTTTCGATAGCTTATATACTTTAATATGGATCATCGATTTCCGTTTGTACGGGATGTGAACTCTAAAATTTTGTACTTTTTGTCACACCCTAATATATATATACAGTAGATATCCAGAGGGCCGACGCCTGTTATTTGCTTACCAACCGTTTTTACGGGATGATATGGAGTAGGATAGGCTATAACCTACCAAAACGCCGAAATTGTAGGCCTACCGCAATTTTCGCATTTATAGCCGCACTAAACTGCAATTTCCGCATATATGCGAGGTGAACAGTGGCGGTTCCCGAAATTCTTGGTGGGGAATAAGAAAAATTTATAGGAAGTTGGTGGGAGATGCACAATTTAGAAAAAGAAATGAGAGAAAAAGGTAATTTTTAGTGTGTTGCCCACTAAATGTTAATAAACCTTTCCGGAAAAGGCTGACAAGCAAAAATATGATCATTCGCATCCGCGTTGTATTAATGTTCACCGAATGTAAACATTTCAAAAGGGCTTAGGAAAAATATGTTGACAAGCAAAAAAACTCCGGTGGGGGATACATCCCCAGTCATCAACATGGTGGAACCGCCACTGGAGGTGAAGTTTTAAAGACAGTATACGACGATGACGACGATGAAGATGATGATGATGAAGAAGAAGGTGATGATGATGATGATGATGATGATGATGATGATGATGATGATGATGATGTATGCGTTGGTTTAAATGTCGTAGATGAGAATCGAGATCCGTCGGTTATGATGATGATGATGATCAAATGCCAGAAAGAATCTGCAAAACAGCGACTAAAGCTGATCCTCAGACAGATCAAAAGCGGAGGAGGAGGAGGAGGAGGAGGAGCGGATGGAGGATCGCCTAATAACATCTGGATGACGGAGAAAGAGTTTCCCACCGGATCTGGTACTTAATTGTTTCCAGTACATTTCCTTTCCATTCCACATTAATTATTCATGGTCGACTCAGTGCATTGAACTTTCTATTATTTCCAAGCAGCAACTGCACAACAGGGCCACACTGGCCATAGGCCTATATAGCGTCGTGGGGAAACTTCCAGGCCCCCTTAGGGCAGATAAGCTTCAGGGGCGTAGCCAGGAAATTTTTTGGGACGGTATAAATGTTTGGGGGTATAAACTTTAACTATAAACCATAATTATAAGCTACATATAACCACATATAAATCACATAAAAACTGTAAAGTAGACTGATTTTTTGGGGAGGTATATATACCGATATACCCTCCCCCCGTCGCTACGCCCCTGATAAGTTTTATGGGTCCATAAACCACGCATACTATATTACTATTTTAGTAACCTGGTCATAATAGAATCTCTAGTGACCGGTAACAAAATTGGATCGCAGCTTAATAGCTAAGGGGCCGTCCACTAAATACGTCACGGTATTTTTGGCCATTTTTGACCCCTTTGGGTCCTTTCTCCCGTCACAAACTGTCAAAAAATCTCGGACCCCCAAAGTACTGTACGTCACAATTCATAAATTACGTCACGAAGATTTTCTATTTAATATATTCGAGTTTCTCGTTCGATTTTCTGCAGCAAAACAAATATTTAACTTCCGACAATAATTACGAATATAACTGAGACCTAAAATTTAATGCATTATGCATATCGGGTAAAAAGTGTTAATGCGCAATTAAACATGTTTTTACTATGCCTTCTCAAGTATATTTAAGATTTTATTCATACTATAAGTGTGACGTCACGCTGGTTCTTACTCCTCTACTCCTCTTGTCGAAAAACCATCTTGCAAGCCCGTAGGAAGTGGGGGGTGCAGGGGGTGCAGCTGCACCCCTGAAAAAATCTCGGGGTGCAGCGCCTGGAAGATATGGCTTTTTTAAATTTTTTACTTGCGAGGATTTTTAATAGAAGAAAGAGAGTCTACGACCTTTTTTGCTTGTCAAGGTTTTTAAGAGGGAAACGTTAGTGAAGACCTTTTTTGTTACAACTTTTTTATCTTGAGAAAATCTGCCCCCTGCTGAAAATTCGTTCTGACGTGCCTGTCGTATTTGGAAATCGTGTAGACGCCTATATATATATCGTTCTTTTGTTTCGTCTCCAGGCTGCTACTGGGTGTGGGCGCCGGAGGAGGCCGCGATGAAACCGGCAAAGTTCCGATTGGAAATGGTCGATCAGATGCTCAGGACGCACGTCGACTACCAACTGCACTTCACTTGGAAGGAAGACGCAGACGCCACGACTAGAATCGTCTGCTGCGATTTCTCTCCCGGTACTACTACTACTACTACTACTACTACTACTACTGCTGCTACTGCTACTGCTGCTACTGCTGCTACTGCTGCTGCTGCTGCTGCTGCTGCCACTGCTGCTGCTGCTGCTGCTACTGCAACTGACCTGCTCACTCCAACTGCCACCACTGCTGCAGACTAACCTGCTGCACCAGAACGCTACCACTGCACCAGCCACAACCACTCAGAACGCTGCTGCTGCTGCTGCCAATCAGAACGCTGGAACTTATTCTTTTCTTCACGCAACCAATCAGAACGCTCTACAGCCAACCAACTAGAACGTTCATTCGATTGCTTTGTATTTCATTGTTAGGTTTTGAAAGTTCCTCGGAACTTATTCTTTTCTTCATCTCCATTTTTAACTTCTTCTTCTTCTTCTTCTTCTTCTTCTTCTTCTTCTTATTATTATTATTATTATTATTATTATTATTATTATTATAAATTAGGTTCTCCCTCAAACTGAATTCCTGGATCCGCCCCTGACAGCCGAAATATTTGCCTGCATTGTCTGAGAAACGAATGAGGAACGATTGATTGGGAAATGTCTTTATTTCCAGTGACTCCATTTATTCCACCGAAACCTCACCCGAGGCCAATCCTTCCGCGCGAAGACGGGGTCGCTTCGACGGAATCGGGCAGCGAGGCTGCTGTTGACATCGGTCCTTCGAATCCCATCGCAACGGAGGCGTTCTAAGCGGAAATCTCCCACCTGAAGACAGTCTGCGGTCGCCGTCGCCACTGCATTTTCTATTATTGATCTAAAAAAATAAATCTACGCGTGAAAATCTTTTCCATTGCTAATGAAAAATACGACGTTATGATGATTTTAAAAGCACGTTTTCAATATTTGAACAAAACTTTTGGCAAATAACTAAATGAATACATGTACTTGTATTGTGTCGTCTTAGTTTCAGTTGAATATAGCCTAATCCGGCAATTTTTTAAATATGAAATTATATGAAATATGTATTATATCATAATTTATATGAAGGGCTAATATTATATGAAATATTAATAAAGGTTCGCAATTGGTAAGCGTCATTTGTTCCATTGTACTCAGAGAGTCGATGCCTCCTCAGCCAGTCCTCTAAATAGGCATACTTATACACAGGCCTACACATCAGGATGTGGTGAAGCTGGAAGCTGATTGGAAGATGACATGGACCTTATTATGGCGGGGTGCTTATAAGTTTTAACCTACATGTATAAACCACATTCGCTGTAATTATAGTCATGTGGGCGGAAGATGGCAGAGTGGGTTACGTGCTGGAGCGTCAGGTTGACGGAGCGGGTTCACGCCCCGTTAGTGTCCCTAGTGGCTTTCACACAGGCAGTAATGCCTTCTAAGCCACTTTAAATCATGCTGAGTTAAGTTAAGTAACATCTGAATGCCGGTTGGGTTACAAGATCGACTGGCAACCACTTAAAAATCAAGTGCCGATCCAAGGCGCTGAAAGGTTTTCCACACGTATTCAGGAGCAGGAAAACCAGGCCAGTAAGCTAGCAGACAGTTCGGCGATAGGGTGGTCATTTTAAAAAAACAGTTCGGCCGAATCGGTGCAGTGAACTAAAATGAATCCCACGGAAAATGCCCCCGCCCCTCATTATTACACGTAGAATAACGAGCCCCACCTCATTATTATACGTATGCAATAATGAATCGCTGTATATAATTTCTACTTCCCGTATGCTAATTGGACAGTAAAACGGGCGAAGAGTTAAGGTGCGGGTTAATGTGACATCGTTGGGCAAACAAGGGCAAATAAG
The DNA here is from genome assembly GCA_018105865.1 of Metaphire vulgaris. Taxonomy (NCBI): domain Eukaryota; kingdom Metazoa; phylum Annelida; class Clitellata; order Crassiclitellata; family Megascolecidae; genus Metaphire; species Metaphire vulgaris. The sequence goes on from CM030861.1 coordinate 6,132,405, forward strand.
CGAGATGTAGGCCTATAAGTAGGCCTATCAGGTTAAGATAAAGTAGGTCTACTGCAAATGATAATAATCGGTCAGAATTATGCTCTGTCGTTGAAGAATGTAAGGGATTAGTGTCATTTTCTTAATTAAACGATAAATTGCTGTCAAATATAAATAACGGCAAAATGGCAAGTGGAGAGGAATAACGAATTAAATCTCAATTTGTCTTATCTTTCGACCAATCAAAATAATGATAATAATGATAATAATAATAATAATAATAATAATAATAATAATAATAATAATAATAATAATTATTATTATTATTATTATTATTATTATTATTATTATTAAATAATAATAATATCTCTATGACTGAGGTATTTAGTCTGCGAGAAGAGGAATTTTACGCGTAAAAGGTCTGTCGAAGCACGATCTTTTGCAATGCTATCAGTTTAGCTGCTTATCAGTTTTTTCTCTCCATGATTTGGCGTCAGCCACATCTCTGACTTTATGCGCAGTCTTATCCACTGTAATCCGTCCTTAATTTAGGACTCAGATGATAAAACAAGGCAGACGGAAACCCCTTGCGACTGATAGCAGTTCTTATTCAATTGTAGACGAGACTTCACAATCATCTATAGTCTTATATCAACTTTTATAAATATATGTAAAGGGAGTAACTACAGAATTAGAACTCATACAAGCAACACACAACAGGGAGAAATGGAAGTCCATAGTCGTCAACGTAGAAATACACGACACCTGAAGTAGAATAAGAAGAAGAAGAAGAAGAAGAAGAAGAAGAAGAAGAAGAAGAAGAAGAAGAAGAAGAAGAAGAAGAAGAAGAAGAAGAAGAAGAAGAAGAAGAAGAAGAAGAAGAAGAAGAAGAAGAAGATATCAATTTACGCACATAGAAATTTTCGCTCAACGCGATGCAGCTGGGTTTTTACCGGTTCATTTCTGAGCTTGAACTGCTGTGAACCTTCCATTATATCATTATTACCCATATGACTCTGACTCTTCGTTTGGATGACAGACTTTGTCATCCTATAAGTTTCGCATCAGTTGTCGTCTCAGGCTTCGGATTAACAAACCAACTGGCGTCCTCAACTTACCGAAAAAAGTCTGACGACTGACCAGCAAAAAAGAAAAAAGGTCCTCAAAATACTTCTTTTTTAGTCAAGTTACATAAACCATCCGTTTCAATTCTCCATGTCCAACCGTGGTAAAGGACTGTACGTCTGTCTGTCTTTCTTTCTCTCCTTCTCTGTCTCTTTCTCTGTCTCTTAAACTCTCTTTCTTTGTCTGTCTGTCTGTCTTGTCTGGCTGTCTGTCTGCACACACACACACATACAAGGTTTTCAACAGTAAGATGATTTTCTCCAATTGGGTATTCTCGTTTCCTTTGTGCTCGTCTCTGCAGAAAATGTGAACGATGTCGTTGTGAAAATCGCTAATGGAAATTTGAGCACGACTATTCTAGGACGTACTAAGGCATAAATCGTACGCATTCTATGCTTCCGATTATCGCCCGTTCCAAGCTATCATTTCCACAAATTCGACTATTTTCGTAAAATTCGACTATTTTCGTCAAACTGAAAGTCAACGTCCGCGTCGACAGCATTTGAAAAGCAGACGATTTAAAAGCATCCGAAGAGATATTCTATTAAATCGGACGACAAGAAAATCAGACGAAATCAAAGTCGCTATGCGTTGTCACTGGAGGATCACGTTTGCCCGACTGTAGAGATCCCTCGAGGTCTTGGCGAATGGTTTCAGACAAGCGTTCAACTTCATCCGTCACTACGAACGACGTGGCTAATTAGAATTTCACGCGGCAGGCGAAGTGATTGAGTGACTGATATTACACTGATGATGATGATGATGATGATGATGATGACGAGGATGATGATTAGTGCACAAAAGAGTTAACGTTGAACCGAAGATCGAATATTGCACTGATAATTAATGCATGAGAGACATTGTCGCGTCTACGAAGACTAATTGAATGACGCGACTTTAAAACGCTATTCTACGAAGACGAGGTTCTTGAGCAAATGTCAAATTGGAACAGACACACACTCGAGCAGACGAATATATAATGGATGGATATAATGGATGGACCTACGGCTGAATGGATAGGTGGATGGACGTATAGGTGAATGGATGGGTAGGTGAGTGGATGGACGGATGGATGGGTAGGTAGATGGATGGATATATGAATGGAATTTGCCATCATCATCATCATCATCATCATCATCATCATCATCATCATCATCATCATCACCATTGGTGTCTGACGTCATCCTCACAGTCTGTTCCCAGTGCCGTCTATTTAGAGATCTGTGCATGAGTTCTTGCAGACTGCTTCCACACAATTCCAGGATAGACTTTAAAATCTGCCTTCAGGTATAAAACACTTTATTACAAGGAACTTTGTTGCCTTCTTTAAAAACTTTTTGTGCAAGCAAACAAATACTTGACCAGATCACAGCTCTCTCCCTCTCCCATAGGCTACTTGGACAGTTCTTGGTTCTCGTGCTTTCTCAGTGGCCGCCCCAAACTCTGGAACTCATTGCCTCAGCATGTGCGCATTGCAAATTGATTACAGATTTTTATAGCAAGATTAAAACCCCATCTTATTGACATGGCTTATCCACCATAGACTGTCACCCGGTCACCCGTCTGTCCAGCCGGATACCCTGGATTTGACCTGGATCTTTAATGATTTGGATTTGATGTGCCATCGGTTGATGCACCTGTGCATTATGAAGTGATGCTATAGAAGTTTAAGATTAGATTAGATTAGATGAAGCCACGACATTCCCTCTGTGATTTAGTCTTGCTTTCTTGGTCGAACCATTCATTATTCCTAACATCAAGCTTTGATCTTCATGTCATCTTTCATTCGACAGATGTGTCCAAAAAGATCATTCTTGGTTGGATTATTTTTGTTTAGTTCGTCATTTCTGATCATCAGAGGCGTAGCAGCCATATGGACAACCTGGCCAAATGCCAAGGGACCCGACCTGCAAAGGGCCCCCGACCCGAGCCAAAAAATTTTTTCCCGCAAAGCTGTAAAGTTGTCAGATCGAAAGACCGACAAGCAAAAAAGGTCGTCAACATTTTCGCAAACTTGTCAGATCGTCTCTGGAAAGGGCCCCTGCCCGTTTTTCGCCAAGGGCCCCCGAGCATATTGCTACGCCACTCCTGATCAGTGTTCTTCAAGTTAACGATAACGGTAACTGAAAACACCGAATAACTGGAAAAAATGTCAGTTAACTGTAACTTTTAACTGTAACTGAAAAGTGATTAATAACTTATGTTATAACTGTAATAGAATAAAGTTGAAAAGTTAAGTAATAGAAAAGTTATCAAAACTGAAAAATAATTTATATGAACAGTAAGTATGATTATTAATCAGTAATACGGTCTTCTGTGTCAGCTGTAGTTGTGGGTCTGGGACTCTGGGTCACGATTCAGGACTAAAGTTCAGACCTCATATAAACAGTAAACACGGTTGTTATGGTTAATTGCACCCAGTGAACTGGACAAGGTCATGCCAGACTGCTGAATGGGCAACAGGGCAGGTGCACTAACAGGTCTACATTTCATTGTTCACAGTTCACACTGAACTGAGTCCATCTGACCCATCTTTTGGTACTGGTAGTGCTTTTCTTACGATTAAATTTAAGTTAATAAAAATTTAATATTTGCGCAAAATGTTTAAACCGCATAGTGGGCATAGGCGTGAAAGCGGCGTCTGGCGGGGAAAAGAAACAGGCTGACGCAGGGACTGGAGGATATGGCATTTCTTAAGATGAACATCAAATATTATGATATCTGACTGATTTGGCAAAATGCCGCAAATATATTGTTTTGTATTTTTTTATTAAATAATATGAAATGGAATATGAGACTAAGAGAACTTTAACTGTAACTATAACGGAAAAATCAATAACTATTAACTGTAACTTAAAAATAATTTAACTTTAACTGTAATTGAAACTGAAAAAACACAACTGAAACTGAAACTGAAAAACCATAACTTAAATAACACTGCTCCTGATCATTACAACCAGTGTTTATTCTAGGCCTGTCTTTGGGGGGGATTCTCCCCAAAGTTTTAAAATTCCCCCTCAAAATTGTATATGTTGGCTTGGGGATGGAAATCTTCCCCTGAAAAAGCGTGGAGAGACAAATCTTGTCCCCCAAACATTTCAAACTCCCTCCCCCAATGTCAAGGTGGTTAGAATAAACACTGATTACAACCTATCTAACCACAGTAGTTTCCTGTAGCAATTCCTTTCAAAAGCAAGTATTCTTCTTTCCAAGTCTTTTGTAATGGTCTATATTCCATCTGTATAGATTATAGAAAATGCGTGTCTCAGGAGAGTACTTTCATTTTCGTTCCAAGACATTGCTTTGCTCTTTCAATCTTTGTCCATAGCAGCCAGATTCCCTAAAGCTTTCGCTGTTCTTATTTTGATCTCTTTCTTGCAGCCCAAGATTCCAAGTCATAGGTCACGTAGGTAAAGTTTTCTAAGTTCTGTAACTCAATTCCACCCTCTTTGATTTTTCTTCCGATATCTTTTTTGTCCAGATACCATTATCTTGTCTCCTCAGTATTTACCATCAGTCCACAGCGATTTATTTCGTTGTTCAGTGTCTGAACAGCGGTTGTCATGCAATACTCATACATGTATGCATGGGCGCCTGCAGAAATTTTTCCAGAAGGGGAAAAACACAATGGTCACAGTTATGTCACATAAATTTCTCCAGGAGGGGCAAAACACATTTTAACACTGTGGTCACGGTTAATATTTTAGCAAGTTTTTCAAATTTCAATGTGATATATTGGTATTTGCATTTTCCAGGGGGCATGTGCCCCCTCTTGCCCCAATGTGCGGGCGCCCATGCATGTATGCCCAATAATGGCACTATACAAATAACGGGAAAATTGCCCAGAACATTACATCACAGCAATGCTCATCGATTTCTGTTTCGCAGTTTCTTCTTCGCTATGATTATTCTCTGATGCCTAACAGTTTTCGCCTCAAACCTTAGGTCATGATGAAGCCAATACGAATACATAGAAAAACGATTATGTTTTGGCCAGCTTTTAAAAATTGAAGCAGGTTTATACTGGTTCACAGAAATCTTTTCGCCAGATTTTTGCTCGGCATTTTCTGATTAATGTCTAAAATGTAAATAATTTTCGCAAATCTTCGTAACAATCTCTTGAGCTTCTTTAAAGAAACCTTGGTCGTCTCTTACTCCGTCAGATCACGGGTAATATCTCATTATATCTGTTCATGCATATATCACATTACCATACTAAGAAATGGGCAGAAACAAAGAGATAGGCCGTCGTAATGATAAGCCATCTTTTAGCTGATCTAATAGCAGTTCATGCACTGGTATAGATGACGCTATTGCATGCAGACTGCATGCGCTGTAGAATGGTAGGTGGCGCCGAGTGTCCGACTGCCGTCGACGAAGCAGGGTTCCAGCCGTCGACGGATCATTAGAGAGGCAGACATTCGAAGGGAGAGACGCCTAAGTCCCTGCTTAATCCACCACAGCGTTTAGGTTACGTTTCCAGCAGTTAGGCCTAAATCTCTTCTTGCGTGAATGATGCAGCGCAATAAGCTGATCAACTGTTTAATTTCTGGAGAGAAATCTTCCAAACACCTGAAGACAAGAGCTTCGCTACAGGTAAGTTCATTAAGCCTCTTTAATCTTCCCGTTGTTGAGGGCTCGCGGCGCGATGTTGTATTAAAAGATAAGATTTTCGTTGATTTAAAATAAAATATAATCTCAAAACGTCCTTTAAGCTCAACATCAAACCGGAAGATGACGATAACCACGAAAGACTACAAACCCACGTAACAAAGTAAGTAGGTAAATCAGTACAATCCAGAACCAGGAAAGCATCTCATAACACCGACTAAGAATAAGCAGCGAGGACAGCAGTAGGCTTATTGCGGTATTATAAGGCCTATGCAAGAGTGCTATATAAATTCAGGAGATTTTATTTACTGTACTTTTTATCGGAAAAAAAGCGTCAGGTTGAAAAGTCGGCAGGTATTCTAATTTTGTCAATTGCTGTTAAATTACAAAAATCGCGAATCAGTTTTTGAGAAAATTAATTATATCATGGTGTAAAGTAACCAGATGATGTAACGTTAGGCCTAATACTGATTTTAATCCATAAATGTAATAAACGGTTTAAACGTTTTTTAACGTTTTTAAAATTATTTTTTCAACGTTTTTAACATCTATGTTTTAATCCATTTCGAGTGTGAAAAAGTCTGCTTTTCCAGAAAATTTTGCCCGACGTCCTTCCTTAAAAATATGTTCGCAACAAATCTAACGTTTGAAATCTCAGATTCTTTCTCAGGCAATTCGCTCTCAGGCTCTTAGTTTAGGACTGAAGCAAAATATTAAGGGGAAAATGGCAGTTAACAAGTCTCCCTGCTGGGTTCTCTTCTCTGTTAAATAGCTTTGTTATATAGACCTACCTCCGTGATTTAGACGCTTCGAACGAGAGAACGATATGAGCTAAACTTTCAAAACGTTTGAGATTTAATAATAATAATAATAATAATAATAATAATAATAATAATAATAATACTCATCATAATCATAATCATAATAATCATAATCAAAAAAGTCAAAGTCCTTCCTTCCCAAGCCTCACGGCCTCATGGGGCGGCGCTGATCTCCGTTGCTATAGCCCTCAGCCAGGCGTGCAATGCCACGGATACGGGGCTAGTGTATCGCGTAGCGTACCTGTTTGACTTTATCGCAGGAATTTTTACCACTGCTCCTCATTTTACTACCACGACAAAGGCTGAGTCGACCTTTAGGGTTTCTTATAAGTTCTTAATAATAATAATAGTAATAATAATAAATTTAATAATAATAATAATCATAATCATCGTCGTCGTCGTCGTCGTCGTCGTCAAATGAACCATCTGGCCTATCGAGATCCGATGGAAAACGACCGGATGGCTGCACTGTCATCCCATGGAGGACAGTCAGATGCGTCATTTGGGACGCTGTTACAGTCGCAGACACATTCGCTGCTTCCTACCGTCATCAGACAGCATCAACCGCAGGCGCTGCAGCCGAACGTGCAGCCGAGAGGAAAAGGGACAAATACCATCAACTGTCTTCCTCGTATCCCTTTTTGTTCCTACGGCTTGGGAGACAATGGGGCCAATCAACGAAGAAGGTCTTCACTTCTTAAAGGAAATCGACAGGATCCTAACACGACAATCTGGAGATGAAAGAGAGACATCCTTTCTCCGACAACGAATATCCGTGACACGCCAGAGATTTAACGCTGTCGCCTTCTGCGGAACTTTCAAATAATAATAATAATAATAGTAATAATCGATTTTGAGAACTTAATAATAATAATAATAATAATAATAATAATAATAATAATAATAATAATAATAATAATAATAATAATAATAATAATAATAATAGCAGAAACAACAACGACTAATACTACGAGGACGATGACCAGTGGGGATGCATCCCCCACCGGACTTCCGGGGTTACTTTTTGCCTGTGAAACCTATTTTTGGGTAAAAGTCTAGAAAACTAACTGCGAATGACATTTTTCTTTCTTTTCTTTTTTTGCTTGTCAACCTATTTTTGGGAAATGTATCGTCAAAGTAGGGACAAAAGTCACTTTTTTCAGCTTTTTCCGGCAAACTTTATACATTTTCCCTAGGGACCTGCGAAGCTTCGATATTCGATTCGAAAACGAATCGCAAGAAGTATTCGATTCGATTCGTAGTGAGCCGATCGATTCGAAAGTTTTCGAATCAGTAATCTTGCTCATTCGTTTGTCTAGCGGGCTGAGTCATCAGTACATCCCACGCATTTACAGCTATCTGCTGCCTCAGGCGATGAGCTGAGCTTATACAGTGTAAAATTAGAGCTAATTATTTTTAAATCAATCTCATTTTTGTAGCCCACAGAAATGTCTTCTGTTAGAAATTATTTTGAAGAGAAGGAACGTTGATTAGCTTTCAAAATATGCCAAAAAATTCTCATCTCAAGCGTCTGAGGCGACGTCCCATAAAAGCATACTGCCAGTGTTGTCAAACGTGGCGCGCAACTTACTTTCCATAGAAGCTATTCTGTTGGCAGGGCCACCTTAACCACCAGGCAGTTTAGGCACTTCCTAGGGGCGAAACATTTAGTAGGGGCGAAATAAAACGGGGATGAAAATTTTTTCATGAGCGAATAACGTTGTTTGCTTGTCAGGCTATTTCGTAGAGCGCTGACGACCCTTTTTTTGCTCGTCAGACTTTTTCCGTATGTGAATGATGATGGGCGAAAATTTCCGAAAATAAAAAAATAAAAATCTGCCTAGGGCGCCCAAAATTCTAAAGATGGCCCTGTCTCTTGTCAAAGTGGACAAATAATAACAGACACAGTTCTTTTCTCAAATGACCAAAAAATAAAAATTCCTGCTGATCGCAGAAGTAATGCAGAAACTCTTATTTGGGCTCGGCATAACAAAGATGTGTTATTTTGTCAATTGACATGTAGACTAAGCAGTAAACTTCTTGAACTTGGCTAAAACTTAAAACAAATCTAGTGCAAGTAGTCTAGTAATATTACAATGATTTTGTTGATAAACACGTGTACTTAGATATAGGCTATTCTATTAGGCCTATCTGTCAGATTGCATTTGTAATGTAAAGCTGAACCTTTGGGACTTTCACACTTATCCCAGCCGGAGAACGTCACCCCTAAGATTCGATTCGATTCGATATTCGAAATTCGAACCTTAACAGTCGATTCGATTCGAAAGACAAGCAAAAAAAGGTCAAAAGTCGACTGCAAATTTGTGATTCGCAGGTCCCTAATTTTCCCTTCTATTTTCATCCCTCCGCCAACTTTCTATGAATTCATTCCCTCCACCAAGAAATCCCGGAACCGCCACTGACGATGACGATGATGATCATTTGCATTGCCACGGAGGGGGGCACGGTTGGCCGTGCCCTCTATTCCGACTAGAACCGACCGTAGGATTTGCGCAAAATCGTCGAGAAATTGAGGTGGCGGTGGGAGGCATGAGCGAAGAGAATAGGTCCTACGTGAATGTTCAAAGAGTTCCATTCCCTGACGAGACCTTTTACTCGTCACTGTCGTCGGAGTCTCAGCCCGAACATGATGATGATGATGATGATGATGATGATGATGATGATGATGATGATGCTGATGATGATGATGATGATGATGATGATGATGATGATGATGATGATGATGATGATGATGATGATGATGATGATGATGATGATGATGATGATGATGCTGATAGTTTATTTATGTCAAAGGCGCTTTTAGTCAAAAGCGCCGCTGCTAATGAAAAACCAAGTCTTGAGCCTAGTAAGGGAGGAAATTAGTCTTGTGCTTGTGGTATCACGAATATCTGGAGGAAGGGTATTCCATAACTTTGGACCTTCAACAAGGAAGGAACGATCGCCTAGTACCCTGCGAGTTCGAGGAGTGACAAGTGATTTAGTGTAATTTGATCTCAGCCCGATTGGCCTGTCTTCATTTCGAATTTGCTTTATGACGACATCTACGACGTAGTCTGGAGTTTCCTTGCGTAGACATTTATCTACAAGGAGGGAGACAGTCTTGAAATCGATTCGAGATATGAGAAGGAAGCCAATGAAGCTCCTTCGGTATTGGCTTGATGTGTTTTCGTCGTCGAGTATGAGTGATGAGACCGAGCGGCGGCATTTTGAATACTTTGAAGACGACGAATCAGGGTTGTATTACTACATCTACGAATGTAGATGTGTCCCCTCCCCCTATTCCGGAGACCTTGATACGCCACTGATGACGACGACGACGATAATGACGGGGTCTTGAGAGGTTAGCACAACCTCTCCCGTGTTCATTTATCAATTCTATTTTGATGTTAACTGCGTATATAGAATGGATAATTTAGAAGGCGTAACCATGTCTCGTTCTTGAAGATTGGGCGGACATTGTCTTCTTGTCAAAGTGCGCTTTTAATGGTTCCACTGTGAGTAGTTTACAGTTCTTTCATCGCTCAAGTGACCAAAATTAAATTGCATTCCTGCAGATTCGCATTTCAGCAGAGGGGGGGGCGGAAGATGGCAGAGTGGGTTACGTGTTGGAGCATCAGGCCGACGGAGCGGGTTCAAGTCCCGTTAGTGCCCCTATAGTGGCTTTCACACAGGCAGTAATGCCTTCTAAGCCACATTAAATCATGCTAAGTAAGCTTTCAGCAGAGTCTCATGTAAGAATTATTGAAACACTTTTACACGCCAACTGGGAAAATAGTTTGAGACACAGCTGAGGACCCCTAACAAGAAATTATCAAAAGCACGCAGCTTAAGGGGTCGTCCATAAATGACGTAACGCGATTTTGGGACTTTTAGACCCCCTCCCCTACGTAACGCGACGTAACAAAACGTCAGACCCCCTAAGATATGACGTAACAACGGACCGACCTTCCTATTTTCGTCTTCCGAAAAGTCTTGACACGCAAAAAAGGTCATCCTTGCATTCTTTCCTCTCGAAAAACCCTGACAAGCAAAAAACGGTCAAAAGTCATCACTTGAATTTTTTATTGCGTTACGTCACATTTACGGAACCCCCTCCGTCGTCACACTTCGTAACACATGGCCGGGCCCCCTCCTCCTCCCCTAACCGCGTTACGTAATTTATGGACGACCCCTTTAAAGTCGTTCAACCACATATTCTCTACATATTTTGCATGCCAGTATATACATTTATATACAGTATATACAGTATATACATACATATATATATATATATATATACACACACACACACATACACACACACACACATATATATATATATATATATATATATATATATATATATATATATATAGTAGCATATACTGTATAATGGGGCGGGTAGATGGCAGAATGGCAGCACGCTAGACAAGCTCGCCGACGCACACGGGATCTAGTCCAGCTGGAGCCAACCCCTAAATCTGACTCATGCTTCATTCGCCAGATGGCTGGTTTTCAAGTTTTTTCTCCATTTAAAAAACGGAAACGGAGATCAGCGCCGCCCTAGGAAACCTTTTTAAAAGATATGCTATGGTTTAATTGAAGAACATGCTTCTGGAACGAGCACTCAGAAATTGATCACTAAATCTTCTAATCAGAATATACACGATGGACAAATCAAATCTATAGTAGTTCATATTTTTTGGATTGCTTCCTATATCTATCCGTAACCTGCTATTCGCTAGGTGGCGACGCTGCACTTCGGATTTTGAAAGAAAGCCTTAAATTCCGCCATTCAGTGCATAGGTATGCAAAATGTCATGCACCGTGACCCACAGGTTGTGAAAATATTTGCAACGTAACAGGTTGACACGGGTTTTATTTGTCCAACCCGTGGCCGGACTAAACGTCATGGGGACAAAATGTCAGCGGACAAAATGTCACGGACAAAATGTCACGGTTTGCGGTTAGGGTTAGAGTTAGGGTTACATTTGGTCCGTTACATTTTGTCCGCTGACATTTTGTCACCATGACATTTTGTCCGTGACATTTTGTCCGCGGACATGTTGCCTCCTAGCACCGTCCAACCTGTGTAGGCACATACACATATATACATACATATATACATACGCATACGTACACACGCACGCACACTATGAAGTCGCGGTGCTGTATGTTGTCCAAATGTAAAAGTTCAATTAGCGAACTCTTTCGCCGTAAATTGAACGTCAATTAGTCTTGATAGAGAACTTTGTTCGTTATTTTCCTGTGTTCGCCACATCAAACGCCTTGACCGATGTCGTGGTCAATCTTGAAAAGATGAGACGTGACAGGCGTCTAATCTATCTAATGTCGGATGGTACTTTGGTCCAGTGACTGGACCAAAGTACCATCCGACATTAGATAAATGCTGTTAGAATTATAGTGACGGTGAAACTTTGGGAGACGGGTCGCAAACCCCATTTGGCGCGTTTCGAAAAATGTATGGCGGCATTTGTTTATTCGATCTCAGCACAACAGGCGAGAAAATTGATCCGCGGACAATTTCTTGACGCGAGGAACAAATGTTGTGAGCGCTAATTTTCGTCACCAGTCGATTCATTTGTCGGAATAACTGTAAAAAATTCTTACAGAACTTCCACGTCACTTTTACTCGATTCCTCTCAACTGCTCTAAAAAGGATCTGGAGCTCTTCAGTTAACCTCAGTCGCATGAGGGTAATCAGGCACATGCGTGACTTTTATCCCATTTAGGACAGCAGAAGCATGCTTCGAGGAACACCCCAGATGCATAGAAACTGCAAACGCTATGTCGGGGAGCTAGAACTAAATGTCCGCGGACAAAATGTCACGGACAAAATGTTACCCTAACTCTAAAGATCTGAAGATGGCAGAGTGGGTTACGTGCTGGAGCGTCAGGCTGACGGAGCGGGTTCAAGCCCCGTTAGTGCCTCTAGTGGCTTTCACACAGGCAGTAATGCCTTCTAAGCCACTTTAAATCATGCTGAGTTTAAGTAAGTAATCTAACCCTACACCTACACCTAAGGGGCTGTCCAATTAATTACGTCAACAATTTAGGGGAGGAGGGGGTTTGAAAAAGTTTGACAGTTGTTGACAGGGGGAGGGGGTCAAGAGAAGTTGACGTCAACAATTTACTTTTTACAAATAATCAAAAAATAGGAAATTTAATGGAAAAATACTACTTATTACAATGGAAAAAAGCATGTCAAAAAAGGTCATCACCACCACATTTTGACACTCGATGAGCAAATCAGGGGAAAATGGTCATCACCGCAAAAATAATGACCTTGTTATTGGGACCTGCCATTGATCTCCCAATGTTTGGTCAAAAGTTTTTTGACGTAATTATGGGGGGGAAGGTTAACTGAAAGTTGACAGTTGTTGACAAGGGGGAGGGGGTCAAAAATTGGCCAAAAATTTTTGACATAATTAATGGACAGCCCCTAACCCTACGTCCGTGACATTATGTCCCCTGACATTTTGTCCGGCCATGGCTGTAGGCTATTAGTCATAGGCCTACAAATGCAAATCCAGACAAATCTTACATTACAACTATATCTTTAGAACTATGAAGAACTTTGCGAGACTAATAGTGTTAAAAGTGCAACTAGACTGAAAATACCGTTTCTATTAAAAGAACAGTAGACTTGGTAGTCAAAGGCAGATATGCTGCTTCAGCTTTTTGTTATTCAGAAGATCTGTCATTCTTATCGTGAATAACGTCAGCGTGATTTCGAATATGCGATTCGGCGTGGCCACGGGGGCGTGCATGAACGTGGCCCGTGGGGGTATACAGGCATAAATGAGAATGTGAGAATGAACGAAAGAAGTTCAAAGTTTTGGAGATTGACACGTTGTCGTTTTTTGGGCGTTTCTTTCCTGGTCAAGACATTTTTCATCTGAAGATGTCGATTTGCCCCTATTCCGAAATCCTGGTTACGCCCCGAATGAAGAAATGGAAAACTATATATATATATAATATATATATATATATATATATATATATATATATATATATATAACTGTATATATATATATGTGTGTGTGTGTGTGTGTGTGTGTGTGTTTGGGCAATGGCGTTCGTTCGATGTTTGACAATGGATAATTTTATTATCAACTGGAAAAGTCTCAAAAAGGATTTCTCATAGACAGAGGCGTAGCTAGGGTTTCACTTTCAGGCGCTCGGGGACAAAACATTCTGATGGTGCTCCTCTAAACTTCTGAAAAATCTCAACTTCACAAAAAACCTAAAAACCCGGACAAGCCAAAAAAAGGTCGTCATTCTTGAACTCACAAAAACCTACATTGATCCTAGGCTGTCCGGAGTCCAGGGACAAATCCTCCCGATGGCGCCCCCTCGACTTCATGAAAACCCTTCACCCGGGCGCCCGGGGTCGTATGTACCCTAGCTACGCCTCTGCTTATAGCAAACTCAGGTTCAGAGGGTCAACTGCTGCTTGGTCCACTTAGACGAAAGCTAACCTTGACTCAACTGCTAAGACCTCCGTACTGTAATTACGGGCAAAGGAGATGTTTAGAAGCAGGAAATACGTAATCAATCATGGATTTGAAATTCTTTTGAGTTGATAATTTGTACTATTCCAATCTCTCTCATTGTATTAGTTCGTCACAAGCGAGAGGATTTGAGCGATTAGATAGAATATCGATCATTCATGTTTAATGAAATTTGACTGATCGAACAATTTCAGTGACTGTGGACACACTTGAACCGTTTAAGCAAGCGATGAAATGTGATAATATAAACGCGCAGGTTGGCTCAAGCGCGAATATGAAAATGAATATCATAACTCACAAATGACAAATTGGTCTGCGTTGAGAATTGGCAGCAAAATAAAAAAAAGAAGTAGATGCCAAAGCAAAGGTAAATCATTTTCTCTCAGCATCAGCGCAAGTTTCCTAAGCCAGAAAAACCCTAAGACGAACTTTAATCGACAAAGCCCAAAATGGAGAAGCAGGAGAAGAGAACAATTCTTCCAAAGCCTGCTTTCCATATGTCTATTACAACGACGACGACTATCACTATTATTACTACAAGGACTACTTTAACAACAACTACTATTGGCAACTAAAGCGATTTTAGTCTACTACTACAGAGTCTACTACTACTACTGTAGTTACTCACTACTACTACTGTTACTAAAGTACTACTAATAATAATAATAATAATAATAATAATAATAATAGTATGCATTTTTGTGGGCTGGTAGTTGTTCCCCAGTTGTAGTAGTGGAACTGCCCTGAAGACTAATTATTAGGGCCTACTGATATTTAGTTTCAACTTAGCAAGAAATAAGGTGCAGCAATTAATAAACTATGAAATCCTATTTTAATAATAATAATAATGATAATAATAATAACAAAAATAATAATAATAAACTTTTACATAATAATAATATTAAACTTTGAGAACTCATAACAACAAGTTAAACTACTACTACTACTACTACTACTACTAGTTACTACTACTACTACTACTACTACTACTACTACTACTACTACTACTAATAATAATAATAATAATAATAATAATAATAATAATAATAATAATAATAATAATAATAATAATAATAATAATAATAATGCTCTTCTATAAAACCAGTCATAATTAACGCATAAGTAAGTCGATGTTATTCCAAATCGATCCGTCGAAGGTCAGGTCATTGCCAGAGAGGTTGATCAGAGAGTAGAATATACCAGTCGTTTATTGTGAATGTGAATTGAAAATCTTTGTCGTGTTGTGGCGGAGACTGAGTTTAGAAGACATCGTCTTCTGATCGTTCTCAGTTCCTGACGTCTAAATGCATTTTAAAGCAGATCGCGAGCTCTCAAAGTGTTTGTGTCCTATGAGCTCTTCAGAGACGAGAGGCATCATAACCTCGAACGCCTTTCCCATAGAGACCTTTTGTGAGTAGTAAAAAGGGTCTTGATTGGACTCAACCATAGCCGGTGGCAATCCTGGTTGAGAAACTGAGAAAAGAGGAGCCACCCACCCACCCACCCACCCACCCACCCACCCACACACACACACACACACACACATGCGCACACACATACACGCACGCACGCACGCACACACTAGAGATGTGCGGGTATACCCGTACCCGCGGGTACGGGTAGGGTGGTAGGGTACACATTTTACGGGTACGGGTCGGGTACGGGTATAGCGCTACGGGTACGGGCCGGTACACCAGTTTTTATTCGTAAAACATATTTTCATTTCTCACTACTATAGCAAATTAGCAATGCAGTAATAGACAAAATATTATTGAGTAAAGTTCATTAGTGTAACTTGTATATCGCGTTCAGTTTGTCAGACAGCATGCATTTTACTTATTGAAAGCATGAAGGAACTACAGATGACATCGTCTGACGTCATCAGTAAAGTAGCAAACATAATCAAACGTAAAATCATTGTAATGGCGTCCGCAGTGATAATGTTTTTTTGGTAAATCTCTTTGTTGTTTAACTTCAGCTCTAATGTCTGCTCATAGCTAAACTATATCTACTAAATATTGTAAACAGGTCCATCGAGTCTTCTAGTCCATGTCCGACATTCATGTAGGCTTAGGCTATAGCTGTATTACACAATGGTACCAATCAGTAGTCCAGTAGTCCAGTGCCCCAGAAAGAACCCGGGCCGACTATTTGCCATGTGGATTACCCTGATTCCTAAGTCCTAGATCTGTCCTAATCTAAACATGTGCCTCTTTTAAAAAAATCTTGTCAACATATGACATGTTAAAAAAAATGTACTCTGCTTTCATTAATACATTAATGTTGTTGCCTTTCTATGGTCTCTAGGAACGCATACACGGGTACGGGTACAGGTCCTTGTAGCCCCCGTACTCGTGCCCGCGGGTACGGGTACGAGTAGGGAAAGGAAGTTTTTGCACGGGTACGGGTAGGGTAGGCATTTTGCTGTACCCGCACATCTCTAATGTCACACACACACACACACACACGCACACACACGAACACACACAGTGTCACACAAGCTCATCGTCTTTGATGCGGACGCGTCTATAAGCAAACACAGCACACACCTCGATTTCAGTAAGCTCTCTGCATCTACACTGTCCATGCAGACATCGATATCTGCAGCGTAGAACATTAGGCTTTTGTTTTCAGCGAATCTACGCTGGAAACGGTGTCTAACATATCGATTCGCAATATTGGAGACGAGAGTCGGGCCATTGTGGACGCATCTGGCGTCAGATAAAGTGGCATGAAACGAATTTACTGCCAAAGACGGCAAAGGACAGGAAGACTGGGCAACTATTTGTAACTGAATGTAAAATGGACGAGCGTTATTCGGGGCACCCAGTTAAGGGGTTAACTCTAATAGGCTATTTCGGAATGTTTGGCTAACTGGACTTTGAAAGTTAATTGTAGCAGAATTATTGTTGCTAATGAATCAGCTGCATATGCATGAAAGTTTTGCATTCAGAGAATTTACTGAATACTTAATTTATGAGTAATTTCACGGGATGGTTTGACGAAGACTGAACTCAGGGCCAGGGATGTCATTTGAGGGGGCAGGGGGCCGTTGCCTCCTGATTTTTATGGAAAAAATTTGTTCGCCAATGTTTGTGGTAATTAGTTTTTAAATGTAAATTTGGTTGGTAAAAACACTGAAAAGCAAAAAACGGTCATCAACCCCTAAAGGAGGGCTTGATGTCGAGCAAACTGAAGTAACTAATCTCAAAAAAGGTCGTCAACTTTTTCGCAAACTTGTCAGATCGAAAGTGTTTTGCTTCCCCTCCCCTGAAAAACAGTTAAATGACGTCTCTGCTGAGGGCACAGTTCAGTAGGTACATAGTGCAATGGTTAATTCAGCTTAATGCAGTGTGCTTGGAATAAATGAATTTACTGCCAAATTATTGACCAATTTGAAATATTTCTATTGCTTATGGAATATTTGATATTTTAAATACTAAGTTGTCACGTGTTTAACCGGTCTGTTTCCATTTGCGAATGAAATTTCAGGATATTTTCTGGAATAGATATATGTTTGATCCGCTGTAAGAGCCGCAAAGACATTCGGTCAGAACTAATCAAAAGATTTGGCACAGACCGTATTCAATCTGCATTAGATTTATTCGACTCGTTCGAGCAGAAAATCATGGTCCGTTCTGACCGACAATTCTAGCTGTTCCTAGTGTTTGTCCAGCTATTTTTTCTAAATTTAATATTACTTATGCCATCTGCACAGGGGCGTAGAACACGGGGAGGGAGACTGCGGGGAACGGTTCCACTCAATAATTATAGTGAGAGGGGTATATAAAATCATTTACCCCAAATTTTTGTGCTTCTCTAACTTTCTTAAAAGGTCTGACAAGCAAAAAGGGTCATCACTAATATTTAAACATATTTATCTGAAGTACCATCGATTGATACCCTTGGGCATTAGAACTGGCGCAATAGAAGTGCATTATTATTATTATTATTATTATTATTATTATTATTATTATTATTATTATTATTATTATTATTATTATTATTATTATTATTATTATTATTTAGTGGTTGGTGTGCTTTTTAAAAAAAGTTCTATTTCCCCCGCTCTACCAATGTTCAGTGGCGGCTCTAGGATTTGGCAAGTGGGGGGCCGTTGGGGTGGCAACTTCTAATCATGGGGGCCAACCATTTGTTGTTTAATGTATGTAGCATTAAGTATAGAGTCCCAACTGGAGGACACTTGTGGGGCCAGGCACTCAATAGGGGGCACGGGTCCCCCTGACCCCCCGGTGGAGCCGCCACTGCCAATGCTGATGGTAGGCATATGGCCCTTCATCTGCATATTGCTTCGGTTTAAAATACATACACGAAAAAACTGACACAGACGGTGGTAGCGCAGTGGCGGCTCCAGGATTTGGCAAGTGGAGGACAAAGCGTTGAGGTGGCAACTGCTACAGGGGCGGCGCTAGGTTTTGTTGGCTGAGTGGGCCTAATGCAATTTACACAACCAGGACCCGGCTCAGACTACCCCTCTCCTCGCCCCCAAATCAAAATTTCTCTGCGGATTTGCACGATTTGCTCGGGTGCCCCTGCCCGAGGCTGGGTGGGTCTAGACCCGCGACCCCACCCTCTAGCGCCGCCCCTGAACTGCTAAGCATGACCTTGCCAGACTGACCCCCGCCTGTTGGTTATTTATGGCTATTTCAGAATTTCTGATTTAGACAAAGCGCGCAAGAACAATCGGCTACTTCGCTACTAGTCCAAATGCGCTATATAATTCTTCCATTTTTTCACTGCTGGACTTCTTCGTTATCGTGGTCGCATTCATCGCCGGCGAAGCTGAGATATAAATCCACGCACAACTAACTGCATTGTGCCTTCTTCTCACAGCAGACCTCACATAGCACGTTTGAATACTGATTTTGAATACTGATTCTATATATATATATATATATATATATATATATATATATATATATATATATAAATATATTATATATATATATATATATATATATCTTATATATACATACATTATCAAAACAGTAGATGCATATATATGCATTCACGCGATGAAAATGACTATTGACGCTGATGTGCGGTTGTACTGTTTGAAATGACAAAACACGATGTGCGGTTGTACTGTTTGTACAAAACACGCTGTGCAGAAAATAAGCGTTGAGTCCACTGTTCTCGTAATAATTGCGATGCGTTGTTTTGCAAAACGGGATGGATCTGTTACATGTCACGGCTTCATCTGGAAACGGATCTGTCGCCCACACCGAGACAACGGTAAAGATAATCGAGATAATGTTACGGCAGCAGCATTAAAGGTTTTCTAGAGAGAGAGAGAGCGACGCCGTGCCAGCTTTGCATGCATGCATTGCTTGCCTACTAATCGTTTCTGGTTTGCAACATTCACCGACATCAGGCATTTTACGACTGATCAGAAGGCAGACGTCAATATTTCGTCTCGTTAACATTAATCGGGCATGCTGTGCTAAGTTGTTATTTGTCGGATGCAGGAAATTTGACGTTGGCAGATTTCGCACAAGGTCGAATATTATTATATTCGATCACGTACGCGGCCTGGTTATTATAACCAGGACAACAAAGGTCGTGTTACTGACATGGATTAGTCATCTCATATTAATTTAATGTGCTGAACACGAGTATAACAATCAAAAAGCAAAATTGGCTCTAGTTTTTATTTGTAATCTGCAAATTGTTTATGACAAGAAATGCATAGCAATATAGTAACAATAGGCCAATGGTAAATACATGTAAAAATCAAGTCGTAGAATATGTATTAAATGTCTTTGTCTGCCTCTTATGCTGCTGTTCGGAAGCATCTCGAGGCTGGCCCGTCTGAACTGGGGGTGCAGGTGCACCCACTGGAAAAACTTATGGGGTGCACTGGGTTCACCGACATTTGCGCGCCGACATTTGCGCACCGACATTTGCGCGCCGACATTTGCGCCGACATTTGCGCGTCCGACATTTGCGCGTCGACATTAGCGCGTATTTCGAGCGAAGCGCGAATTGCTCTATAGGCCTAAGTTAAAAGTCATCTGTGCTTTAGTAACCATAGTCTTAATCATAACCCAAAATCTAACCCTAACTCTAACCCTAACCCTAACCCCAATTCTATCATATATTGTATCAACTAATATCGCGCAAATGTCGGCGCGCAAATGTCGGCGCGCAAATGTCGGTGCGCAAATGTCGGCGCGCAAATGTCGGTGCGCAAATGTCGGCGCGCAAATGTCGGTGCGCAAATGTCGGCGCGCAAATGTCGGCGCGCAAATGTCGGCGCACAGGTATTGTCGCGCAAATGTCGGTGCGCAAATGTCGGTGCGCAAATGTCGGTTGCGCATTTGACGGTTCACCGGTACACTGCACCCCATGGAAGGCAAAAGTTATAGCTGCATTTCGCCCTTGCGTCGGATTTATAAGGAGGAACAGATAAAAACATAACAATTTACTAAATGGCCAACGAGACGCACCAGAGGTGTAGGTAGCGACAGGGGTTACACATGTCCGCGGGCGCCGAGGTGAGGGCGTAAAAATCGGGTTTACGGGAGGAAAAAATCAAAAAGACGCCTAAATATAATTAGTTGCACGTCGTGGAGTTAAGGGAGGGGGCCTGGGGGCGCCATCAGCATGATTTGTCCTCGGGCGCCAGATACCGCGGTAATAATTAACCTATAGTCGCACCGAGTTGTAACGGTTTTTTTTGCTTTTAAGATTTTTCTTGAAGTTGAGAAGCGATGACTTTTTTCCTTGTCAAGGTTTTCGTGAGCTTGACATTCATAAGGGCCCTCATTATCTGGACAGAATGCCAGATTACCCACCTTTCTGAAGAAAGGCTCCAACTGCTGGTGTCGCTTTAATTGGATATCCCACGAAGTCTGAAATATTTTAAATGCTCAATCTTTCCGACTGGCCTTTATTTAGCGTGCTACTGACCGTAAGCTTACTTCAGCAGCCTCCTGGCAGTAGTACTGCATTGCATCCGAAAACGATGCAATATTCTCTGGATGATGTGTTTACGGTGGTATTATTATACAATGATGCAAGATTACATAATTTGACGCATTTCAGCAACTTGTTACAGTCCTGCTTGATAAAATTTACATGATGAAACATAGAAAATGAGCTATATGAAATATTTTCAAACGAGAGCAGAAAATTTTCACCAAAATACTACAGATTATGTCCTTTTGATGACGGTAGCATTTTCACTGTTAACCAGTGGCGGTTCAACGTGGGGGATGAGTGGGGATGCATCCCCCACTGGACTTCCGGACTTACTGTTTTTGCTTGTGAAACCTATTTTTGGGTAAAAGTCTAGTAAAACTACGGGGAAACTGCGGATGACCTTTTTTGCTTACTAACCTATTTTTCGCGGTAAAAGTGTAGTAAAATTAGGGATAAAATTCCATTTTGTCAGCCTTTTTGGGTAAAGTTTATTGATCTCTAATTTCATCTCCACCAACTTCCTATGTATTCATTTCACACACCCCACCAAGAAATCTTGGAACCGCCACTGCTGTTGACCGGTGTTTAGTGTTACGGCGATGTAACATGCACGTAGGGAAACCTTGCTTCGAATAGGCCTAAGTCAGTTATGCTTTCCTCTTTCATGTGCAACTATTGATGTCGTGTGGCAGACTCGATAGCGAAACTGATTTTCGTTTTTCCCAAGTAAATTACCTTGGCGATCACGCCAATTTTTGGCGGAAAAGTCACGGGTGGGGATTCAATTAGAGGGGGTCTTCACGATCGAATTGGTCTCACCGCCCCTGCCTTCTGTTTTGCCTGCAGACGACATCTGGATTGAATATCTCAGGAGTAGTCAGGCAACTGCTGTCAAAAGTCGTACGCTATCTTTTCTCGCTAGAGGCCTACAATGTTTGAGCAGACGCCAGAAGGATTAGGTTAATAATTTGCGTCGAAATAACATTACGAATGATCTGAAATTCTGCCTCTACAGAAACATCGTGACCGTAACAGCGCTATATTATTCAGCGCATGCGTGCGGCATTGCCTTGATAAGCTGTCTATTAGTTCTTATTAGCAAACTCAAAGCACGCATGAAATCATCAAATGGAGTCCGAATATTCACAAAAACATTGTATACTGTACGTTGAGACTTCGCCAAAACTCCTATAAGACTCACTCTTAGAAATTGTAGGCCTATCCATCATGTCAGGATGGCCGAGCGGTCCAAGGCGCTGCGTTCAGGTCGCAGTCCGGTTCTCCGGGCGTGGGTTCAAATCCCACTTCTGACAAAATTTTTTCAGGGGCGGAAGATGGCAGAGTTGGTTACGCGCTGGAGCGGCAGGCTGACGTAGCGGGTTCAAGCCCCGTTAGCGCCCCTATAGTGGCTTTCACACAGGCAGTAATGCCTCATATGCCACGTTAAAACACGCTAAGTTAAGTTAGTAAAATAAACCTAAACCAAATGATTGTCGTTGTGAAGTTAGTTCAAATTATAATTAAACGATTGAATAGATTCAATAAAATTTAATAATTTTAATCTACAGATTTCAACAGACTTAGTTGCAACGTGTTTCGCAGTGACTGCATGATCTCAGGAACGACCTCAGGTCTTTTGCGAACCGATTTGGCGTACAATCGATTGACAGCATGCAGCGGCTTCTATCCCCCTTGCAGCCGGGCTCAATTCCCCCCAAAATTACAAACCCCCAATTACAAATTCCTCTGTTAATTTGCTCCTCTGTAGACTTAGTATTATATTCAGCTTTTTATCCTTTGTGTTAGGCATAGCTATCATTGATTACTTCACGGTCAGTGTTATTTTGAATCAATATCAGTCTCAGTTCAGTTCAGGTTAGTAGCAAAATAGCCCTATATTTTTTTCGGGCGCAGCGTGCGGCATTGCCTTAAATGAATAGAAACCCTGGACAGATGCACTTAGATTATCAGAAATGGCGCTATGAAACTGCATAATTTTTTATTTATTATCAGTGATGTTAACCCTTGTCCTGGTCCTTGTAAGAGGACTCTTAGGGGCAATTTGAAGTCCTCATGTCCTTGTCCTCAGGATGGGGGAGGGGTCCCGTCCTTATCCTCGTCCTTGCATATCGGTCCTTCTCCTGGTCCTTGTAACTTAGTCCTTGAAAAATCCTTATAAGGTCGGATGGAAGATTGCATACCATTTTCAAGTGTTCTCTGATAATTATGTTCCAAGATAAGAGTAGTATTTGGATTCATATTTACATACTTGCTTTGAGTTTTTTCTAAATGTGTAGTCATTGTTTCCTTTATAATACCAGTTGAGCAGCTGAAACCATTTCCTGTTTGAAAGCGTATGAACCAGACGCATGCGTTTTAAAATTTCTATTATTCTTTAGTTGTATCTTAAAATATTGGTGTCATTGTCTACAAACTTACAAAGGAATGGAACAAAGCATGATCAGCAATGGAGATTGGCAGTTGAACAGAGTTTTCTCGCAAAGTGGTGTCATAATATTACCGCCTCATTGTACAATCGCATGACTGATCAGCTGTTGGAAACACTTGTTTATTTGAAATACAAAATTCCTGTTGATTAGATTATGTTTTACAACATTCTTTTTGCTTTTATGATTTTGTGATTCGATTTGAAATTGTTTTTCCTTTTGTTTTCTGACTTTTTGTCTAAAACAGAGATCGGTCCTTGTCCTTGTCCTTGATCCTTGTATTGGAGGTCAAGTCCTTGTGCTTGAGGGTAAGATTCCTGGTCCTTGTCCTCGTTTTGGAGGGTCGGTGCCTTGTCCTTATCCTCGTCCGTGGGGACAGATCCTTGTCCTTATCCTCGTGGGGGGTCAGTCCTTGTTAACATCACTGTTTATTATATCCTACTGATTTTACCAGAACCATGCCGCACATAGAAGACCAGTGGCGGCTCCAGGATTTGGCAAGTAGGGGGCGTTGGGGTGGCAACTTCTAAGCATGGGCCAACCATTTGCTAATAGGTATGAGTATGGGGTCCCAGCAAGGGGCCACTGGGGGTCAGGCATTCAATGGGAGGGGCACGGGCCCCCATGTGGAGCCGCCACTGTACAAGGCTATTATTACTTATGTCGGATGGATAGACTTGCAGTGTTGCATGAAGACCGGATACTGGGCAGGAATTCTCCTCACCCCGGTCTTAGTTCCCAGTCCTCAAAAATTGCATCTCATTGTGTAATGCAATGACAATTTGCCACCGCTCCTCGCCTCCCCTCTCCCCAGAAACCACATCCTCCCCTCCGAACTGCCATAATTCCTCCACCCCATGGCAGAGGAGAGAGAGTGCATGCGGCGCTAACAGATTTGACTTACGACCTAATGTGCCGCTAAGCTCATGGGCGTCCGCAGAAATTTTTCCAGGAGGGTGCAAAACAAGGTCTTGTGAAAGAAAGAAAAAAAAATTTTCCCCAGGGGGGTGCAAAACAAGGTTTTGTGACGAAAGAAACAAGCAATTTTACTTTTTTCATGACTCCACAATTTTTCCAGGAGGGGGTGCAATTGCACCCCCTCACGCCCCCCTCCGAACGCCCATGGCTAAGCTGCGACCTGAGGAAATCCTGTTTGAATGAAGTAAGAACGTTTGAAATGAAGTAGGCGCTGACGGCAGCACAGTTGATGATGGATCGCAAGCAGTCGTAGACAATAATGTTCGCTCAATATCGCGACGTTTTGAAGGGCCGCGTGTCTTCTGTTTAGCCGGCGGCCTGATTGCCAATTGTGTTCGGGCGCCCGATTGTCGTGCCACATGACATTTCAAGCATCACTCCTCGGTCGGAAAGCAGCAGCAGCAGCAGCAGCAGTGCTGGGCTTTACGCGGGATCGCCTGTCGTTCTTCAATCTGTTCGCTCTCATTCGATTGTTGTTTTTTTAAAGCGCGCAGTCGGCATTCGGTGTATGTCTGCACGACTTGCTCTTTTGTCTCGCGGACTCCATCGGCGAAATGGAGAGAAAAATGTTTGAGTTGTGGTGAAGATGGTGACGACATTTAGCCGACGTATATTGTGCCTTGAGCCTGCAAGCGCTTTGGCTACTATAGACGTCGTTTTCGATTTTTAAATGCCTAAGGCGGCTTAGACCAGCTGACAGTGGCGGTTCCACGTGGGAGCTGAGTGGGGATGCATTCCCCCACCGGACATTTTTTGCTTGTCAAACTATTTTAGGGTAAAAGTCAAGTAAAATGACGGGGGAAAAACTGCGGCGACTTTTTTCCCGTGGCAACCTACTTTTCGGTAAAAGTCTAGTAAAATTCGGGGGAAATTGTCTTTTTTGCTTGTCAGCCTTTTCCTTTTTCGGCAAAGTTTATTGATTTCTCTCTCTCTTTTGATCCCCCCATCCAGTGGCGTAGCGAGGCAAAGTGCGGCCCGGGGCGAGAAAAAGTGCCGCCTCCAAAATTTCAAAATTTCCTGAAAAAAGCCTTATTAATCAAGTCTTTAAAAAAGTCTCACAAGCAAAACACAACGTTATCAAGTCCCTAGAAAAGTCTGACAAGCAAAAATTTTTAAAAAGTTATCAAGTCTCTAAAAAAGGCTGACAAGCAAAAAACCCTAATAATTATTTTAAAAAATTAAGAAATCTTGAAAATGCCGCCCCTAGGGCAAGTGCCGCCTGGGGCGCTTCGCCCCTCTGCCCCTCGCTACGCCACTGCCCCCATCAACTTCTTATGAACTCATTTCATCCCCACCAAGAAATCCTGGAGCCGCCACTGCCAGCTGAGTCTGCCGGCGTTTCACTAATAAGAATTTTTCGACATTTTTTGACATTATTCCGGCCAAAACAAATGTTACTATCTTCCATTATTTCGACGACTGCTGCAGTAAATACTATTTCTGCCGACTTCGGCTTATCTCAATATATGTTCATTTTCACGAAGAAAGTCATTGTGACACGTATCTCTTCAAATGATTCAAACTTTAGAGTTCAAGATAATTGGAAAGTGTGTTTTAAAGAAAGAAAATATTTTTAAAGGGGGCACGACTACCTCACAAAAACTACTCAAACTCAGGTATAGCCTGAGTTTGAGTAGTTTTGGAGACCTTTTTCTCGCCAGCGCCAAAGAAAAGTGGTTCGCTGAAGAGATTAAAATTTTTCAAATGTCGAAATTCCCCCCACCCCGTAATTCACGCTTCAATTTCCTCCCAACATAAATGAAATTTCGGTCCCCACTTGAAGAAACGTACCCTGCACTGCAACAATGCGAGGAGAGTTACAGTAGTACCTGTACAATAACATCTCAGCGGACCTCCTTGTGTTGTATCTCAGTTCTCAGAAAATAAACCTAATTAGTAGACGCGTTTCTTCTTAATCAGTGGCGTAGCCATGGTTCCGAAATAGGGAAGGGGGCGGGGGCACATCGACATTTTCGGGTAAAAAGTCTCCGACGAGCAATTTAAAGGTGGTCGTCAAAGAAAACGCATTCGCGTAATCTCTTCACCATTCTGCCTGCATCCAAATTTCTCAACGGTTTTGTAAAAATTCCACTATACCTGCTCTAGCCAGAAAATGGGGCCCGGCTCTCGGTGGCCCGGCCCCCGGTGGCCCTCCCTGGCAACACAACAATGTCAATATTCCTAATTCTCCAAGAAATCAGGGAGTCTGATTAACTAATATGTAAATTTTCAATTTTTATAGCGCACTGATGAGGACGCTCTAGTCCAGCGCTTCTCAAGTATTTTCCAGCCACGGCACACTAGCCAAGAAACATACATTCAACGGTCAGGGCCGCCGAGAGAAATTCCGGGCCCCGGAACAAAAAAATTTGCGGGCCCTTAAGAAAAATTTATCAACTCCAAAAACATCCTGACAAGCAAAAAATACACTATTGTCACCGGATCTGGGCCCCCGAAAACTCCATGGGCCCCGGTACAATGTACCGGCTGCACCACCCCCTCTCCTCAGACCTGTCAACGGCACACTGCAGCCAACAAGTAAAGAAACTCATATGTGATCGACCGTGATCTCTTTCTTCCTTATCCCAAGATGACACGCAAAAAACCTCATCTGCGATCGTGATCTCTCGCTTTTCCCAAGATGACACGCAAAAAACCTCATCTGCGATCGTGATCTCTCGCTTTTCCCAAGATGACACGCAAAAAACCTCATCTGCGATCGTGATCTCTCGCTTTTCCCAAGCTGACAAGCAAAAAAGGTCGTCAACTTACTTACGTCAGCTGTTAGATTAGAGTCTGGATCTTTTTTCAACATTTTACCGCGGCAAACTTCTAAAGTTGCTGAGTCCAGTGTTTAATCTAGACTCCTGCCGCGGCTGAAACGGGTTGGGAAGCACTTTTTTTAGTTAAACTATCATTTTAACTAAACTATTTATATTTAATTAAACTATGAAGCTAACTAAAAAAGTAGTTAAACTTTTAGTTAGCAATTAATTAGTTAACTAGTTGCCCATCACTGGTCGCAAAAAGTTTAGGAAACCTTGGTCTATAGTACTTTTAGAAATTTCGCAATAGCGCATCATCATCGTGATCATTTTGCTCTGAAACTCCAATAACAATAGCGAATCTCTAGACGATTCGCCGTCCACCTAGCGGTTAAGCGATTTTGCCATACATATATGATTTTTAAGACGCGTAACAAAGGTATGTTCATGGCAAAATTTTAAAAAAGATAACCTTCAAGAAATTTCAATATCTATTCCTCTCATTTTGTCTTATTTGGCAAACATCAGAATAATTCTACATAATATATTTGCCACATTTTCATCTAAACCGAATCACAGCTTTTGTTTTGCCATTTATTCAAAACTCAGAAGATTCCTTTCAACCAACGTTCGCCAGATGACGCAATGCATTTTTCATATTACATGCTAAGATTAGGGTCGCGGCTCGTTACAAAACTGCTGAAGTGGACCTCGGTTCCAAAATGTTTGGGAAACTCTTCTCTGCCTGACCTTAGTACTCGGGTGGTAATTACCGTAAACGGAGTTTAACCTTGACAGCGGCGGAGGAAGATCCGTTTTTAAAGATGAGAAAATGAGAACGAAAGAGGATTTAATTGAGACATACGAAATACTAAGAAACAAAATGGAAGTGCCAAGAGAAAGGGTTTTCTAAACAACAAAACAGTCTGATGGAACCCGAAGACACAGCATGAAACTGTTTAAGCAACGGGTGTGGAGATACAAACCAGAGATGTCCATGGGTTAGTTTAACCAATAGGTTGGGTTGGATTGGATTGGGTTAGGTCCAGTGGCGTCATTTCACACTTTACTTGGGGGGACGAGAAATTTTTTAAAATTTTTCTTTTCAATTTTTTTAAACAATTTTTTTTAAATTTTCAATTCTTCGACGTCAAGTCGAAGTTTCAAGTCGAGTTTCAAAAAAAGTTGACGACCTTTTTTTGCTTGTCAGCCTTTTTTACGATTAGTTACTTCAGGTTACTCGACATCAAGCACTCCTTTAGGGCTTTATGGGTTGCTGACCTTTTTTGCCCCCCCCCAAACGCAAATGACGTCCCTGTTTTTGTTTTTTGTTGCACATTAATACATTATGAATTAATATTTTCATTTTCTTGGGCTGGCCGGCCGTAGAAAAAACCCACCCCCAAATGACGCCTCTGGTTGGGTCAGACTTTTCCAAGTGGGGGGATGTTAGGGTGGCAACTTCTAAGCATGGGGCCAACCATTTGTTGATAGGTATGTAGTAGCAAGTATAGGGTCCCAACCATGGGGCCTCTTGCCTACGCCCCATGTGGAGCCGCCACTGCCATAAACTGCGTTTGTAAATAAACGCTATCTATCTTACATGAGCTTTATTAACAGACATCAATAGCTGCAGTCAGTGGCGTAGCCAAGAGGAGTTGTGGTTAAACCCCCTAGGCTATCCGACCAAACAATGTTTATTGTTGTTTTATTGCGGATGAATATAGTTGTACGCGCTCATATAATGTCTATATAAATCTATAATACCCTTAATCAAGTGAGACTTACAGTGGCGTCACCAGGAATTTTGGGTTGGGACAAAAGGGGCTGGCGTGTCAAATTCCTTACCCCCCCCCACCGCCCCCCACAAAAAAACTTTCTCACCGGATTTGCGCGAATCTGATAGGTGGTCTGGGGTCAGGATGGAGGGGGGCAGTTGCCCCATTTGCCCCCGTGACGACGCTAATGGAGACAATAGTTGACGACCTTTTTTGCTTGTCAGAATTTTTGTAAGTTGGGAAGTTGGGAATCATAGCTCCCCACCCTCCGGAAATCCTGGCTACGCCACTGGGTGCAGTAAATGAATGCACTTCGTTTATTTCAGTTTTTTTAGCTTTATGAATACAGTTCAGAATATTTAGCTGATGTGTATTCATACTACACAACACACACATGTACAATTGTACGTGTATGTGAAGCTCTTAAATAAAGTCAGGTAGAAGAGCTGGTTCTAAGGTCAGTTGAGCCTAGAATCGAATCGTGAAACCAAACTGCTCAGTGTTTATTCTAGCCACCTTGACATCGGGGGTGGGAGATTTTGAAATGTTTGGGAGGACAAGGTCTGAGTCTCCACACTTTTGGAAGGAAAATTTCCATCCCCCAGCCAACATATAAAAAATTTTGGAGGATGGGGAATTTTAAAACTTTTTTTGGGGGGGGGATAATTCACCCTCCCCAGAGAAGGCCTAGAATAAACACTGCAAACTGCTAATGTGGAGATGAAACTGTCAACCGCAAAGCATCTGAGACGCTTTATACATCGACAAACAAAGCGCCATATATCTGGTGACTCTGATAGCGGGACAACATTTACTACTGGCCCCCACCACCCCTACGCCGATTGCTTTATTCTATTGATTTTTGTGGTAGGTCTGGTGGGTGGGGAGGCCGCAGGTTTCTTTTTTTCTGTCGATTTTTCTGCGCTTGCACCCGCCGTGTTCGATGGAAATTCGATGTCTACGCCAGGGGGGGGGTTCTTTTGCTCGTATGCAGTCTATTGATTCTGAGATCGTATCTGCCTGAGTGCATTGGAATCCAATTGGCAAGATCCCGTCGAATAAGTTCTAAGTAGACCTATACTTCAAAATAATTGTATACTGTAGGCTACACCAGGCGTGATCAGGGATATTTTTACACCACCTACGCCCCCCCATTTGAGGTCGACAGTCGACCCAAATTTGGTAATGTGACAATGGTATGCATACAAAATGCATACTAATTAGCTCCGGACACACCCCCCCAATTTGAGGTCGACACCCCTAAATTCACCAACCTAGAAATATCCCTGCTGTACATCCACATACAGACATAGGCCCTACAGTACTTTATGTGTGCTTCTTCTTCATGTGCCATGTATTGCTACGTCGGTGACCTATGGATTTCCACTCTTCTCTGTTTCTTTTCTTATCAGTTGATGTTGTCAGTTCCTTGCTTTCTTAGGCTGTCCGTAAACTTTATTCTTTGTCTTGGTTTTTGCTCTTTTCCCCCTCTATTTTCCTGTTATGGCTAGATTTTCAAATCTGTCTTTCAGGGACGTCATTTGGGAGGCAGGGGCATTTGCCCCCTGATTTTGAAAAAAATTTTTCGCCAATGTTTGTGTTATTTAGATTTTCATTTTCACGCCCTAAAGAAGGAGTCTTGATGATGTCCAGTGTTATGTAACTAAGTAACTATAACTAACGGCGATTATAAACACCAAGCAAAAAAAGGTCGTCAGAGATCTGCAAACTTGTGGCTTGTCAGGTCGAAAGTGTTTTGCCCCTGAAAAACAGTGAAATGAACGTCTCTGCTGTCTTTTCTTATTAGATGTGAAAAGAATTCTGCTGCTGTTTCTTAGGATTTTAGCAATTTTCTTTTTATGAAAAGCTTTTAGTAATTCCTCATTGGTTATTCTTTCTGTTCAGGAAATTTTTGCATACGTCTGAGAAACCACATCTCTGCAGCTTCCAGTTTCTTTTCTGATGGTTTTGTCAACGTCCATGTTTCCATGTTATGTGCACACATTTATTTATTGCGATTATAAAAACCAATGAAGAAATACTGGAGATCTGAAGGTGGCTGACAGACAAAGGAAATTGCCTTGTACCATGCAAAGAACAGACAAATACATTTCTTGGACGTTAAAATGAGAACGAATGGAGTGGAAACTCTGGCAACTGGCCGAGAGGACAAGCGTACCAGAGCAAGAGGTCGACCAGGCGTTAACTTGGCCTCGTCTCGTGGGGACACAGATCGGGACCGGTCGTGAGATTCGTCCAAAATCGGCGAGTACTGTAATTGGGGCGGAGTAAGGGGGGGTGGGGGGGGGGGGGGTAGAGGTAGCAATATTCGATCGAAACGAACGCACCAGACACCATACATATGATGATGATGGTGGTGATGATGATGATGATGATGATGATGATGGTGATGATGATGATGATGATGATGATGATGATGATGATGATGATGATGATGATGATGATGATGATGATGATGATGATGATGATGATGATGATGATGATGATGATGATGATGATGATGATGATGATGATGATGATGATGATGATGATGATGATGATGATGATGATGATGATGATGATGATGATGATGATGATGATGATGATGATGATGATGATGATGATGATGATGATGATGATGACGATGATGGTGATGATGATGATGATGATGATGATGATGATGACGATGATGATGATGATGATGATGATGATGATGATGATGATAGTCACAGGCGTCAATTAGTGACGACGGTTTTCTATTGTATTCCCTACTGACGTCTGAGGAAAAAATCATTTCATAAAGCTGAAAAGTGCCTTTTCTAGCCTTGCACAGCGTCTCTTATGTCATTCTCTTCTTCTGAGTTTTGTTCGGCAGTCACTCTCTACCCATGTCACGCCACCGACAATGTGTGCGATGCTCCCATGTCTCATTCTGTCCTCCGCCCCACCCCTCCACTCCCCTCCCCTCCCCCAAACTGCCGTGTTCTCAATGTTTCCATTCTATTTCCCGCTGAAATGCCAACGAACGACCTTTGGACGTTCAATTAATCACCATGGTAACGGTAATAACAAGAGCGCATCAAGTGGTTGAGATGTTGAAAGCGCTTTAGCAGCGTTATCTTACTCACTTACGACCAGTAAGTAAGTAAGTAAGTACGATGACGCTGTTAGATGATAGACTTCATTCTGTCTCAGATTGGAAGGCTTGCAAAGAGTGGGTCTAATTGTTCCAGGGATATTTCTAGGATTGTGAATTTGGGAGTGTCGACCTCAAATTGGGGGGTGTCCGGAGTTAATTAGTATGCATTTTGTATGCATACCATTGTCACATTACCAAATTTGAGGGGATGTCGACTTCAAATTGGGGGGGGGAGTGTTGGGGCGTAAAAATATCCCTGAATTGTTCTGAGTGCTGGTGAGTGTTTTATTCAGACTCCAGGCCTTTGGGAGTGGGCGAAATTGACTTGGCTGGAGGGGAAGAGACACAGTTCAATGCAGAAATCTGTGTCAGTGCTGGGATTTTTTGAGGATATTTGTGGGGTTTTGTGTGTGTGTGGCGAGGGGTAGGGGGTAGAATTCTCTCCTAACAGGCCTGAATAAAACATTGGCGCTGGTGTAGGGAATGAGTCTTATAAACAAATCTTATACAGCAAAATCTTCTTGGTACCGCAATGCGACAGCCTTCCGGATCTTTCCAACGATCGAGCAAACGCGGA
Organism: Metaphire vulgaris; assembly: GCA_018105865.1. Lineage (NCBI taxonomy): Eukaryota > Metazoa > Annelida > Clitellata > Crassiclitellata > Megascolecidae > Metaphire > Metaphire vulgaris. The sequence goes on from CM030861.1 coordinate 6,165,105, forward strand.
CAACGCCTCGCGGACTTTTGCGACCTTCGACAGTTGAACTGCGTGGACGCTGCGCGAAATGTGATAGGTTGTGGATTTTATTTGAAAGTTCTAATCGACGCCTACAGTGGCGGTTCCACGTGGAGGATGAGTGGGGATGCATCCATCCACCGGACTTTCGGAGTTACTTTTTTTGCCTGTGAAAACCTATTTTTGGGTAGAAATCTAGTAAAACTAACTGGGGATGACCTTTTTGCTTGTCAACCTATTTTTTCGGTAAAAGGGTAGTAAAATTAGGGATAAAATTCCCTGTTGTCAGCCTGTTTGGCAAAGTTTATTGATTTTCCCATATATTTTCACTCCCCCACCAACTTTCTATGAATTCATTCATCCCCCCCTACTAAGGGGGGGATGACTCCTGGAACTCCTGGAACCACCACTGGACGTCTCGTCCAAAACAGATAATAATTAATATTAATAAAGGCTAAACGAGCAAAAAACGGTGTGTTGTAGCCTCTTACATTAATTTTCTAGCAAACGGATTTAAAGTTTTTTTCACATTCTCTGTCAGCGCTCGATTGTCTTACAGTTTCTATAGTACCTATGCCATCTTTCATTGGGATGCCTACCCCATCAGTTGGGGAGCCTGGGGTCGACTCCCCACCGAGTCCTCCCTCTGCACGCTACTGTGCTGGAATAACAAGAAACAAACGTCAGTCTAAATGAATTGGCGTGAATGAGCGAGAGAAAGTAGCAGTAGATAAAGGGAGGAAGTTTGACAGTTGTTAACAAAGGGAAGAGGTAAAAAAATTGCCAAAGATTGTCGACGTAATTAATGTACAGCACCGTATGTACGCGTGACTTTTTTGAGGTGTCAGTTTGAGTTTGTTCAATGACAGATCAACGACAGATGGCGGCCGGATATATTTTTTTTTATCACGAATCGCTTTTATGCTGAGTTTATCAGAATTTCTAAGAAGTTTCTGGTCACTTTGCAAATTTGGAATTTAGATTGACTTTTCATGAAGTTTCCGATAGGGTAAGTATTTAAATACTGGCAAATAAGTTTTAAATACTTTTTAAAAATACTTGATAATGTATTTGACACATGATTTGCCACAACCGTATTTTTGTGTAAAGAAATGTTAGTTAAAATTATTTCTAACAATGTCAATGTAGCAAAAAACAAACATATCGCCGGGGGCAATGCGTCTAATAAGGCCGGGCTGTTTATATTTGTATTCTGTGACGACTGACGAAATAGTAGAAAGTCTTGCACGTGAAAATTGCAATAAATCAAAAGTATTTAAATTTCTTAAATACATCCAAATACTCTATGGCATTTAAATACTATTTAAATACTTAATTTTGGATGGGCATTTCAATACTTTCTTATATACTGGACAAAGTATTTAAATAGTATTCAAACACAAAAGTATTTAAATACTTTACAACACTGACAACGCCCACATAAACCATATAAACCACATATAGCCACATGTAAATCACATAAAAAACTTTAAGGTAGACTGATTTTTTTGGAGGGGGTATATATACCGATATAACCCCCCGTCGCTACGCCCCTGCACCCCATACGTGCCCCGCTCAGTGTTTAATCTAGGCTGTTTCCGGGGGGAAATTGCCCTTTTCCCCCCCGGAAATTTCAAATTCCCCCAGAAATTTAGGAATGCTACATGGACTAACAGCGGCCCCTAGCAGAATTTCCCCCGGCTTTGTCAGTTCCCCCGGCTTTTTCAGTTTCCTCGCGGAGTCCAGGAGTCATTAAACACTGGCCCCGCTGTAGATCCGCCTCTAATTAGCTGAATCTTGAACAACAGCCAGATCAATTCTTTCCCTGCGGCGCCAGTTTCTTTTCGGTCTGTGCAATAGAACAGATGGGGCGCTCTTCTGAAAAATACAGTTGCAGAGAAAAAACACCGCACAGAAAACGCCGGCCGGAAGAGAGAGAGAGAGAGGATTGAAACACAAATCAGAACAGATTCTGATTAATAGCGGGACAGAACTTACCGCTCCGTTTCAGCTGATGATAGTTCGGCGTCCACGGCACTAAGCAGTGTTTAGTGCCCGGAGCCCGCAGTCTATTTATTCTGCGGACTGCTCACGGACACGGTAGAAGATTAATCTGTGGGACGGAAGATGTAAGACACTTAGCTACAGCGCTTGCGTCGACCGATGGACAAATCGATCACGCTTAATGCCTAAAGAAAGCATTTGGATCACTTAACGACGCGAATACAAAGGCCATGTATCTGATATACGGCATTCGCTAGGTGGCGTCGTCGTCGTTGCACACCTTAATTTCGAGCACAGATCTGTCTACATACGGCCGAACAAAAGTGTCTGCAGTTTGCAATTTTTTCTACATAAATGAGCGTGATTAAAGTCGTAATTGCTTTAAAATATTTATCTCAAATAAAAATAAATAAACTTAAAACTTAACACGGAGGTCGAGTGAAGACGCTGCTGTAAAAGTAGGGTTCGAAATGTAATGACTGAGACTTAGTGGTCCTGGAGAGTTAGCGAGTGAATGAAAGGAACGGGATAGGATTAAGAGAAGTAGGAATGAATCGACCCTCTTAGGAGAATTTCATAGTAGGTAAGTAAGTAAGTAAAATCTCGTGAATTTCTATAGCGCTTGTGTGTGTGTAGATACCGTACTAGTTGCTTATTCCTAGCATCTTAACGATTTCTTTGAAATAGCCAAGGGGGAGCAAAATTGCCAAAAATGGCCTCAACAAATAAAAATTGCATGGGAATACATTTTTAAAAATTTTTTCGCCGTCCAAGGGGGGTGTTTAACCCCCAAGTCCCCCGTGGCTACGCCACTGATTCCTAGCATCTTAAACTATCTTTGAAATAGCTATAGCCGAAGTTTGATAGCAGGGTTATTTCTAGGATTATCAATTTCTGGGGCGTTGGTATTTTCACTGTGCCTTGCGCCGAAAAAGTCTGACAAGAAAAAAATGTTATCGGCTCTCAGATTGGGGGGAGGGTGTTTGGAGGCGGGCGTCGGTCTCAGATTGGAGGAGGTGTTAGGAGGTGTAAAACTATCCCTGTTTGGTGGTCAAACAGATAAGACCAATTCCAGAAATCAGTCAGAGTTGGAATGGGAAAGCAAAGCAGATTATGAAAAAACAAAGAGAAATGATTTAACTCTAGGTCTCATAGTACTATGGATTTTATTGCTGGACAAATATCGTCATTAAAGCTGACTCGATTTCCTAATGTGGACAAGATACAGTAAACCATTGAGTTTTAAATATGTAGAAATTAAAGAGTCGATTTGTACAGTATTTTAATGCTACTATTGTAGACTGCCTGCCCGAACGGCCTGCAAACTTTCATAGCTCGTGCCTTCGTTAGCACAGACATGGCTGGGCGAGCGTGTTTCGATAGAATTCTAAGAAAGATATATATCAAAATCAGAAGCAGAAAAGAACAGAAAGGAAAGGAAGAAGACGCCGAGAAACATTGTACGCAATCAAGACGAAAGAGACGACGAACTAAAAGAAACAGAGAACCAGATGAAAGCTCAGACAGCAGGGTTATTTCTAGGAACATCAATTTGGGGGTGCCGGCAAATTCTGGGGGTCCCCTGCCAAAAAAGTCAGACAAGCAAAAAAGAAGGTCATCCCATAGCTGAAATTGGAGGTGTTGGGGATGTCAGTCTCAAATTAGGGGGTGTTGGGGATGTTAGGGGGTGTAAAAATATGATAATATCCCTGGACAGGCTTACGGAACAGATTTAGTGAGAGAAGATCCCGAATGCTATGGATTTTAAAATCTCGAGTACTTAAAATAGACACTGTGTGTATTCTCGGATTAATTTAGCATCTAGCAGGAGCGGTCTAAAGATGATAGATTAGGGGCCGTCCATAAAGTACGTCATGCTCGAGGGGTCTAAGAAAGTGTTGCATTTGGTGACAGCGTGTAAGTAAAACATTAAATATGCCTGATAAGAGGTACAGTGAACAATGAAAGCGTTTGAGAGAGAGAGCGCGCGCTTTTTGCTCATTAAAGAGCCCGAGATTTGTGACGGGGAAGGTGGTCAAAACTGTCAAAAAATAGTGTAACGTACTTTATAGACGACCCCTTAGGTGAAGTAGAACTTATATAGCCAGCTGGTTTTCGATGTGAGATTTCTTTAAACTTTGCAGAACTGTGTTTACAGCAAGATACGGCTTAATTTGTTATGTTGAGTTATGTTTACCTAGAACCAACATTGAAATTGGTAAGAGAGCTTTTTATATTTCTGGGCAAAATATTTGGAACTCTCTCCCTTTGGCTGTCAGATCTTCCAATTCATTGAGTATTTTCAGATCTATGCTTAAAAAGCATCTCTTCCAGTTAGCATTTTCTCCATAGTCTGTCTTGCTGTTTCCCTCTGACTGATCTCTGGAATGACCTGGTCTTTGGCAGATGGATTTGAAGTACCATCGATTGACTGAGTATTAAAAAACTGCTATAGAAGTGCATTATTATTATTATTATTATTATTATTATTATTAGGTATTATTATTAGAATTATTATTATATATTATCTGTCAGACAACAACGTCTGGTTTCGTAAGATTGAGACTTCTCTATCAGGTCGATTTCGAAAGGTCTTCAGGTCTGTGCTCGGGTTAATATTTAATCTTTTGCAGAGTCTGTGTTTAGAGAAGGAAGAGAAAAAAGCAGTGTGCACAGACTAGGTTGTGGGGAGGGGAGGGAGGGTAGACGGATGGAAATGAGAAGGAAAACAGACGGATTTCTGCGAATCGGACGCAGTTTGACACGCAACGGACGCTGTATGATCACACGCGGAGAGAAATCATCAACAAAACCGACGAACGAAAATAAATACAGATGACGCCGGGGAATTTGACAACGAGAAAAATGCGAATGAGAGAGAGAGAGAGAGAGAGAGAGAGAGAGAGAGAGAGAGAGAAAATATTTTTTGTTACAACTTTTCCGTTGGGCTCTCTGGGTGAGTAAACAGACTGCTGTCAGACGCGGGGGTATATTGGTATATATATTCAATTGAGTCTACCTTAAAGTTTTTATGTGATTTATATGGTTATATGTAGTTAAAAGCATAAGGTTTATACCCTTAGCATTTATACCCTCCCAAATCAAATTTCTAGCTACCCCTGACTGCTGCCCGGATAAATCTGGTTATTAGCCCCTGCTAAGTTTCTGACTTTCTTGACAGTGGCGGTTCCACGTGGGGGATGAGTGGGGATGCATCCCCTCACCGGACTTTCCGGTCTTTTTTCGCTTGTGAAACCTATTTTTGCGGGTAAAATTCTAGTAAAACTACGGAGAAAAACTGCGGATGACCTTTTTTGCTTATCAACCTATTTTCGGTTAAAGTGTAGTAAAATTAGAGGGAAAATTCCCTTTCCAGCCTTTTCCGGCAAAGTTTATTGATTTTCCCTTCTTTTTATTACCAACTTCCTATGAATTCATTTCATCCCCCCATCAAGAAATCCTGGAACCGCCACTTCCGTTGCCAATATTTAGTAGTAGGAAGATGATCGAAGATTTGGACAGCATGATAAAGGAAAAAATGCAGAAGAAAGCTGGGAAATATTTAAAAATTGCATGTCAAGGGTTATGGATTCAACAATACCAAAACAGCGGTAACAAAAAACTTCCATGGGTAGTAGTAGTAGCTGTCAGAAGGGCCAAAAAACGTGGAAGAAATTGAGAAGGCACCAACTAAAAATATCAGGTCATTGAAAGGTTTGGAACAGGCGAGATTAAAACAGTTACAGTCCAGTTATGTGCAAAGAGGAACAAATCATTTGCTACAAACATATCGGCATGGAAAACAAAGGCAAAAAGACATCAAACGGAACAGTAAGAGTTTTTATGGATATGCCGGCGTAAGAGAAGGAAGCGAAAAACGTGGGACATTAGTAGCTGATTCTGGAGAAACAGTGACAGATGACATGGAAACACAACAATTCTGAACGATGACTGGATCAGTGAGGGACGCCCATTAATTTATTTTGTGGGGGAGGGGGAGGGAGGGTGTCCTGGATGGCCAAATGAGAAGGAAAACGGAACGGATTTACACCCAAAATTTCTGTATCGTAAGACAGTTAGTGAGGTAACGCAACAATATTCAATATGTCATGATCAGGAATACTAGGGACTGGAGGGAGCAATCATCTATATTCAAAAAACCGACGAACGAAAATAAATAGTCAGATGACGTGTGTAAAGTTCTGGAGAAAACGAGCAAAAACTGGACCATTTTGAGACACAAGATTTTAAAAAAAGCATGGGTTTAATGAGGGAAGAGAGAGACATACTGGAGAGAGAGAGACAAGAGAGATGAGGAAACAGTTGAGAATACCTGGACTTTGCAAACATTCCGGACTCATTCAAGCAGATCAGGCAAGTGGAATTTAAAGTTCTTTGATGGCACGCTTCAGAGTAAACAGACTGTATGCCAGATTGGGCTGAGGTCATAGTGGGGTGACAAGGTTCAGTGTTGGGACCTCTATTGTTTTTAATATACATCAACGACATCGATGATGATATAATATCAAAAATTTATACTGATGACACAAAATGGACAGTCAGTGAAGCAGAAGCAAAAATTTTACAACAAGTTTTTATGGTCGGCAGATTGGCAAATGCTTTTAATACAGATAAATGCTTATGATGCACATTGAAATGAGTTTGTTACTGGGAAGGGTTTAAAAGTGACAAACGAGGAGAAAGATCTGGGGTTTATACCCTCCCAAATCAATGTTCAGAGGCAGCTAATAAGGCCAACAAAATTCTAGGTATGATCAAAAGAACTGCAGAGAGAAGGATGTAATAATCTTTACAAGACATTGGTAGCCCCATGCTAAGTATTGTGACTTTCTTGACTTAGTGGCGGTTCCACAGAGCAACAAAGATGATCAAGGGATATCACATCCTAACCTATGAGGGGCTAAATCACTGTGGATTAACAACCCTTTTCGCTTGTGAAACATACAAAATACTAACAAACAAAGTGGAAATGCCAAAGGAAAGATTTTTAAAAACTCGAACCAGAGGACACAGCATGAAACTGTTTTGGTTGACATCAACAGCATTTTTAGTGCGGTGGTGGACAGATGGAATGAACTGGATGAGGGGATAAACGGCTGCAACTGTAAACGAGTTCAAAATAAACCTCAGTAGTTTAGGATATTAGATTTATTGATTTTTGGTTCTTTTAGGGCATCCCCTGAACCACTTTAAACTTGTTATATTAATTATATTATATTAATATATAGAAAAATCAAGCTAAAATCCTAGAACAGCCAAAACTGATGAATGACCACGGATTTTTATCCACAGTTTAGTGGGTTGGCGGACTAAATAGAAAAACAGACAGCTTGACATTAAGAAGATTTTGAAATGTTTGGGGACAAGGTCTGACTGACTTTTTTTTTGAAAGAATTTCCATTTTTCAGCCAGCATATCAATTTTTGTGGGGGTTTTTAAAACGACTGAGAAGATCTAGAATAAACACTGATTAAACCAATAGGTTGGATCACAGTTGTTTTGGCGGATGGCGGTTGGCGAATTGGCGGATAAACCGAGTAGTCTTACAATGCGATTGAATTCGTTCTGTACATTTTTGGCGGATTAACAAATTTGTCGGATTAACGAATGGCGGATTAACGGAAGTGCACCTGTAATTATTTCTGTTCGTTTTACGCACACCTATGTTCGCCTCTTCTTACCTGAGCTACAGACGATCAATTTATACGCTGCTTTTAAGGTTTGAGCGATGAGTGAAAATACAAGAACTAGAAGCTAATACTAAGTATTTCCAGGTTCTACGTATAAATAACGCGCTTACAAACAAGTTCACAAAATGTCAATATATTCGACAATGGTTAAACTACACTTTAAAAATTTAGCTCATTAGAGTATCCAAGGAGGACCCTCCCCCTATTCGGGCTGAGACTGGTCTTGGGATTTGTTCAAATCCGTTGATCAGCGGGGGGGCTGGGGGCTGGTGGGTAGCACGAAAATTATGAGAATGAACGAAAGAAGTTGACAGATTGACACGACGCTTTTAGTTATTTTTCTCGTAAAGAATTTTTTCACCTGAAATTGTCTACGTACTTTCTATTCCGAAATCCTGGCTACGCCATTTTGTTAAGCTGAATTAGTTTTTTTTTGCCTGAAAATAGTTAACTAACAGTTAAGTAACGGTTTAACAACTACAGATATTTAGTTTAAAAATAGTTTAGTTTAAGTACTTTCTGCACGACTGGTGCCCATCACTGTTCATGAGACATAATAATGTGAAATCCGTACATTCCCGTACAACTGTTTTATAGAATTGGTCTCATAGATGCGTCTGTGAAACCATTCTGTGTTCCTTAAATCTCAATAACAGCTAGATTTGAGATGGCGTAGTCACTGGAGGTGCTAGGACAAAATGTCTGCGGACGAAATGTCACGGATAAATGTTACCCTAACTCTAACCTTAACCCTAAACCGTGACATTTTGTCCGTGACATTTTGTCCCCTGACATTTTGACATTTTGTCCCCGTAACATTTTGTCTGTGACATTTTGTCCGACCACGCACTGAAGATCCATGCTGATGCGTGTGTGTGTTCTCATTAAATTCACGTCTTTTTGCTGTTCATTAATTTAGGAAAACTCGTGAAGTCGAAATAGCGGAAGACTTTGGTTCCACGGTGTCAATGTTGACGTTTTAACGAGCGAAAGGAGAAAAAACGATTAGGACACGAAAGAGAGAGGTCCCCAGAGGGCGCTTCTGCTGGTTGAGGGCATTGGTTGAACCGATGCCTCAAAGGAGGATTGTCCTCGAAAGTTGAAGCATTCTCACCCTAACGATTATTTACGGATGATATCGGCTCATCTTAACCCCTTAACTGGGGACCCCGGATATATCCGTTCATTTTACATTGAGTTACAGTTAAATACCCAGTTAAGGGGTTAAGTTGAATATTTCTTAATAAGAGCAACAAATGCAAAAGAGTCGCCAAACTTCAAAAAAATAATATCCCCGGATGATTGAAACGGAATAACTTACTTCCGGCAGAGAAGTCCTCGAAATTCAACAGAGGAAGCCACTGTTTGTTTTCTGAGGCAATATTAAAACGGGCGCAGCATAAACACGCGCCCGTCGTCATGGAAACCCTGCCTATCGTCTGCCTTCGTCTCCGGAATCTGACGTCGAACAACGTCCCAAACGGAAGCGCCGTCGAGTCGTCGTCGTCGCTGGCGTTGCTATGCCAACGCCTGTTGCTAAGCACCGAAGGCGTCGACCAGCGCGACTTTCGTCGACACACGCGCGACCTCGTGACGTACTATCTGATGGGCGTTGCCGGGGTGACGGTCTGTTGCTTCGGACTGGTCGGGAACTTCCTGTCCCTGTTGGTCCTGACCCGTCGAACCATGCACACCTCCACCTACTGCTACCTGGCCGCTCTGGCCGTCTGCGATCTCCTGGTGGACGTCTGTACGGTGACGCTGCTCGTCAAAGACGTCCAGATGACACCGACCGCCGCCGCCGCCGCCGCCGCCGCCGCCGACGCCAACGCGGGACAGAACGAGTGGGGCACGGACAGCGGCGGTTACTACCCGTACCTGTTTCCCTACCTGCACCCGGCGGCGTTCACCTTCCAGGTGTGCTCCGTCTGGCTGACCCTGGCGTTCACCGTCGACCGCTACATAATGATCTGTCACCCGTTCCGGTCGGAGTCGTTCTGCTCGGTCGAGAGGGCGCGCCGGGTCGTCGGCGGACTCCTGGCCGCGGCCGCCGCCTTCAACCTCCCGAAGTTCTTCGAATACCGAACGGTGTACGTCGTTCACCTGGTCGACGGCGTCCAGGTGGTGAACGTCGGCTGCGACCTGACGCAGTTCGGCCGGAGTCGGCTGTTCCGGGAGCTCTACCACTCGTGGCTGTACACGGTGTTCGTGTTCGCCCTGCCTTTCGTCTCCCTGGCCGTTCTCAACTCGTTCCTCGTGCACGCCGTCCGGATGTCTCGGCGGCGCCGGCGGCTGCGCAGCGGCGGCGGCGGCGGCGGCGGTCGCGACCCGAACACCGCCGAGGCCCGACGGATGGATACGACCGTCATGCTGATCGGCGTCGTCGTCGTGTTCGTCGTCTGTCAGCTGCCGGCGATGCTGTCGCGCATCGCGTGGGCGGTCGAGGACAATCCGAAGGCGTTCGTCCGACTGCCGTTGTTCGTCCTCAACGAGGTCGGCAACTTTCTGATCATTCTGAATTCGTCCGTAAACATCGTTCCGTACTACTTCTTCGGACAGAGGTTCCGGAAGGAGTTCCTTCGTCTGTTCTGTTCGTGCTTCTGCCGTAGGAGCGTCAAACACACGTTCAGCTGGTCGGTCGGTCGGACGTAGAGAGAGAGAGTCACAAAAACTATTAGAACATTCCGACCAGGGATATGTGCCAGGGGCATAGCGACGGGTGTTTATCAGTATATATTATATCTCCCTCACCCCCGAAAATCAGTATATATAATACAGTATATAATACAGTATATAACACTGTATTATAACATATATATATATAACTGTTATATATAACATATATATAACATATATAACATAAAACATATATCATATATTTATATAATACAGTATATATATATAACATATATATATATACATATATAAGAATATATATTATATACAGTAAATTTATCCCCAACCAGTGTTTATTCTATGACATTGGGGGAGTTTGAAATGTTTGGGGGATAAGATTTGTTTATCCCAATCCCCAAGCCAAATATCAAATTCCTAGAATAACCACTGCTACGCCCTGATATGTGCCCCTCCCAAGCCCACCCTTAAAATTTCGTTGTGATAAATTCTCACCATGGCGAAAAGCCGAAATAAGCGAGCGTTATCTTGTCTTTCCTTTTAATAATTTTAACGACATGCATCAATCCATATAAGAAAGTGGTGGCAGACATGGACACGGGTTGAGTCCACCCATGAGTTGAATTGGGTTGAGTTGGAGTGGGTTGGGTCAGACTTTTTGATGTTTACGGTGGTTTGGGTTGAGTTGGATCAGAATAAAACCATGCGCATGAAATTGTAATGTATTACGGCGGGTTGGGTAAAGTGACCACATGTATTTCGTGGGTTAGGTTTTTACAAATAATTGGTTAGGTTTTTAAAAAAAGGACCCATGTCCATGTCTGAGGGGTGGGACCAGGTTGTTGAATTTAGAATAGAGCACCAAATGCTCCTCCAATATTTAACGCCTGGACGCGCCCCTGATTCTTACCCATGTCGTGGATACGCCACACCATGACTTTAGCGAGGTTGTACTGTCTCTATAGGCCTAACTGTAGACATCCGTCACTTTGGCCTAATAGGATATTAAAGAAATTTGTAAAATATATAATGTTTGTTTAAGCCTAACTTATAATGCTTCTAACAATAATTCGGCCATTCTTCAGTTCGATTCAACTGAAGTGAAAATTAGGAAATGAGACAGAATAGCTTTTAAATACGAGTATAAACTCTAAGCTATCCGTTGTAATGACGAAACGTGAACTATTTCAAACTGCAATTATTGTATTAAAGATGATCTAGGCCTACTGTGTTTTAAAAAGGCGTCTCTCATATTATACTCTTATCAATCCACATCAATTATGAATTTCTTCTTCTTTGCGTCGCTTTGCAATCTTTCGTTACATCTGTATTAGGAAAACTAAAATTAACAGGCTATAGGGGTATCCAGTGTTTACCAACAAAGTCCGGTTGCTCCGCCCACTGGTGGGCAGAAACCATAGAAACCATTGTCGTCTATTAATAGGCGCCAATGACAGAAGCAGATTTCTTGCTGGTGGGCATAGATCAGAGACCATAGAGATTGTTCTGGATACTCTTATATACATTATCATAATAATAACAATTATATTATTATGGTATTATTGCAATGTTGTTATGATATCATAATTCTGATAATTTCTATAGCGCTATGGCTGAAAAAGTATCGTATTAACGATAAACACAACTGTTTTTAAAATAAGAAAATTTAAAATATTCTCGTTCGCCTTTCGCAGCTTTCCCAGTCGAAGTCGCAGACAACTGACAAAGTAGGCTATCTTCATTCTCTTCTCGTATGCCTATTCTTCTTGTCTTTCTGCTCACAGCATGTACTATCATGTAGGCCTACGTCCGGAGGGGAGTGCAAGGGGGCGCAATTGCACCCCCTGGAAAAATTGTGTAGTTATATAAAAAAAAGTAAAGTAAAGGTTTCACCCGTAGGCTCAATGCCCGTAGGGTCCGGTGCTGATCCCCGTATTTTGTAGCCAACAGCCCATAGGTGGCTAAGCCATACATTGTTTCTTTCGTCACCAGATCCTGTTTTGCGCCCTCTGGAAAAATTTCTGCGGACGCCCATGTGCACTACTGACCTTATCACCGAATCAAAACACCATTTTACCCTGGGGTCAAACCAGAAGATGAGTTAGTTATATGGCGCATTTTATACACAAATGCCCTCCGTTTCTGTATGATAGAAGTCGTTGATCTGCAGCCAGATAGCAAGATAAAACAAATAATTATCTTTTGAATTTGCGAATGTAATGTAATGCACAGGGCATAGCCAGGAATTTGATTGGGGGAGGGGTATAATGTAATTGAAAATCTTTAGAAAACACATTAAAATTTTTAAGGTAGCCTGATTTTTTGGGGGTATATATACCGATATATCCCCAGTCGCTACGTTCCTGGTAATGTAGTATTTATATAGCACCTCTATAATTCTACTCAGAGACTTTAGTTGTCGCATTGAATGGGTTAAAACAGAGTCGGAACTACAGGGGGCAGAGGTGTGTGACACAGTTCTCTCACCAAAATTTTGTTAGCTGATTTCTCATCATGGTGAAAAGCCGTAAAAGTTACAAAGGCAGGTTTGAATAAGCAAGATTTGTCTTTCCTTTCCTTTCAGAAGCTCTTCGTGCATCGATCCATATATTGGACGGAAGGGGCGGAACGGATAATTGAACACGAAGTGACCCTTAGGCAAGGACCAGCATCACCAGGCCATTCCCGATGACCGGACCTGCGACGACACGGACCCTCCTCCGCCCTTCTTCCTCCTCCTCCTCCTCCCCTGCTCCCTTCCACCCGTCTGCGCCTCCTCCTCCTCCTCCTCCTCCGTTTTATATGAGTATTTACACGCTGGAATATTGTCAGACGGTCACCGGTCGACCAACGGTAGACGCTCTGTCGGTCCAACCGATCGCATTACCAATCTCATTTCCTTCGTTTCCGGCGCCGATGGACTGAGGTGACGAAGGAATATTCGAGGAGGAGAAGGAAGTGAAGAGGAGAGAGGAGGAGGAGGAGGAGGAGGAGAAAGGGAAGAAATGAGGATGAGGAGGAGGAGGAGGACAGTGGCGGTTCCACCATGTTGATGACTGGGGACAGGGCCGGATTAACTTTTTTGTTTGCATATGTTTCAATTGAAACGGGAAAAATACTGCAAATGATAAATATTTCTTATTTTTCTTATTATTTCCAAAAAAATGTTCTTAACATTTAAGACAAGATTGTACCTTTTTCTTTTAGTGTTTTGGGACTTAACATTGATGGACATTGAATCCGAAATCGTTCAAAGCCTTGACTTTCAGAATATTAAATGATGCGTTTTCAGCAATTAAATCACGTAGGAGAGATTTTGACAATGAATAAATCCATCCATATAATTATTAAATATTTTAAGACATTTTTGTTCCAAGGTATCGCCATGTGGGGCCTATAATTAATTTGTGAAACGGGCCTACAAAACCTTAATCCGGCTCTGACTGGGGATGCATCCCCCCGCCGGGGTTCCGGATGACCTTTTTTTGCTTGTCAACCTATATTCCGGCGAGTCTTAAAAAAATTTAGTGAAAAATACTGCAAATGGCCTTCTTTTTCTTGCTTGTCGGCCTTTTTGGCAAGGTTTCTTAACATTTAGTGAGCAAAACACTACTAACAAGTACCTTTTATCTCTTTTTTCTTGGTTTTCTTCTTCACTTTGCATCACCACCAACTTCCTACACAGTTTTTCATCCCCCCCACCAAGAATTCCTGTAACCGCCACTGGAGGAGGAGATAAAATGATGAAGAGAGGAAACGTGGAGGAGAGAAATTGAAGGGTAGAGGAAATGGGGAGAGGAAATCAGGAGGAGAGGAAATGGGGAGAGGATATGAGGAGGAGAGAAATTGGTGAGGAGAGAAATTGATGAGGATGAGAAAATGAGGAGGTATAGAGGAAATAATAAGGAGGGGAGGAAATGAGGAAGGAGTCAACGAGGAGAGGAAATCAGGAGGTGAGGAAATGAGAAAGAGGAGAGAAAAGGCGGAGAGGAAATGCGAAGGAGGAAGGAAATGAAGAGGGATAGTAGTAGTAGTAGTAGTAGTAGTAGTAGTAGTAGTAGTAGTAGTAGTAGTAGCAGCAGCAGCAGCAGCAGTAGTGGTGGTGGTGGTGGTGGTGGTGGTGGTGGTGGTGGTGGTGGTGGTGGTGGTGGTGGTGGTGGTGGCAGTGGTGGTGGTGGTGGTGGTGGTGGTGGTGGTGGCAGTGGTGCAGGTGGCAGCAGTGGTGGTGGCAGTGGTGGTGCAGGTGGCAGTGGTGGCAGTGGTGGCAGCAGTGGCAGCAGCAGCAGCAGCAGGTGCAGCAGCAGCAGCAGCAGTGCAGCAGGTGGCAGCAGCAGCAGCAGTGGCAGCAGCAGCAGCAGCAGCAGCAGCAGCAGTAGCAGCAGCAGCAGCAGCAGCAGCAGCAGCAGCAGCAGCAGCAGCAGCAGCAGTAGTAGCAGCAGCAGTAGCAGTAGTAGCAGTAGCAGCAGCAGTAGTAGTAGTAGTAGCAGTAGTAGTACTTCTTTAGCGCCATTGTACTAGTACATCAACACCAGTCGATGGTCGGATAGGATAGGAATGAGTAGGAAGAGAGGAAATGAGGAGGAGGAGAGGAAATGACGTTTAGGTAAGGAAATGAAGAGAAGAAGGAGGAGAAGGAAGACTATTGACTTAGATGCAAGGATATTGCAGTCTTTGTCCTCCTCCCGTGTTTCATTAGCTGTTCATTGACGCGTTCTGTCGTAATAAAACACAGTGATCCGCAAAATGAAATCTTTTCACATTTAAAGCAAAGTGTTTCCTCACTGTCGTATTAGGCTGCATTCATTTCACATTTCTACCGCAAAACTCCAGCTGTCGTAGGTAGACTGTAAAAACTATCTTTTGAAACATTCTTGTTTGTTTTCGACATGAGTGCATTTGAGATGCGATTATTTGCGCGTCTATTGAAACCACGTCCACCCACGGTTGAAGCTACTGGTGGCTGAGTGAAGAGGCTAAGGGGCCGTCCATAAATTACGTCACGCGGTGGGGGGGGTCAGGCCATTTGTGACGAAGTGTGACGAGGGATTCCGTAAATGTGACGTCACGCAAAAAATTTAGGTCATGACCTTTAACCTTTTTTGCTTGTCAGGGATTTTGTGGAGGAAAAAATACAATTATGACCTATTTTTTGCTTGTCAGAGTTTTTCGAGAGAAAAAATACAAGGAGGGCCTTTTTTGCTTGTCAAGACTTCGGAAGACGAAAATGGGGGAGGGTCGGCCCGTTGCGACGTCATATTTTAGGGGGTCCGACGTTTTGTGACGTCGCGTTACGTTAGGGAGGGTAATGTTTGCCAAATACTGGATTATTACACTGGACGACCCCTAAGCATAAATTATGTTAATCGTTTTGCAGGAAGCATTGGTATTGATCAATAGATGGGCTCTGAATAGTTTAGGGCGATTGATGCGTTGTGCAATATCGGCTAGACCGATATACAAGCCAAAGCTAGAGTATTCAACGCTGAGCAAGGAATCAATTTTCATCTAACAGTCTAACAACTGGTGATGATCTTTTTTAGCATATGAGACCTTCAACGACCTTAGTTTAGTAAAGTGGTGAGGGTGTTGGTCGCAGCGAATGATGGAAGATTTTTCCTTGTCTTACTAAAAACACTTTCGACAAGGGTTTTTAACTGATGATAAAACTGCAATGATGTCGCGAATAAAATCTGCCCATGGTTTCTGTCTCTGTGGTGGGCTCTGTCTAACTAATTAATTTTGTCTAAAAAGTTTAACTACATTCTTTAGTTATCCTCATAGTTTAATTAAATATAAATAGTTTAGTTTTGTATGCTAGTTTAACTGAAAAATTTTAGTTAATAACTAAATAGTTTAACTAAAACTTTTTAGTCGGTGTCCCGAATTCTCAATAACAGTCCCTTTTTAATCTATTCTTTTCTGGGTTATTTTTTCCAAACAAACTTGCCAAACTTGTGTTCCTGCAGTCTAGAATAAGACTTAAATATTAAATAGTCAATAATGAATGATTTAAACGGTTTATTGACTGATATGTACATGTTGCGAGCATCGTCTATGTTTTCATGAACACATACCTGATACCTAGGAAATAGTTGTAAAATTAGTTGCAAAAGTTCAACTATATTTTTAGTTTAATTAACTATTTTAGAAAATTAGTTTGCAACTAACAGTTTAACTACTTATTTCTAGTTTAAATTTAGTTATAGTTTAACTAATGTATTTTAAGTAGTTGCCCATCACTGTTTCTCGCGCCCCTTCCCAGGACGGCGCCCGGGACAGCGTGTCCCCCTTCAGCCCCTAGCTACGGCACTGGCTCTATATAACTGAAGATAATGTTTTATAATACTGGATTATTACACTACCTCTACACCACAAATTACTTCTCTCATCGGTTTTACACAAATCCCAATGACTGATCAATAAGCCCAGTCCGAATAGGGGGGAGGGGGGACGGTCATAACTTTCCTCGTGGCTACTCCGATGTCCAAGACAAACGCAGAGTAGCAACGCTGAGATGCGGAAACATTTTCATCGTGCCACGAAATTTTGTGCAGACTTTTTAAAAGAACTTCTATAGCGCAATTCTGTTAATGCACCTGGCATCAGTCGATGGTCGCTCCGAATAGGAAGATTCGTCCAATGAAATTGGAAAATAACTTTGACAAGTTTCTGTCACTGATGATGTTATCTGCAAAGATGTACAAGAAATTCTGTCCGTCTGTCTGTCTCTGTCTGTCGCTCTGTCTTTCTTCGTCTCTCTTTGTCCCTCCCTGTCTATCTGCTTCTGTCTCTCCCTTTGTCTGTCCATCTGCCTCTGTCTGTCTCTTTCTCTCTTTCTCTCTTTCTTTCTCTCTCTCTCTCTCTCGCTGTCTCTCTCTCTCTCTCGCTGTCTCTCTCTCGCTGTCTCTCTCTCTTTCTCTCTCTCTTTCTCTCTATTTCTCGCTGTCTCTCTCTCCTTCTCTCTCGCTGTCTCTCTCCCTCCCTCTCTCGCTGTCTCTCTCTCTCCCCCTCTCCCTCTCTCTCTCTATCTCTCCCTCCCTCTCTCTCCCTCTCTCTCCCTCTCCCACCCTCTCTCTCCCTCTCTCTCTCTCTCTCCCTCTCTCTCTCTCTCTCTCTCTCTCTCTCTCTCTCTCTCTCTCTCTCTCTCTAAATAAAAGATTACCTTGTATCAGTGTTTTCGATTCGCTTCCCAGTGCTCTTCATCTGACCCATCATCGATCATTCTCATGACCGGAGCAAGTCCTGTGATTTATCGTTCCGCGTGACAGACGTCGGCTTTGGTCCTCTCCTGTTGACCAGTTCCTCTCTGCATTTTCGTCGGCCTTTGACGGAGAGTCAGATGACGTGTCCTTTGTTTTAGAGTTCAATGATCAATGGCCGATGAATGACAGGGCGCGGCTTGACTTTGCTTCGAAAGCCGTTCTAATCACCCTTCATGCACAATTCATCTTGCTAACTGACGCTATGCAGCTACTGCATGCGAACTATTCCATATTTTACCACTATAATATAATATTATTATACTACACTTTAGTACCGTAACACTACTGTAGGCCTATGCTATGCACTACTACAGTATACATGGATACTATGCAATTACATTGTTAGACTTTACTTTTGTAGTATACAGCTAAAATACTATACTATACTGTGCCATTCCATACTGTTCTGGAGGTATAGTTATGTTTACCATGCTCTACAAAGGGGTCGTCCATAAAGTACGTCAAGCTACTTTTGACAGTTTCACCTCCTCTGCCACAACCTGCCACAAATCTCGGATCCCCCTTTAAAGCGTCGTCCATAAATTACGTCGCGCAGGTTTTCCCTTTAATTAATCGGAGTTTCTCGTTGAATTCTCAACAGGCGAAACATAGAGATAGTTAAATAATCAACTTCCGGCAATGATGACGATGTAATTAAGATTTGAAATTTCATGTGCCTAGCAAAATATAATTACTATACACCAATGACATCTTCTGTGAGAATAAATCCATCAGAAGAGAAAGGTAAGCACGTCATTTCGGCCACCAGTAGCCTCCTTTCGTCTGTTTCTTTCATGCTCCATGTTTCTGCTCCATATGTAATTTGTGGGACTACTATGGTGTTGTATATTGTGACTTTTGTTTTTATGTTTATGCCCTTGCTGCTCCATATTTTTCGTAATCTCCCCATCGTTTGTAGTCCTTTGGCGATTCTTTGTTTTATGTCTTCTTGATGACTTCCATTACTGACAATTTCTCCTCCAACATAGGTGAAACTTTCGACTTGTTCTATTGTTGTGTTATCTAGTGCTATTTTGATTTGAGCTTTTCCCTTTCTGCTGACTGCCATGGTTTTCGTTTTCTTTGGGTTGATAGTTAGTCCAAATCTTTTGCTTGTTAGATTGACTTCATTGGTCAGTGTTTGAAGATCTGATTTGTTGTCTGTTATCAGGCTGACATCGTCTGCTACTACTACTACTACTACTACTAATACTATTACTACTACCACCACCACTACTACTACTACTACTACTACTACTACTACTACTACTACCAGTACTACTACTACTACTACTTATTATTATTATTATTACTATTATTGTTAATTTATTATTATTATTATTATTATTATTATTATTATTATTATTATTATTATTATTATTATTATTATTATTATTATTATTATTATTTAGGCTACATTTATGGTATACTACTACTATACTACTTCTACAACAACAACTACTACTACTACTGCTTATTATTATTATATTTAGGCTACATTTACGGTATACTACTACTACTACTTCTTCTACAACAACAACAACGACAACTACTACTACTACTACTACTACTGCATTACTTCACCGCATAACGTGATATAACAGAAATTTCAAACACGTTTTTCTGGCCTTGTGGAGAGACAGACATTTTAGAAATCTGGTCATCTGATCCTTGACATTTTGCCTCTCGCTGACGTGTCATTGAGATCTACAGTGGGCGGCATTCTACTGGCTTCCATATCCTCTTGGTTTTTCCATTTCCAACCTTTTCTTCAGATGATTTCAGCATACCTGATGTATTGAATCTTCTCGCTTCCTACTCCTACTCTTCCTCCTCTTCATCCTCCTCCTCCTCCTGCTCCTCCTCATCATCACCACCACCACCGTCATCACCAGAACCACTACCACCAGGGTTATTTCTAGGATTATCAATTGGGGTGTCGGTAAATTCTGGTGGTCCCCTTCCAAAAAAATCTGACAAGCAAAAATAGGCCATCCCGTAGCTGAAATTTGGGTGTGTGTCGGTCTCAAATTGGGGATGTTGGGCGTTTTAGGGGTGTAAAAATATCCCTGATCACCACCACCACCACCACCATCATCATCATCATCATCATCATCATCCAACAGAGAGAAAAGAGAGAGAAGAGAGAGAGAGAGAGAGAATCGCTTCAATGAGACGGTCAACGCTAAATCGGAACATGATATTTGCGTGCGGGTTTCTTCTGTGATCGGAACAGCCAAAACACAGCCTCGTTTTCGAATTCTTACAATCGCCAGACTTTTATGTCATTTTCCGCGAATCGCGTTGATTAGTCACGACCGTCGCCGTTTCGATGGCAACGTCGCCGTCGTCATGGAAACGAAGAACCGAACCACTTGCTGCATCGTGCTGGGCAACAATGCCCCCATCCACCCACCCACCCACCCACCCATCCACCCACCTAGCACGACTCGTGTGTTCTTGACGTACGGCTCGTGACACAAGGCGAAGACTCGAGGGAACAACCCCGGACAGACAAGGTAAACGAGGATATGGAAGCCAGTAGAAAGCCGTGTTCTGTAGATCTGAATAACACGACAACGCAATAAACTCGAATGCAGGAATTAATTTATCGGACGTTTTCACCCAAAGCAGAAATTCCGCCTCTTCCAACCACCAACCGATCACAACCATTGTTTTGGCCGTCACGGGGTGGGCACGGGGAGGCCGCAGTGGTTAAAGTGGGCCGGGGCCCGGCCCCGGCACCTCTGTTATGGGCCCCCGGCACCTCATTGATCGGTCCCGACAAATAATATTATATCCCGGGCCCAGGGTTTTCACAGCGTATGGCCCCGGCACCTCCAACAGACCACTTTAACCCCTGGTAGGCCGGGTCCCCTGTTAGGGCTAGGACTGGTCGTGGGATTTACCCTGGACTTTTGAGAAAAATAATTTTTGGGGTTGGGGTTGGGGTTGAGGGTTGGTAGCATGATCGAAGAGAATACGTGAATGTGCAAAAAACTTCCTGGCCTTTTATTTGTTCGTCGGAGACTTTTTACCGGAAGATGTCGATGTACTCCCCCCCAATTCCGGAATCCTGGCTACGCCACTGATCACTATTGCACCAGTCATTCGCGTGTCAGTCAGCGAAGCAGACGATTGCACGCTAATCGATAAATCGGGCACCGATTTCGATCGTCTAACCGCTTTTTTATCTCCCGCACGAATGACTGTGGTTAATGACCGTGTGTGTGATGTGATTAATAACTGTGTGGTTGGTTGGTGCCATTTCGTCCAACTTTCCTAGACAACCAGTCAGCGTACGTTCCAAAAATGCTTTACATCTGACCAGGGCCGCCGAGAGAATTTCCGGGCCCCGGTACAAAAATGAGCACGGGTCCCTAACCTGACAAGTGTGTGAAAAAGTTGATGACCTTTTTTTGCTTGTCGGTCTTTTTCAAAGCAGAATTCCGGGATCCTCGTTACAAGTACATAAAAGTACAGGCGTGAAAAAGTGTTGCTGACCTTTTTTTGCTTGTCAGTCTTTTTATGGCATTACTCTATTAATCATCTAATCATCACTGGACCCAGGCCCCTTTGAGCTCCATGGACCCCGGAACAATGTTCCGGGACCCATCTGACCTACCATCTGACCTAAGAGGAAATCCGTGAAGAGATTTTTTCACATCCAATCCACTGCTTCAGTGTTTAATCTAGTCCGTTCCGGGGGGAAATTACCCTTTCCCCGGAAGTTTCAAATTCCCCCTGAAATTTTGGAATACTACATGACTAACAGCGGCCCCTAGCAAAATTCCTCCCGGCTTTGTCAGTTCCCCCCTCTGGCATTTTCAGTCCCCCCCGGAGTCCAGGAGTCTAGATTAAACACTGCACTGCTTATCGCTGGATCTCTTACGTGGATTTCTAACGTGACTTATAATAAATTCCTCTCAAAAGTAAGTTTTTGATTAAAGCACCATACCACGGCCCGCGGGCCAGTTGTGTTTCGCCAGTTCGCCGAAAGTGGCCCGTTAAGCTTCCGATATTTGACGTATTTTAAAT
This sequence comes from Metaphire vulgaris, assembly GCA_018105865.1. Lineage (NCBI taxonomy): Eukaryota > Metazoa > Annelida > Clitellata > Crassiclitellata > Megascolecidae > Metaphire > Metaphire vulgaris. Next base: position 6,186,763 of record CM030861.1, read on the forward strand.
ATTTCAGAAAGCGATCGAGGTTCAAAAGTCAACAACTAAACGTGGGTCGCAATATTATTTGTAGTTCCAATCGAATACTGTATTTTTATAGTGTAGCTCTATAATTAAGATTAAGCTCTATAGGGTCTTCTTGTCCTTCGAGAGTATCTACTTTTCTTCAAGTAGAAAATAATTTTTAGGTAATTAATTGAGACAGTCTTTATTTCGTTAACCCTTTCATTCTAGCCTACAATTAATAGGCAAGTGATTATGCTACCTTTGCACGGTTAGGATACCGCGGCCGTTGAACTTTGTCACTGGGCAGGTATTATCCCATATTTTCTTTCATGGGACAATGTTTTTGTTAAACAGTCGAAATAATGGTTTGCCGAGTTCCTTAATTAATTAATTTTCCTATGTATCGGATCGATTTTTAGCGCAAGAGCCCGTGTCAGAATTGTCTACAGTCAGTGGCGTCAGTCAGTGGCGTTTTTTCATGTCTACAGTTCTGTAGTAAAAGTTTGTCCATCCGTGCTTGTGCCTTTTAGCATAGATCTTACAGCGAATATTACTTATTAATGTTCCAAAATACCATTTGCTGATAATATCTGCGTGCATTATCTAACCAGCATATGACTTTATTAAATAATCGTACAAGGGTACAATGTACTTGTAGATTTATTCAGATTTTCGTGAGGGTCCAATGCATTGTGGACTCTCACAACCAAATTTTAGTGAGGGTCTGGACCCCTGGACCCTCACGGGATCGACGCCTATATGTCTACAGTACAGCATAGTCCATAGGTAGGCCTATTCAAACTTTTTGAAGGCGGTCCACGTCCAGCCTTCCATCGTTCGTGTGGGTCCAATAGTTACAAAGGGAAGTCCGATTATTTCTGTGAAAAGAACGGCATAGGGGCTGTCCATTAATTACGCCAACAATTTTTGGGCAATTTTTGTCCCCTTCCCCCTTGTCAACAACTGTCAACTTTCAGTTACCCCTATAATTACGTCAAAAACTTTTGACCCCTCCCCAAAGATCAATGACAGGTCCCAATAACAAGGTTATTATTTTTTGCAGTGATGACCATTTTCCCCTGTTTTGCTCATCGAGTGTCAAAATGTGGTGGTGATGACCTTTTTACCATGCTTTTTCCATTGTAATAAGTAGTGCTGTTACGGTTAACCGAACCGAACCGAAACCGCGGTTTTTCGGTCAAAACCTAACCGAACCGAAACCGCGGTTTTGACCATGCAAATTGGACGGTTTTAACCCTAGGTTAGGGTTAACGCTAACCCTAACCCTAGGATAGGGTTAGCGTTAACCCTAATCTAGGGTTATGGTTAACCCTAACCCTATGATTTCTTTTTTTCAATGCATTAAATGCATTTAATGCATTTCAATGCAGTTCAGTCAATGCAGTTCAATCAATGCACAGCTTTTAAGCGCTAAAATAACGAGTGTTGTTCTTCTGTCATGTCTATGTCTCTATGATGAGTCAGAGTCTGACGTCTTTATTGAAATCAGAAAAAACAATTTTAAAATGGCTGCATGCAATTGTAATTTAGTAGTGTAGCGCAGTGCCAGTTTAGTGTGGAATACCAATTAGCTCCGGACACCCCCAAACTTGAGGTAGACACTCCCAAATCTACAATCCTAGAAATATCCCTGAGGCTAAGGCGGGTTCAAGCCCTGTTAGTGCCCCTAGTGGCTTACACACATGCAGTAATGCCTTTTAAGCCACTTTAAATCATGCCGAGTTTAAAATTAGGCCTATATTGGCAATTGCATTAACTGAAAAAAGAAGATGGCTTAATTAAAGGGGCCGTCCATAAATGACGTCAACAATTTGTCACTTTTTTGACCCCTACGTCCCGACGTCACAAAACGTCGGACCCCTCTAAAATATGACGTCACAACGGGCCGACCCCCATTTTCAAAAATCGCGTAACGTCATTTTATTTTGTATTTCTTATTAAAATCCTCAAAAGCCATCCTTGTATTTGTTCCTCGAAAAAACCCTGACAAGCAAAAAGGTAATAATTGTATCATTTTCCTTCCAAAATCCTTGCAAGCAAAAAAGAGGTCATAGGGTTATGGTTTAACGCTAACCCTAGGGTTGGGGTTAGGGTTTCTAAAACCTAGGGTTAAAAAACCGAACCAGAACTGAAACCGCGGTTTTCGGTCAAAACCGAACCGAAACCGACCGAGACTGCACGAGGTGAAACCGTGACAGCTCTAGTAATAAGTAGTATTCCATGAAATTTTCTATTTTTGATTATTTGTAAAAAGTGAAATTGTTGACGTCAACTTCTCTTGACCTCCCCTCCCCCCTGTCAACAACTGTCACACTTTTTCAAACCCCCTCTCCCCTAAATTGTTGATGTAATTAATGGACAGCCCCATAGCAGGCAACTACGAGTAGCTACGGGTCCTCTTGATAGACTAAGACTGCTATACTGTAAGTGCACCAATCAGTGGCGGCTCTAGTAGGGTTTGGCAAGTGGGGGAGGGGGACTTTGGGGTAGCAATTTCTAAGCATGGGTGCCAACCATTTGTTAATAGGTATGTAGTAGTAGGTATAGAATCTCAACTGGGTAGTAATTCAATAGGGGGCACGGGCCCCGGGGCTCCCCACGTGGAGCCACCACTGGCACCAACAGGGGCGGTTCCACGCTGGGGATGACTGGAGATGCACCTCCACCGAGCTTTTTTGCTTGTCAGGGGTTTACCGGCAAAGCTCGATCATACGCGTATGACAAAATAAAATACGTTAAAATACGTGCGTATGAATAAGAAAATAAAATACGCGTATGATACGCGTATTTTATAAGTCTGCTCGGTTACTTATAATAATTTGCTTACTCAGCGAGCAATATCAATTGCGACGTCACGCCACGTCACAGAACAGTAACTGATCCAAAAATTCACTTCGTTAACACTTGCTTCCCTTTTTAATTTCTTTGTGCAGGTATATAAATGGTTAAGAGACTGCGATAAGTGACGCAATTTCACGGCTATTTATGCCTAAAGTATTTTTGCTCACGTATGATAGCGCGTATGATAAAGAGTCGTACGTTAAAATACGTGCGTATGATACGAAAAATATAATACGTATGATACGTATAATCGAGCTTTGTGTACCGGTCCTTTTTCGTTGTTGCTTGTCAGGCTTTTTCGGCAAGTCTGCTTTACATTTGCTGGGCAAGACAATGTTAATGACCTTTTTGCTTGTCAACCTTTATCGGGATTTCATTTCATCCCCCCACCAATTTCCTGGAAATTCATTGCACCCCCACCAAGAATTCTTGGAACCGCTGCGCTGGGCACCAATGCAACATAAAACAAGACTAGATTTTAAAAACATGCATAGAATGAATTTTAGCTGAATCGGAAAATTTCAATTAGGTGTGATCTTAAAGCACATTCTGCAATCCTACTCAGTGACTAGGCGTGAAATTGCTTCCTCGACTGCATAATCGAAACATAATCAGGCGAATAACCAGTCAGCGCAATACGCATTGCATTTTGCAGGTGTTGGTCTGTTATAACACGGCGATGCTTCGATTTAATAAGTTAATAATGTTCGTAACAGAAAATGCTGATTCACACGTATAATATGCGGATCCAAACATTGTCGTGACCAGCGGCGTAGCCAGGATTTCCGGAAGGGGGTTTTGAAAAAAACAGTTCGTCGATAACCGCCAAGGGGGTGGGGTTTCACCCCAAAATCGCCAAAAATCGCCTCAAAAACCAAAAATTGCATGGAAATATATCAAAAAAAATTTTCCGCCGTCCAAGGGGGGTTTAACCTCCCCGTGGTTGCGCCACTGGTCGTGACAGAATTATTGCTAACTTCTTGGTTGCATGATACTGAGAATCTGAAACAAAGTTGGCCCAAAAGTTAGTTATACCAACTTCACGGACTTTGTGTTCAAAACATCAGATGTTTGCAAATCAGCTGCTTCAGTCTGCAATAATTGCCTGCTTAACGTTTGCAAAAACTGAACTCCCAATAGCTTTCCAATCAACAGGACAGGCCTAACAATGAAAGGATTGGAGACAAATTAAATTAATAAATTAATTTGGAGACAAATAAAAACACAGGCTTCACCCATCTTAAAGCAATTAAACGTTCTTCAAACTCGGTTTTCAACCTACGCCGAAAAATTGACATCTCAGAAACATGTTGGCCAATTGGAGGAAGGCAGTTTTTTGTATTTATCAAAACGAAGCATCTTGGCGCCTTCGAGTCATTTTTATATAAATCTTTATTTGCAAACGCAGACAACAGAAGACAAACACAACTCTTAACTAATAGCCACACATTCCGCTATTATACAGTTGACAAAATAAAGTGGTTTCTTGTCTGACCCTTTTCTCTTGTCAGGGATTTTGGAGAGGAAAAATACAATTATGACCTATTTTTTTGCTTGTCAGGGTTTTTCGAGAGGAAAAAAAATACAAAGATGGCCTTTTTTGCTTGTCAAGACTTTTCGGAAGACGAAATTGGGGGTCGGCCCGTTGTGACGCCATATTTTAGGGGTCCGACGTTTTGTGACGTCGCGTTACGTAGAGGGGGTCAAAAAGTGCCAAATTCGCGTGACGTAATTTATGGACGACCCCTAAGGCGGGGGGCTTCATAAGTAACACTGCATGTATATGTGTATGGCTCGTACGCAACAACGTGACCCATTTGAGATCCGTTATGATTTTGGCGAATTGGGATTACAGGCGTAAGAAGAAACCAGCCGGTAAATATAGATTCTGTATTCATCTACGCAGACATGGCGTTTCTTTTTGTGTAGCGAAATCGTACAAGATTTGTTGGCATTGCTTAGTTTTTGCCGGGAAGTTAAATAAATCGTTCATACGCTAACGGAGAAAAAGCTACAGCTGCGATTTGGAGAAATGATTCTGTCGTTCAAATATTCACTTTGGGAATATCATTACTAACCGAAAATAGTCCGGCGACATATTGTGTGTTTGATCGGCAGCAAAACAAGAGAATTAATTGTCCAGATAAGATATTGGGCGAAATTTTAGAAAGTACGGTTAGAAAAATGTGCTTGAATGTTGTCAGATAAAATGCGTTTGAATTATTATTATTATTATTATTATTATTATTATTATTATTATTATTATTATTATTATTATTATTATTATTATTATTATTATTATTATTATTATTATTATTTTATTATTATTATTATTATTATATTATATTATATTTATGAAAAATGATGGAGTGTCCATGTTTTTATTCTAGGATATTTTATTTAGGCAGATGTAGCACAACTGCACATGTATCTTCTGGGGCGGTTCCACGTTAGGGATGAGTGGGGATGCATTCCCCACCGAGCTTCTGTTTTTGCTTGTCAGCGATTCAGTGGGGGTTCCCGGTCCGAGTCACTACGTCGCTAACATGTATGTTCGCTGCCAGGTATTTGTGTGCAAAATAGAGCTGATGACCTTTTTTCCTTGTCAGCCTTTTTCGGAAAGTTTTATTCCATTTGCTGGGCAAAACACTGTTAATGACCTTTTTTGCTTGTCAACCATTTTTCGGGATATCATCTCATCCTCCCCAACAACTTCCTAAAAATTCATTGCATCCCCCGCCAAGAATTCTTGGAACTGCCACTGTGTCTCATATCTTTTATGCTAAATTTTTTAAAAACACCCATAACAACTGTTTCATGCCATAAAACAATAATTATTAGAAGGACCTTTAATGCAGATAATGATTAATTTATGAAGTCAATAATCGCACTTCTTAAATTGTGTTTAGAACTCCGGGAAGAAGCTCACCGATTGGAAAATTTGCAGTAGGTCCTAACACATTTACCAGATTACGCGTCTGAATTACGATGTTATTACGAATTACTGTTCGTGCGTAATAGAAGCGAAGGAATCGGTGGGGCGCGAGGAACAATATGCCTTCCCTGTCCACTGTGCCCAGTCAGACTGAAAGCAATAAAAACAATAAAGATAGAGAGAGAGTGTGTGTGTGTGTGTGTGTGTGTGTGTGTGTGTGTGTGGGTAGGTGTAGGTGTGCGTGGTTGTGTGTGGCTCCTCCTCTCTCAACTAGGCGTGTCACCGGTTAAGGCGGAATTGCATTTCTTCTAAAGTCAACTCGTTTAATCGTTTTATTCGTAATCAAATGCTGTCTGTTATAAAATTGAATAATACAAAAATCCAACCAAAAGGGACCTTGATGCAAAAGGCGATACAAGGAAAATCGCGTCGCGTCTTCCGAATGAAAGATGATATATGAAGATGAAAGCCTGATGTTAGCATTAATGGATTGTTCTAACAAGCAAGAATAGGCCAAACAGGGACTGTCGTGACGACATCTTGGAATTGTGTGGAAGCAGTCTGCAAGAACTGCGTCAAACAGTCACAGAACTCTAAATAGACACTGCAGGAAGACACTCGGAACAGACTGTGAGGATGACGTCAAACACCAACGTGTGATGATGATGATGATGAGGAGGATGAGGAGGAGGAGGAAGAAGAAGAAGAAGAAGAAGATAGATAATCATCATCATCATCATGAAGAGAAGAAGATGATGATGAGGAGGAGGAGGAGGAGGAGGAGGAAGAAGAAGAAGAATCATCATCATCATCATCATCATCATCATCATCATGAAGAGAAGAAGAAGAATAAGAAGAAGATGAGGATGATGATGATCATCATCAGCAGCATCATAATCATAATCATCATCATCAGTAAAAGTTGATTTATAGCGTGCCATGTTTGTGGTGACTCAGGAGAACATAGACCTACTCAATCCTGACACTTTAAACAGAAGTCATACAAAGAAGAATCTATCGTCGCAATAGGCCTAACTGCCGATCAACCAATCAGGACGGCGAAATGCTTTCATGCATTAAAATAAACATTTGCCACGTGACAGTTGTTCATTTCAAGCTAATTCTGGGACATAAAATTTATTCTTCCAAAAAAGTAACCGTCTTCGTCGTGAAATCCGTAAGAGATAGGGCCTACTATTTTTACATTGCGCGTTTCCAAATCAGCCTATACCAGCATTTCGTAAGCTTACTTAAATTTCGACGCGCTATAATTCAGACGTTCTCAAAACACGGTCCGCGGACAACGTGTGGCCCGTCAACTTTCAGAAAATGGTCAGCGACACCTCAATATTTGATATAGAGCATCTCAATAATTGGAAAATGTATTGACGCTCAGAAAAATAATTAATGTCTAAACGAACCTTGCAATAATGTGTGATCTACAGCAGGGGCGCAGCTACGGGGGTATATCGGTATATATACCCCCAAATCAGACTACCTTAAAATTTTTGATGTGCTCTTTAAGATTTTGAAAAAGAAATTCAGATTTATACCCCCAATCACATTATGCCCCCCCCCCAATCAAGTTCCTGGCTACGCCTTTGATCTACAGTATTATATAGTCTAGATTTTTTTATTATTTATGAGCATTTACATTCCCTATTGTATCGAATCAAGTTTTAATCGTAAGGACTGGGATCAGATCATCTATAGCAGAGTCTAATTACAGAAAATACTAGATATAGTCCTCCACTTGAAAAGTTGAAGAGCTTGGGAACCACTGCAATAAGGGTTGTCCATTAATTACATCAACAATATAGGGGGCTTTAGAAAGTTCGACAGTGTTGATAGGGGCTATAGGGGGAGGGGGTTAAGAGAAGCTGACGTCAACAGTTTAATTTTTTACAAATGATAAAATTAGGAAATTTTATGGAATACTATTTACTACGACGGAAAAAACCTGACAAGCAAAAGAAAAGTCATCATCAACATATTATGACATTTGATGAACAAAAAACTGGAAAAAGGTCATCACGGTGCAGAAATAATAACATTCTAAATTTTTTAGAGGACCCGTCACTGATCTTCTTGGTGGGTGGGATCAAAAGTTTTTGAAATAATTATAGGGGTCACTGAAAGGTGACAGTTGTTGACAAGGGGAGGGTCAAAAATTGCACCCAAAATTTTTTGTTGACGTAATTAATGGGCAGCCCCAGTATTTTATACAGGCCTGTCAGAAGAGGAGATTCCCCGCCCCAACCTCAAAATCCCCCCCCCCCCAAAAAAAATCCCAGCACTTACACAAATTTTGCATTGAACTGTGTCTTTACCCCTCCAACCAAGTCGATTTCCTCCCGAAAGCTTCAATTTCCCTCAAAGGCCTGGAGCCTGGATAAAACACTGGGCAGCCCCTAATTTGCAGGACATTAATCCTTTATTACCAGCAGAAATTTGAAGGTCCCATCTCGGAAGCGCCTCTAGATAAACGTGCTCAGTGTTTAATCTAGGCTCCTGGACTCCGGAGGGAAAACTGACAAAGCCGGGGGGATTCTGCTAGGGGGCTGCTGTTAGTTGATGTAGTATGCCAAAATTTCCGGGGAATTTGAAATTTCCGGGGTAAAAGGGTAATTGCCCCCCCCCCCGGAAACGGCCTAGATTAAACCCTGAACGTGCTAGGTGAAAGATTTGAACAATAACCAGCCTTCTAGCAAATACTTAATTACCGGTGCGCAGGCCCCTAGCGAGCCATGCTGCGTGAGATAATTATTATAATAGCTTATCTTTTATTCCGTGTTATTAGAACTTATTACTGCGACGCTGCAGCGTGTCAACAGCGCACACAACGCGGTTTCAAACGCAGACTGACTTCGGCTGATACGGAATTAATGCGTGTGCCTAAACCACAGGATTGACGATGACTTATACAGTACTTCGTTTGTCTTACTTTCTGTACGGGTGCAATATAAACCAAGGAGATGTTGCCGCACTACTTCGGAAAGTGGGGCAAATGTTTTCAGTCGAATGATCCTGAACGGTGGTCTGCTGATACGAGTTATCGGACTTTTCTCGACTATCACTCGACATTCGAGAGACTGTTGCGCTCCTCTTCTCCGTCTGTCCGTCCGTCTGTCTGTCTGTCTGTCTGTCTGTCTGTCTGTCTGTCTGTCTCTCACTTTCTCTCTGTCTCTCTCTTTCCTGCCTCTGTCTGTTTGTCTATCTGTATGTCTGTCTCTCTCTCGTCCAATCGCCGCTCGATTAGAAAACAAACTAAGCTGGTACAGCTGGTTGAGTTGTTGAGATTGTGCCATTTAGTCTAATCTTATTCGCTTTAACTGATAAACTGTAGGACACGAGAATGTGAGAAGTCACAGACCGCCCGCGATACTTTCCCTTTCAGAACTCCTTCCCTGTACTACGGTGGCCCCTAGGAGACACAGCGTCCTCATCATGCCATGAAGGGAGTTGTCCTACTTCTAGTTTGCACATGAATAAGAATAAGCAACTATACTAGTGGTACTAATTTCAAAGCGCTATATAAATTTACGAGATTTTACGTGCTTATATGTTCACAGCCAATGATGACACGGATACACAATGCGGTTCACCTTAAAGGTAGATTATTTCTTTCCTCAAAGTGCCTCGTCGATTTTACAATCTAAATTTAGTAACAGTATTTTCAATTTCAAAGTTAAACTTGTTTGAATATAAACTTTCCCTCCCTCCCTATAACCCTTCCTTCCTTTCTCGCTCCATCCTCCTCCATGATGCCCCATCCCTTCCTCCCTCCCTTCTGTCTGTTTGTCTGTCTGCCTGCTGTCTGTCTGTCTGTCTGTCTCTCTCTCTCTCTCTCTCTCTCTCTCTCTCTCTCTCTCTCTCTCTCTCTATCATACTCCCATAGGAAACTGCATTAATTGACTTGCTAGAAGTAAGATTTATAATTAATTATAGAGACAGTTTTCGCAAAAATCTTTTCACAATTGAATTCAACAGACTTCGTTCGATAACGCCACAATCACGATTTCGGCTTCAATTTCGTGGCATCACCCAATCACTCACCGAATAAACAAAAACTGAAACGGAGCTTAGACATTAGCTTAGATTTAGGTCAAATTTTATACAATTTTAGAAGAGAAATACGACCCCTCGCGTCTTCCGTCGTTCGTTTCATATCCACAAAACTTCGGTTCCTGGCACTGTGCCGAATATTAACGTCTTGAGTCATCACGTAAGTATATATATATATATATATATATATATATATATATATATATATATATATATATATATATATAAGCATCGGTAACTGTGGACTCGGTGTTCTACATGTTCTATTCTTGACTCGGGCATGAGCAAAGATCCATTGGCGATTGTTTTTACAGAATCAATTGACCATTTCTAGTTGATGTGCAAATACTGTAGAAGCTGAAACCGTCATCTGAACACAGACGATCGGATACTCAAACATTTTGAAATTAACGCGCGGATTTGCTCTGTGCATGGACAGGAACAACGCCGAAAATTCTAGAAATCTGCGAGGGGTTAATTGTTGACAGCGAGAGACAATAATAATTATTACTCGGAAAATTGAACGTGAAAACGCAATCTCTGTTAGAAATCGCGACAGTTCTTGTTCAGCATCGTGTGAAGACTGCCAGTTCTGCTGTTATATACTAACGTGTAAGGATCGCGCACACCAGACAGACCTAATCAGATTTTAAAAGCCGGTCCAATTATCAGAGACCAACCGCCTATTTCTAAACAGGAAGTAGTACGCGCGGAGCTGCCGTCCGTCGAAGAGCTTTCGAGTATGAAGCTTACAGCGTCTGTCCTTCGGTGTTCTCCGTCTCAGAGAACATCAAAAAGCGAGGCACTAGTATCTGCGGCTTAGCGATATATCCTGACCTACGGTGTTGGATAGTTATTACTCGGCACCATAGAAGTCAACAGCCCGTCGAACACAGAGTGTTCCGCGAGAATGGGGAAGGTCGATTATTCTCAGCGTCGCCTTTGTATCGGTCGATCGTCGAAGATACTCGTCGTCGTCGTCCTCTTCGTCTCGTTCTCCGGGTTTTCCTCCTCCTCCTCCTCCTCCTACTCCTCCTCCTCCTCTGTCCAGAATCAAGCTCCCCCGATCCTGGCTCCGTTCTTCTTCCTCTGCAGTTACCACGGTAACCAGGACCAGTCGAACATCGGCGTGGGGGAGGTGGCGCTAAGCGTCTTCATCGACGGTAATCCGGACACCTACGTACCTGGACGCGAATACCGAGGTCGGTTGATTGGTTGGTTGGTTGGTGGCGGCGCGCGTGATTCGAATTCCAGGAGATTATCAGATTCCGCCTATCGCCGTTAAATAACAACAGAGGCGTCATTTTTTTGGGGGGGGGGGGCTGGGGCCGTGGCCCCCAAAGAAATGAAAATATTAATTTATAATGTATTAATGTGCAAAAATTGCAAAAATTGCCAAAAAATATCAAAAAATTGCAAATTTTCCAACATTGGCCCTAAAATTTGCCAAAATTGCTCAAGATTTGCTCAAAATTTGCAAAAAATTGCAAAAATGACTAAAATTTGCCAAAATTTGTCAAAAATTTGCAAAAAATTTGTCTCGCCCCCCCCAAGAAAAGTGTGAAATGACGCCACTGAATAACAATATCAAGAAATTAAGATTTCGTGCTATCTTTAATCCTAATATAAGTGCGATTTGTATCTCTCATGTCAGACACCCCACCCCCACTTTTTGAGAGGATGTCATATGGAAGAGGAAGGCATAGAGCCATAGACCCTAAGGGTTGGTAAAAGTAAAGGTTCATCGTAGGCTCAGTGCCCTCTTTTTGCCGGTGCTATCCCCGGTTTTATGACCATCTGCCCACAGATGGCTAAGCCATTCATGGGGGGCGCCACGAGCCAAATATTGGGTGGGCCAACATGGCAAGGTGCCAGTTAGCAACACGAATTTGGCTAATTCAATTCCCTTGCCCTCCATGAAAAAAGTTATATGGTTATATGAATATAACCATATAAGAATTTCACATCTGTGGCATCTCAATCATCTATTGCAATATTATGCCAATATATTGCGGATTTGCGGTTATTGGTTCCACAAAACATTGTAATTTGCCAATTGAAATTGGGTTGGTCAAACACATTGTGGAACATTGGGCCTAAATGTTGGATGGGCCATGGCCCACCTGGCCCACCCTGTTGCGCCCCCATGAAGCCATTCATAGGCGGACGGTGGCCAGTCATTCCGCCGAACCTATGGTTACCTTCGCAATGTTGCCATTGCTACTCAGTTTCTTTTATGCTACAACCGCACTCTGGCGAATAAGGCTGAGTCGACCTTAGGGGCTTCTACGGGGATTGAACCCGTTCCGTCGGCGTGCCTTGCCCAGCGTGTAACCACTTCTGTCATCTTCTCGCCCAAAAAGGGCTAGGCCTTCCATTTTTTCATCCAAGTTTACGCTGGCTCCTCCCGTCCTCCGCGCCTCCCTATTTCTCTCCCTCCTCCCTCCTCCCTCCCCTCCTCCCTCCCCCTCCCTCCCTCCTCCCTCCCTCCCTCCTCCCTCCCTCCTTCCCTCCCTCCCTCCCAGTGGCGGCTCCAGGATAATCAGGATTTGGCAAGCGGGGGGCCGTTGGGGTGGCAGCTTCTAATCATGAAGAGAATACACGAATATACCACTATACTCGAAAATGCCGACGCGCCTCCCTTATTCCTTCCGTAACCCTGGCTACGCCACTGATGATGACGTTTACCCACCCCTCACCCCCTCCACAGAAAACTTTCTCACCGGATTTGCGCGAATCTGGTAGGTGGTCTTGGGCAGGTTGGGACAGTTACCCCATTTGCCCCCATCCCCCGTGGCGACGCTAATGTGTACTGTTCTAGCGCTGTCGAATATACTCATGATGTCGTTGATATAGATTATGGCAGATGAACTGTTGTTATAATATAAGTGAACAAGAAATATGAAATATGTAATAGCCATTACAGTTATTACAATTACGTTACAGTTACGATCGCATCGAATCGTAACTTCGACGGATTCATGCTCACTGGTCTCTACACGCTGTCTAGTAACGTCAGCCAGCGACTCGGTCTGAACGCCTTCCCGTGGCTGGCGATGAGCTCGATGCAACCGTTCGGACACAGCTTCGTCTGTTCCGTCATCCACTCGACCATGTACCCGAGTCCACAGCAGCAGCTGACGTTCACCTGGATAGCGCCAGAGAAAGGAACAGGATGCATCAGTTTCCTGTGAGCAGGGTTATTTTTCTAGGATTATCAATTTGGGGGCGGGGTGTGCCGAAAGTCTCTGACAAGCAAAACAAAGGTCATACCAGGCTGGCTCAGATTGGAGGGGGTTGTTGAGGGTGTCGGTCTCAGATTGGGGGTGTTGGGGGATGTTAGGGGGTGTAAAAATATCCCTGCCTGTGAGTCGTCAGGCCCCTCCGCCGAGAGGGGGCAGAGGAGGAACATTCCCAGCGGTCCGGCGATATGTGGGGGGTACGGGGCGGGTCCGCAATATAAATATTTATGATTGAATAGTTTTGCAACCGAATATGATCGGTGATGTACCGTGAACGCACGGGTAGTGGCCAAGCACGGGCGTTGTGCGCCATCTCTTTACTTATAAACGTGAATAGACCTACAGTACAACGGGGATGACATAGACCTATGACATAAGGTTGAAAAGTCCAAGAAGACCGTCAGATTATTTAGGGAAAGTTTGACGTCGCTTTTTGTACTTTGAAATTTTCCTCTGACGGTAAAAGTAAGTAAGTAAAATCTCGTTAATTTCTAAAGCGCTTTCAAAAGATGCAGAAGTAGCTCCTTATTCCTAACGCTCAATCTCAAATGTTAACTATAGCCTAAGGTGGGTCATTCATGCCGGGTCATTTAATCAAAAGGGCAAGTGGGCAGGATGCTATAGCTATGGAGGAAATGATTTTATAAAGAGAAATGATTTTAGTTTAGAAAGAAAAACATGAGGAGATGTTGCAAGAAGGGGAGAAAATTGTGACTCAGAGTTTGTTATTTGGCTTTGATATAAACAGTGAGGGATATTGGAATTGAGTTCCAAAGCTCAGGTGGATGAAAAAGCACGATTGCAAATTTTGAGAGATGATTGATTCAGAGGTCGAAGGAGAGTTACATGTGAAGAGGATCTAGTAGATCCAGGTTGTTGTGGAATTATCAGATTTCTTAGGTAGACTGGTTTTGATGTATGAAGTGAGACGGTGGATCTAGCCAGTGGCGTAGCCAGCTTAGGCAAAGTGGGGTTGTTAACTGGAGGCATTATGGCATGACATGACATGACAGTAATTAATTTCCTAGGCGCACTTAGAGAACAAATTCGCCGCTGCTACATAATAAATACCAAGAGTTCCAGAGATTCGGCCCAATTGCCCTAATTAAAAGACCTATCATCCATTTTGCTCCGAGTGCAATTATGCAACTATGCAGCTTAGCACTAAAGCCGCGGTCTACCCACTCTTCCCCCACACACTACCCCTCCTTCGACCAAAAGTCAACAGATTTACATAAATTGTGTTGGTCATATTTTTGGAAATGGGGTTGTTTGAACAACCTCAAACAACCCCGTGGCTACGCTACTGGATCTAACCTTTTATCGATTGATGCAATAATTTCATCAGGATGCATATGCAAGTTAAGTTATTGCCAGGAATGCTAACGAAGACTGAACCCTCAAAGACAAAAGCGAGGAGTAACCCAGCATGGACGAGCAAGAACTGAAGTCCACTGAACCCACAAGCGGACCTAACAAGAACCTACCCCTGTCATGAAGAAAAAGGCAGAAGGACAGGGGCGTAGCCAGGAATTTGATTTTGGAGGGCATAAATGTTTGGGAGGGTATAAACCTTAACTATAAACCATATAGACTACATATAACCACATATAAATCACATAAAAACCTTAACTATAAACCATATAGACTACATATAACCACATATAAATCACATTAAAAACTTTAAGGTAGACTGATTTGGGGGGTATATATACCAATATAACAGCCCCCCGTCGCTACGCCCCTGTAGAAGGACACTCCAAAAGTCCATTTAATTGCATCACAAAATTAAATTAAGCTTAGACCATTCAAATCGCATCGAGATGGTGCATTGTCAGCGGCAGTCTGGTCGTTTCTGTCATCCCGCTTGGTGAGCATAGATGGCAGGAAACATTTTGATGTTTTTGGTTCAACATTGATAAAAGTTTCGATTTTCTTGCAGTGCAACTGCCACTCTGAAGTCTCAACTGCTCTTCAAGGACGCCACAGTTTTACAGCTTTGCGAAGGCGGAAGTTGGTTTCTTTATAATAAATGCCCTTCAGATAATGTTCTACTAATTATTAATTAGGTTTTATAAGTTATCAAGTTATTAAGTTTGTATAAGTAAGTAAGTAAAATCTCGTGGATTTCTATAGCGCCTTGGAAAGCAACACAACAGTAGCTGCTTATTCTTAGGCGCTCAGCCTTTCTTAAAATAGCTATGGGACAGGTATATGATCAGCCAAGCAATAATCAACATCCGAAGGACAGTGAGGATAGGTTGTTACAGGCTTACAGCTATGGAGGAAATGATCTAAGAAAAAGGAAGGATTTAAGCTTAGAGCTGAAGACTTGAGGAGACAATGCAGGAATTATAGGAAATGAGGATTTAGATTTTATTGTTTGAAAGTGTCCAAGTCTGCGGAGGGAAGCTGGGATCGAGTTCCAAAGTTCATGTGAGGCGTATGAGAAGGCACGGTTGCAAATTTTCAGGGATGACTGATTGAGTGGGCGTGACAGAGTGAGGTAAGATGATGAACGTGTGGGTCGAGGAGGCTGAGGGGTTAATAGTGATCTAAGGTAGACAGGTTTTGATGACTGAAAGTGAGCTATGTGTAAGTGTTATTATCTTATATTGGATACGTTCAGTTATTTTAAGCTAATGCAATCATGACTTTAGTATGAGTGAAATATGTTAAGAAGTTATTAAGTTATTGAGTTACAGTGTATGACTTTTAAGTTAAGTTCTAAGCAATTAACTTATTAAGTTTAATAAATTAAGCTATAAGTCATTAAATTACTAAGTTTGTATGCTATTAGGTTATTTAGTTTTAAGTTAAAGTTATAAGTTATTAAAGTTATTTAGTTATTATCAGTGTTTATTTGGAAAAATATTTTCCAGTACACTATATTAAATTATGTTTAGGCCCCTATACGCTTTGAGGGAAGTTCAAACCTCTGAAGAAACTTAAAAGAGAGACCATTTATAGCTTATTGTGTCCTGATTACATAATTATTTGTATTTATTTAAGTAGTAGTAGTAGCAGTAGTAGCAGCAGCAGTAGTAGCAGTAGCAGCAGCAGCAACAGTAGTAGTAGTAGTAGTATCAGAAGTAGTAGAAGTAGAAGTAGTAAGTAGAAGTGGTGGTGGTGGTAGTAGTAGTAGTAGTAGTAGTAGTAGTAGTAGTAGTAGTAGTAGTAGTAGTAGTAGTAGTAGTAGTAGTAGTAGCAGCAGCAGCAGCAGCAGCAGCAGCAGCTGCAGCTGAGTGATAATAATAATGATAATTTCTTGCTTTCATTGTGACTTGAAGCATCAGGAAAAGTGGTGGACGCCATGCCGAAGTTAGCAGCTGTGGGAGAAGATGGAATCCTCTTTCGCGATGACTTCGATTCTTCTCCCACTTTCCACAGGGATTTATGGGTAATAATAATAATAATAATAATAATAATAATAATAATAATAATAATAATCTTATGGTAAATGTTCACTTTATGTAGCAATTTGATATTAATACATCACCTGCTCAGGTTTTATTGATATCCATTCTGTCCCAGTGGACAGGTAAATGGCCAGGCATTGAACCCAGGTTGAGGCTCATTATGAGGGGTCAATGAAAGTTTGGCAGTTGTTGTCAAAAGGGGGCTAAAAATTGCCTAACTTTTGACATAATTAATGGGTGGCCCCTTGTATGGGGGGCAGTTGTCAAAAGGGAGCTAAAAATTGCCTAACTTTTGACATAATTAATGGACAGCCCCAAACAAATTTTTAACATAGTTTTAGTGGTCACCGAAAGTTCGACAGTTGTTGACAAGGGGAATGGGTCAAAAATTGCCGTAAAATTGTTGACGTAATTAATGGACAGCCCCAAACAGATTAAACTTTACACCCATTTTCACAGATACAAAAATTTATAACAATATTAGGTTGCATATTGATATCAGATTAGATTAAGATTGGCTATTGGTAATTACTTATTAGCTAAATTAGCTTAATTATAAACATATTATTTAGTCACTCAAAATTTGCACATTAGTTTAATTTATATTCTTTTCTAGTATAAGTTAGTTAAGTTTCTTGCATCAATATGTATACTGAACTTATTTTTCATTATGATGTTGGTCTTGCAATAAATAAATATGAATGTGAAAAAATATAAGACTCATTAATTTGTCACATGCTTTATGATGGCTAAATTTATGTAGCAGCTGGATTTTTATAAACTAAGATCAGTGGCGGCTCCACAGGGGGGCCCGTGTGGGCCCGTGCCCCTATTGAGTGCCTGGCCCCTCAGTGGCCCTCCTGTTGGGACCCTATACTTAATGCTACATACGTAACAAAAATGGTTGGCCCCCCATGATTAGAAGTTGCCACCCCAACGGTCCCCCACTTGCCAAATCCTGGAGCCGCCACTGACTAAGAGGGATGTCAGCGTTTAGTTTCGTTCCCTTGCATTCCACAGCATTGTGGCAAGGCATTTGGTTGTTAAGTGACGTTCTTTAGGTAACCAGGACTGCTGTACAGTCTTTATTTATCTGTATTTGGGGTGTCACTGATTCACATTAGATAATAACTTGGCTGGATTTGCATTCCCAGGGCATTTATCAGCTGTGGTCTGAATTCTAAGAAATTCTGGCATGAGCTCTTTGAAGCTAGTAATGGATGTGACTTATACTGATTGGCTTATCAGTGATCTGTTTTAAAAGGTTGAAAATCCTGTTTTGTGGAATTTCAGTCTTGTTTGGATATTAAGTCTAATCACTTTCTCGTTTCTGTAGGATAACAATTGCTGTGCGTCTGATTTCGTTTGTTTCTCTGTGCATTTATTTTCCAGTTCGCTCTTCCAAAATCTTTCATGATTTTATCATGCATTGCAGTGGAATCTTAATGCAATGAACTAGTTTACAGTGAAATTTCAATAATGACTGACGAAATTTCAATGAAGTCTGACATTAAAACAAAATTTGTTTATAATGGACTTTGGATCATCATCATCATCATCATCATCATCATCATCATCATCATCATCATCATCATCATCATCATCATCATCATCATCATCATCATCATCATCATCATCATCATCATCATCATCATCACCACCACCACCACCATCATCATCATCATCCTCATCATCATCATCATAGTTGCTTTCTGTCAGCTCATAATTAGTGGCAATAGCTAGACATGAAACTTCTCCATGTATCTTTTTCCATTGTTAGTCTCTTTCCATCGATTGAATACCAATATCTGGTATCTTTCAAAGTCTTCTTTGATGTTACCCATCTACTTTAGTAAGTGGTTCAGCTTACTGAACTTATTGAACTGTCTCGGATTGGCTGTTAGGTACTCAATGCAGTTACACTGTCTTGCAGTTAATGATACACAACATATGCTTAAAATACTTTGTGTTGCATTAATTCTAATGGTCCAAACTGCTGTCTTAAGCAGTTTTGTTTTGTTGCACCATCAGGAACAGCACTGAAGGTGTAACAGTTAGTGCCCAATGTGGAGTCGTTCTTCATGGAAATTCCGCCACAGCCTGCAGATCGTCGGGAAAATGGCGTCTGTTGGTGAGCACGTATTTAGCAATATCAACTTATCGTCTTCTTACTGTTGAAAAAAAACTTTGCTTACTGGGTTTACATGAGGCTTAACTGGATTCCCATTCATCTTGAATTCATTATTTAAATGTATTTTACATTATCAAATGTTTTGGGCAGATTTCGAGATAGTATTGCTTTTATGATCCTAGTACACTGGAAATTTGCCAAATATAGTCTTCTCTTTGGTTTCAGCCATTGTGGTGTGTGTGCAGGGTTTAATCTAGGCCGTTTCGTGGGGTTATTGTCCTTTTCTCCCGGAAATTTCAAATTCCCCGGAAATTTTGGCATACTACATCAACTACCAGCAGCCCCCTAGCTCACTTTATCCCCGGCTTTGTAGTTTCCCTGGCTTTGTCAGTTCCCCCCGGAGTCCAGGAATCTAGATTAAACACTGTGTGTGTGTGTCTGTGTGTTGTATGTGTCCCAGTTGCATTGCATTTTTTGCCTGACACAGGCTTTAGCGGGAGTTGATCTTCACTTTTGGTAAGGAAATGCTAGTCCTGCACCAGATGCAGATTTGAACTTAAAGACTACTATAATTTGCTTCCAGAGATTCTGTGCCTCTTTAATCTGCTTTGTTTTTATGGAAGCACAACTGCATTAGACTGATCGTTTGATAATTCATTTGTTGCTCTTATGTATTTATTACCAGTAATTATTTGAGACCATGTGTATGTGTGATGTAAGTAGTTTGTCACGATTTTTTCTCATTCGCATTATTTGTGGATGATCACTGTCTGATGGTTGAAACTTTAGTAAGTGGTTCAGCCACCACTGCCTGTTGAAAAAGTTAAACCGTCCTAATCCAAAACTTTGTGATATCATTTGTACATTTTTATGGCACAATGTCACTTTGAGGTCATGATTCTTTAAAAATCACTGTTTTGCAGACTGAGCCACTCAAATACAACAATTTTATTTAAAGATTTTTTTTTAATTTACTGTCAGGGTACAGTTCCTCTAAACCTGACTACAGCGGCCATTGTACAATTTGCCATCGGTGAGTAGTTCAGGCGTAAGAATTGATATTCAGCTCTCGCTGTAGAGAATTTAGAGTTTAAAAATGCAGTAGCATTGTACATAATAATTGAGAGATTTAAAGAAACTCTTTCCACATTTCAGACTCTCTTTTGAGCAGTGATATAGTAGTAGTAGTAGTAGTAGTAGTAGTAGTAGTAGTAGTAGCAGCAGTAGTAGTAGTTGTAGTAGTAGTAGTAGTAGTAGTAGTAGTAGTAGTAGTAGTAGTAGTAGTAGCAGTAGTAGTAGTAGTTGTAGTAGTAGTAGTGGTAGTATTAGTAGTAGCAACAGCAGCAGTAGCAGTAGCAGTAGTAGGAGCAGCTGCAGCAGTAGTAGTAGTAGCAGCACTAGCAGATGATGTATCAGTTTTTATCATATTTTGATAAATTTTAACATAATAACATAATATTATTTGTTTCAGCATCAGGGAAATGTAATAATGTGTTGTCTAAAGAAAGAGAAATTAGCTTGGATTATGGTGAAAATGATTGTACCAACTGGACTACTATTGAGCTAATAAGGTCAGTTTCATCAAGCAAGGAAGGGGTGTTGACCAGTCCAGTATCAATGACCTTGGTCTTGATATTTTACAGTTGAGTTGTTTTACAAGTTCCTTTCTTTATAATAATGCAGAAATTGATTAAATTAAGCTGTCATTTGGAGATGTTTCAACATCTTAAAATGCAAGCATTTTATACGGGACATTGTTTAACTCATAAACTGGTCTTCTAACTTTGCTCAGCTTTTGTTGATGTTGTACGACAAAAATCTGGGATTGTTGCTTCGCTAACTGATTTCTGCACGCCCTTATTGAATTCATGCTGCTTTGTATAAGTAAGTAAGTAAGTAAAATCTTGTGGATTTCTATAGTGCCTTGGAAAGCAGAACAACAGTAGCTGCTTATTCTTAGGTGCTCAGCCTTTCTTAAAATAGCCATGGGGAAATATACATTGAATGCGTTGATTTGATGCTTATATCCTGTAGATCACCAAGGCATTCGGGAACAGAAATTCACCTCGTGCATTTGCCAGAATCCGCTCGACACAACGATGTTTGTCTTCGATGGTTGGAGCTTCCAGACAAGAGTGAAGGTGAGTTTGGAGGCTGCTGGGCGATGGACAATGTTCTTGTCACAAATGCTGCAAATCCTCCACGTTTTCTGGCCGAGAATTTTGACCCAGTCAACCCATCAAACTTCATGTTTTATCCAGGTGGAAAAATTCAAGTTAGTGGCCTTAACACTTTTCTTAAATTTTTATATTGATTGGTTTGGTACAAAGCATATATATATATATATATATATATATATAAAATTATATATGTATATATATTATATATATCTGCTCTTCACTGCATTTCATTCATTCTCTAAGCATTTTTTTATTATCCTAGTTGTTATTTTCGATGAGTATGACTCTGTAATGTGCCCTTAAGCACTACTGAGAATAATAAACTTTATTTTAATTTATTATGATTTGTTTGGGTTAGGTGGAATTGGCATGTTTACTTTTTATACTTTATAATTTTAGGTCTTACAATAAAGAAATGCAATGCAAGCATGTGACATACACCAAGCCTATATGTGTACTACCAGTGTTGGAGTTGTGAAATTTGAGCTGGGGTGTTGAGGGCTGAAATTCAATGAATGACAGATACTGCATGTACCCAATATGTGATTTTTGGGAGGGTTGAAAAGTTAGCTGTGGGGGGGAGTTAAACCCTCCCAACCCTCCCGGCAACTTCAACACTGTGTACTACTACACATTATTTTCTGTGCTTTTTGTACACATTTTCTTGCTTATATTCTTCCGAAGGATTTCAGTCAGATTTTGCTTGTCATTTTACAGTTTCAGTTACTTTTACAATTTGCACAATGTTGCAATTAAGTGCTTGTTGACTATTCGACAGATTAGCTGTCTCTCTGATAACAATGCAATTTTCTTTGGTGACAACGAAAATCAAGTTCACAATTTTGTTACAACTCGAGACCTCAATTTGAAGATCGATAGTCTGAAGCCACTCTTTGAAGAGACATTCGATCATGGTTTGACAAATGGGTAATGATTTTTGAAGTTCACAACCATTTGATACTCTTGACGACAGTTTTAAGTTTTGTGAAGTAGGTTGGTTTTCTTCTGCAACCATAATGAAAATTTCACCTGAGCAGATGTCATTTCTGTAAGCAATGTTTCAAAACTGGCATATTGGGGATCCAATACAAACATCAAGGCACCATTTTTGTTGTTTTCAATCAAATAAGAACTTTGTCATTACCAGTATTTTAGGCTTTCTAGTTATGGCATATTTATTAGGACAGTGTCGGCTTTTAGTCCATCTGATTGAATTCGTGTGGCATCAAAGCAAATGCTGATTGCACTGAATAAGTTGAGTCCAGAAAGTCAGGCCTGACAACCTAAAGACAAGCACCGCAGATGAGCCATGGTATACACATGAGTCGTGAACCTGTGATTTCGCAGAGATGGAAAGGGTTCCTTTTACTGGACAGACACTGAGGAAGCCAAGGACTGTTTGAACTGCAAGCGTTAGAAACACTGTCGCATTCGAAAATTGAGTTGTGTATTTTTGTGATGGACTCTTATTGTGAGAGGAGTATTTTTGCAACTGGTGTAGTTTTGTGAGTGGGATATTTTTGTGAGTCGAATATATCTTCTCTTTGATGGGAAGCAGTACAGAGATCTAAACACAGAGGTTATGAGCTTGAGCTATTCTAAAAGGCGGACGTGTTCCACTACAGACAGTTAAAATGCTTAGTACTAGTTTTTTTTTTAGTCCATTAATGAATACTATGTTTAGCTTATTATTAAATTAATATTATATAATTGGTTTTTAGCTTCACACAACTTTTTGTTGCAATGTGCAAAATTTTTCTAATTATTACAATTATTATTACAAGATTTATTATTAAATATTTTGGAACTTTACTTAAATTTTCTAGCATCCTTTAATACTTAGCAACAAAGATGATCAAGGGATATCATAAACTAACCTATGAGGAAAGGCTAAATCACTGTGGATTGACAACCCTGGAAAAAAGAAGAGAGAGAGGGGATTTGATCGAGACATACAAAATACTAACAAACAAAGTGGAAATGCCAAGAGAAAGATTTTTTACAATGAAGCAGTATGATTGAACTAGAGGACACAGCATGAAACTGTTCAAGAAACGGGTTGGGAGACATAAACATAATTTTTTTAGTGCAAGAGTGGTGAACAAATGGAATGAACTGGATGAGGGGATAGTAACGGCTACAACTGTAAACGAGTTCAAATAAACCTCAGTAGTTTAGGATATTAGATTTGGAACAACAGTGGTTCTCACACAGGGGTCCCTACTGAACCACTTTAAACCTTGTTATATTATATTATGGTTATTGGTAACAATTGTCCGCAGCCACACAAAAAAATACGTGTACAGCGTCACAAATGGCCACAGTTGCGTGATTTTAACGTACATAGGCCTAATTATTACGTGGCGCAGAGCTTGGCTATAGGTGGCGATCATTAAACAGCATGAATTCAATGATATTAGGTATAGGTATTATTAGTATTATTTATTCATCTTTCTAGTTATATTATATATTATTATTATTTATTCACTTCAGTTTCTATTTAATTCAAAGTGGTTGAATTATCAGTCAAAGTTTGGAAAAAACATTTTCATTATTATTTATGTTATGCCAAATGTTTAGGTAATCATGAATATTTAGATATTTGTGAATGATGGACTGTAGGATGTCAATTAACCATGTAGACGATTCGCATCACGTATTTTGCATGCATAGATTGACATTTGTCGGCATCTGCTGTATTATAGTGTGTTTGTGTTTTAGGTGGATAACTGATGGGGGAGAGGTTGGACAAAAATGCAGTGTACTACATTACAAGATGAGTGCCATATTTTATAAGGCAGACAAGACGCGAAGGCTTTGCACTCCTCCTCTGGATCTGCGCCAGGCTGGGTCGCTTCGCTTTAGATTCCTCTTTGGTGAAAAGATTATTTTGGATTGCTTTCAATTGAACATTGAATTTAATAGCAGATTTTATTTTTTTATTTACCTGTAGGCCTTCATATTTTGGGCCAAGACACATCTTCCATCGTTTTATCTTTTTACATGATCTTTAAGGGGCGGAAGATGGCAAGGGGCGAAAGATGGCAGAGGTTACGTGCTGGAGTGTCAGGCTGACGGAGCGGGTTCAAGCCCCGTTAGTGCCCCTAGTGGCTTTCACACAGGCAGTAATGCCTCCTTAGCCACTTTAAATCATGCTAAGTTTCCCCTTTTTTCAGCTGTGTAATTCTTTATTTCTTTGCCAATTTTATTTTAGTTAAAGGGGTGGGAAGTTAGCAGAGTGGTAACAACGTTGGGTTATGGAGCAGGAGGTCGCAGGTTCGAGTCCCACAGGAACCCTAAAGGTCGACTCAGCCTTTTTCGTGGTGGTAAAATGAGGAGCAGTGGTAAAAATCCATGAGATAAAGTCAAACAGGTACGCTACGCGATACACTAGCCCCGTATCTGTGGCATTGCATGCCTGGCTGAGGGCTATTGCAACGGAGATCAGCGCCGCCCTATGAGCCAGTGAGGTGCGGGAAGGACTTTGACTTTTTTTTACTTTGACTAAAGCCTATCACTGAAGTGCTTGCTGTATGACTCTAAATTGATTTCTCATGACTTTGTAGGCAGCAATAAGTGTTCAAAATTTCAGTCGAATGCAAAGAAAAGTCGAGTTTTTGTTTATGTGGAAGATGATTTTGGCCACTGGGAATCACTAACTACGATTGAAAACAGAGGAGGCTTCAATGTAAGCTCTGATTAATTGTCGATAATTTTGCTGTACTCTGCACCATATGTTAAAATTTGCACTATGCAACATATGTTAAAATTTGCACTCTGCAACATATGAACTAATCTATGAAATAATCTACCAGTTTTTAAAAAACCATATTTGTACAATCATAATTATTTCTTTAAAAAAATATTGCATTTGTATCTCGAATATTTGAATTTGTATCTGGTATATTGATTCATGGGAATGCAGGCTTTGGACAGTGATTGTTTCGCTTCTCCTGCTTTTCCTTTTTAGTATCCTAATCCTTTAACATCAATTTTAATATATCAAATATCTAATTTATCTAATATCGAATTATGAAATATGTTTGCATTTGTCTTTGCAACTTTTTTCTTATATTGAATTGTAATATTAATGATCTTTGGTTCTGACTTTGATGCTAATAAACTAATTGATTGATTGATTGATTGACTGACTGACTGATTGATTGATTGATTTATTGAGGAAAGTGTTGCTATAGAAGTTTAAGATTAGATTAGATTAGATCATGAGGCAGTGATTGTGTATATGGTACTTTTCCTGAATCATTTCCTGTTCTTCCTTTTGCGTTTAGGATACAAAAACAGTTTTGGTTCCCATTGGTCCGGGAGGAAGGGGCAGTACTTCACGGCTATGTTGGACTCAGAAAACGCACGGAGGGCTTGATTGGGACGTGTGGGCCGTTGACCTGATAGAAATTTTTAGCGTCAAACCAAGTCATCCAGAAATGTTCATACAGTTTAGCATGACAATGAGGTGCACTAATTCCCACAGTGACGACAATACAAGGTAAATTGTCTATTGCATTTATTGATGTCTTCAATGTTTTCTTTTGTTTGTATTGATGTCAATTGCAGGTGTTAAGAGTGATGTAATCATCTTCAGCATCTTTTATCAAACTCTTAATCAATCAATCAATCAATCAATAAACTTCTATGGCGCCACTCTCATAATGCCCAGGGCATCAGCCGATGGTGCACTTATTAAAGCACTTATTAAGGTAGCATTGTGTACCAAGGACAGCTTAAAAATAAAAAGTTGACCATTTAAGTCACTCTTCAGATTATATGACTGTTTAGGTTATCTGGGTAAGTAAAAAGTAAGACGAAATTTCTATAGCGCTGCCAGAGAGCTTGGTGCAGTGCACCAGCTTATTCATGAGTGCTCAGTCTGGGTGAAATCCATAGATGTGTAAATTGCATAAGTGAAATCCATAGGTGTGTAAATTACAGGTGTAAGTTGTGGTTTAAGACTTTAAATACGTAAGGTTTTTGCATTAGGGCGACAGAAGGAGACAGCAGCTTCCGCCAAGAATATATGGTCATTGGTCATAGATGATTACATTTATGCTAAAATGTTTAGTATAAAGAAATTGAAACATGCCTCTTGTGACTCTATTTTTTGGACAACATCAAAGCAGTCTTATTGTATTTTGTGGGCAATGTAATAAAACAAAATTACTTGGGGATATGAATCTGCATTGTACATAAAACCAGTATGTAGCTATAGTAAGCAAGCAATTATTTCAAGTGATTAGAAGCGGCTATCATTTGAAAAATATAATGAAAATATTTTGAATTTCAGCGTTATTGTTGAAGCGTCTACTAATCATGGAGAAAACTGGTTTGCTTTGTATGAGCCGTGCTTAGCCGAAAAGTGTAGAGGCAACATCGATCCTCTGTCATCGGTTTTCAAAGCATATGAATTTGAACGGTAGGCATCAAATTAGAATGAGTTTTCAACTAAACTGTAGATTGCACACATCAACATTTCTTGCATTGAAATTCCATTGAAAGATACATGGCTGACGTTAGTAACTTGTACAGTCAGTTTGCTTGGTGACGGAACGTTGTTACTCAGAGTTCAAACATGGAACATAATGAGTTATGTGTTTTACTATTTGCTGCCTCAAAGTAGTGAGGAATTTGCTGATAGAGTCATGCTGACAAGTAATAATTATTGTTCGTTATTGCTATCTTTCTTATAATAATATAATATAACAAGGTTTAAAGTGGTTCAGTAGGGACTGCCCTGTGTGAGAACCACTGTTGTTCCCGTCCAATCTAATATCCTAAACTATTGAGGTTTATTTGAACTCGTTTACAGTTGTAGCCATTACTATCCCCTCATCCAGTTCATTCCATCTGTCCACCACTCTTGTACTAAAAAAATGCTGTTTATGTCTCCCAACCCATTTCTTGAACAGTTTCATGCTGTGTCCTCTGGTTCGATCATACTGCTTCATTGTAAAAAATCTTTCTCTTGGCATTTCCACTTTGTTTGTTAGTATTTTGTATGTCTCGATCAAATCCCCTCTCTCTCTTCTTTTTTCCAGGGTTGTCAATCCACAGTGATTTAGCCTTTCCTCATAGGTTAGTTTATATCTCTTGATCATCTTTGTTGCTCTGTGGTGCACTCTTTCTAAGGTCCATCATCTTGGTGTAGCCATGTGCATAGTATAGCCATGTGCATAGTATATATGTGTAACTGTGTGCTCAAGGTATGAAAGAGGTAATCATCGTACTTGAATGTGAGCTTTGAGGCATCTTTCTGATCTGTTTCTGGCAGGCTGTGGTGCAGATTGCTATGTCTTTATTCCATAGCTTGCCATTGCTTTCTCGAGATCTGATTGATCCTGCTGGTGAATGGATGAGTTGGCCACCAGCTCCACAACTGCTTCCTAGAATGGCTACCCATCTTAATGCCAATCTATGTTCAACAGTGCTTAACCTCTGTGTTGCTATGGAAACTGGTTGCACAATGACCCTATTACATCTTGACCGCAGCATTGGCCTACATAATTTAGCAACTGCTTATTCTATGTCCTCTTTTTGAAACAACTTAAAACACGTCTCTTTATCAATACAAGGTGGCACAAAACACAGGACTAGTCACATTTAGGTTTGCATTTATTATAGTCCGGTTTTTTTGCGCCACCCTGTATTTGCAATAATTATAATCGCAGCGGGAGTACTTCTGAGTAATTGTTCAGAAGAGGTGCTATACAAATATTCTGCTACTAAAAAACAATAACAATACATAACATTACATCTATAATGTTACTAATGGTCTTCTTAAACACTGAGATGAATTTGTTGAGGTTATTGCAATACATCACCATGACTGTGAATTGAACGAATTATTGCAATTACCAGCTGGCAGAGAGTGACTCTTCCTTTGCCTATTCATGCTCTGAGTCCGTCTACTCGATTTCGATGGCGACAGCAAAGCGGAAACTCGTCGGTGTGGTCCATTGACAATGGTTTGAACTCTTATCTAAACTTTGCATATATTGATGCGATATTGTTATCTGTATCGCCATAAAGTTATGCATTTTAACTGATATCAGTTTTAATTGTACCTAGAACCAACACTGAAATTGGTAAGAGAGCTTTTTCTATTTCTGGGCCTAAAATCTGAAACTCTCTCCCTCTGGCTGTCAGATCTTCCAATTCATTGAGTATCTTCCGATCCAGACTTAAAACACATCTCTTTCCATTAGCATTTCCTCCATAGTCTGTCTTACTCTCTCCCTCTGACTGATCTCTGGAATGACCTGGATCTTTTGTGGATGGATTTTGCAGTACCATCGATTGATACCCTTGGGTATTAGAACTGGTTCTATAGAAGTGCATAATTATTATTATTATTAATTTACTTCTTTGTTGATATTTTTCTTAAATAGACAGTAAGCTTTTTATAATATGTGTGAACAAGATACTCCTGTGTTTTACCACTTGCCTGTTGCTTAACTGTAAATGTCCGCAAGCAATTCTCATGCTTAACAGCTGTAAAGATTATGCCTTTCATCTCTGATGTTACTTGAACTTCACATTATCATTGGCCCAAGAAGAAAGTTGTGGTGACGTTTTTGCCGCATAATACCCGGTAATTAATTTACAATATTTTCCACTTGTATATTTACAAATTATTTTCATAGCTTTGAGGAAGTTATTTTGACTGTTTTTGCTAGCTTCATAGGTGGATTAAAAGTTTATTTGTTAATATTTTATTTATTCTTTTGCACTTACAGTTTACATAGGACCGTGTTCAGCTGGATGCAATGGTCACGGACAGTGCCACACAAATTCTTGTTTGTAAGTTTTCTAGTGCAGCGGTTCTCAACCTTTACAGTGCCGCGACCCCATCAATTCAATTCCCCATGATTTGGCGACCCCAATCGTAAAATCACTTTTGTTCATAATGTAAACTGTTACAAACAATAATGCTACAACAATTAAATGTTTGAAATCATTCTGATTCAAATATCTGCAATGCCTATCCTCGAATGGCAATTCTAGTAAAAAAAACTAGTAATTACAAATGGGAAAATTTTGCACAATTACAAGTTTTTCGCATAAAAAGAGACAACCCTATATTTCCGAAGGCTTCAGGCGACCCCTGGCAAATCGTCATTCGACCCCCGTCGGGGTCGCGACCCAGAGGTTGAGAACCACTGTTCTAGAGCTTGTTGGAATTGCATGTGGAATAGTTATGGAATCTGGAAGAGTATGAACTAATTTCTAGTTGTTTTCATGCACGTGCCTGCCTTTCAGTGTCAGAACTTTGTAGTTTTAATTTATCCATCCAAAAATCATAGGATTTTGTTATTGTTATTTGCGAAACCTTTGACATCAAACTTTGACGTCGAACACACGATGGACTTTAGTCAGGCGTGGGACACATTAAAGCAAGAGTTCAATGGTAATTCATGTCAGTTTGTGATACAAATTTGTATTTGTATGAATGTATGTATGCATTTGTATTGTATGATACATATTTGCGCAGAGTTGAGATTCTTATATCTTATGGTCTGATGCTATATTAGATGTGATTTCGGTTATCGAGGACGGTCATGTGAGGCTTCACAGCATCAACTGCCGGAGATGATCATGACTTCCTTCGATCCATCTTCTGCCATCGACAGCAGCTTTTCCGTGATGAAAGGCGGTTCTTCATCTTACGATTGCGGAGTGGTTGCTAGTGGAAAACCACTGGTTTTTAACAGAAATGGCGAACGAATGATACAGACTGTCGATCTGAACACCACAAATGCCTGGTAAGCTGTACATCTATTTTTTTAACACACTTGATCAAACTTTCACTGCACCAGAGCGATTTTCTCATCTTATATACATTATATTATTAAATTATATATAGTTAAATAATATTATTTCGCATCTTATATAAATTATATTATTAATTATATATAGTTATAAATGAAATTTCACTGTTCTTATTATTTGTTTATTTTTTATTTATTTGTTTCTTATTTGTTTCTTATTGGTGTGATAAAGTCTTTTTCTCCTTAGGGTTGGGTTCTTCTTCTTATTCTTTGTCTTCAAGTTCTCTGCATTGTGCGTGGGTTCTTTGGCAGCTTTTCAGTTTGACCCTATTCTTAACTCTTTCATTGGATCAAGTCAAGTCATTGCGCCGTCGTCGTTTGGCGACGGTTGGCTACAAGAATGGGTCAGTGTTCTCCAGTGCGATCTGGATTGGATGGCTTGTAACTATTAATGATGTCATCCGTCATCCGTCATCCAACTAAGTAACCTCATTCGTGATGATCGTCACTTGGCCTTTCATTCTTCAAGTAACAAAGAAACGTTGCTCATAATTTTTCTCATTTTGAAGAAAACCTGAAAATTTTAGGTACCTGCAGTTCAGCATACGTGTTGGAAGTGCGTCTGAGATTGGGAAATGTCCGGCCGTAAGCACTTCGGCGGAGGAAGTCCTGCTCCAGTTCACCTGCGATGGAGGGATCTCCTGGACGATTCTCAAGCGCTTCTCTGTTAAAGATTACCGTCAGCCTATGTAAGTGAAAATGAACTGAATGTTTTAAGATGAACATCAGCAAACATTGTTATTATTTTGATATTGAAACTTGAATATTCATTAATTTAATTGTTCATGCTCGTTTTGTATTTCTTGTAGTACTGATCATGCTTGCAATGACTCACCACTATGATAATTATTCACTAATGGAAGCATGTTGGTACATACCCCAAAAGACTTACCTTTTGAAACAGATGACTGTTGTATTGGCTACAATCAATGTTGGGTACGAGTTAACTCACGTGAGTTTAAACTCACGAGTTAACTCATATGTAGTGATTTGTGAGTTTGAGTTAACTCATTTCAACTATCATGAGTTATGAATTTGAATTAACTCATTATTTCTGTGAGTTTGAGTTTTAAATATCATTTTTGTAAACTCACGACTTAAACTCATCTGATTCGCAAAGTTTACTTTAGAGCGCTTTTGTTCAGAAAATAAAGCGCTATACAAATGTCTAGGTAATGACTCCCAAAAGATATTGTAAACCAAAACTGGTTTCAACCGGGAATTTAACCGCCGTTCAGAACATAGACTTTGATATCACTATATATGTATTATAATAGATCTATGGTTCAGAACCCGTTGTAAAGCGATACGAAATGGCGGAGGTGCCGTGCATTTTAGATGGGAATTTTTTTTCTATAACTATTAAACGTGAAGGAAAAATTATTGCTAAATGTAGTAACTGTGTAAACAAATCTATCTCTGTAACGTACGTCGCTACAAGCAATTTCGTTCAACATCTGAAGGTTAGTACTATTTACTAAATAAATAGGCACTTGTACAGAAGACACGCGGTCAGTTTTATACAAGTGCCAACAAATACCATACACTATCCATCAGGCCTGTTTTAAGAAAAATTATCACTGCACACAGTGCACAGAACTCAGAACTCATTTGTGGACATCCGCGCAAAAAAACAAGCAAAAAAGGTCGTTCTGAAAATTTATCACTGCACTAAGCACAGAAAATGGCATTTTACCACTGCACATTTTTCGTCAAATGAGTTTATGAGTTAACTCACATAATTAATGAGTTTGAGTTA
This sequence comes from Metaphire vulgaris, assembly GCA_018105865.1. Taxonomy (NCBI): domain Eukaryota; kingdom Metazoa; phylum Annelida; class Clitellata; order Crassiclitellata; family Megascolecidae; genus Metaphire; species Metaphire vulgaris. The sequence continues at coordinate 6,218,193 of CM030861.1, forward strand.
ACTCATTCGAAACCCAGTGAGTTGAGTTTGAGTTTAAACTCATTTCATTGAGCATGAGTTGAGAGTTTGAGTTAACTCATTTATTGCATGAGTTTACCCAACACTGGCTACAATAGTGGCCTTTAAGCTAGAAGACAAAGCTAAATTCGTTGATAGTTAAACCCTGTATTCGTTTTTATACATTCACACGATGCCTAAGACACCAATATTTATATCATATCTCCTAAACTGAATGAGCAATTCGCGAAAGTTTAACTGTTTGTCTTATGGGTAGTGGTGGTCCTGGTGGAGTAGCTGTAGTTTTCTTGCCATCCAATCAGAGGGTAACGAGTTCAAATGTTGACCTTGCCACTGCATAGCGACCTTGGACAATTGTTCAGCCCAACTGTCTGTGAAGAAAGCAATGAGACAGCACCTTACTCATCTCATCCCTGGGTGGTGAAGAGACCAATTTTGGACATGCCTAAGGGTCTTGGACATGCCTTAGGGTTCATCCTTGTCTTGTGGGTAGTAAATACACATCGCATCAGTCTTTATCCTTAATTTTGTCATGTGTAGAATCGTATCATTTGCTCTTCCGATTGAAGCTCAGCAGTCTCTTTGTAACTTCCGTTGGTGGCAGCCAGCACATTCTGGTCAAGGCTTAGACGTCTGGGCTATTGATGACATTTCCATCACAAATACCATTTACAATACCATCAGCCTTGACTTTGCAAATGAAAGCATTACCAAACAGTCAATTGATGTCCATCTTGGCAATCACAAACCATACTGTGGAAAAACCTCGACACTTAGGTATGCTATTTGGACTTGTTCAATCGTCGTTAATTGACTTTAAGATTTTTTTCTATTATTGTTTTTGAGATATTTCAGATATTGTTCTTTTGACATATGCTGCTTAATATTGATGGCTGTTCAGAATAATGAATAGCTTTTTCATGACAAGCTTTGCCTCTTTGAATCTGTCTTGGCATTTATATCAAAATTCAGAACTGACCTGTTCTCCATAGGCTATAAGCCATTTCCAGAAGGCCAGAAAATAAGATTGACGTATTGGAAATGGCCTAAAGGATTGTGATTCTGCTCTAGAGCGACCATCGACTGATACCAAGTGCATTGCTAAAAATGACACTAGAAGTTAGTTAGCACTGTTGACAGCAGCATACGTAAATTATCAACAGCTGTCTCTCTTTTTGAAATGACTTGAAACTTGTCTCTTTATCGATATGCCGTAATCACAGCGGGAGCGCTTCTGAGTTAATCTTCAGAAAAAAAACTTAGCATGATTTAAAGTGGCTTAGAAGGCATTACTGCCTGTGTGAAAGCCACTATAGGGGCACTAATGGGGCTTGAACCCGCTCCGTCAGCCTGACGCTCCAGCACGTAACCCACTCTGCCATCTTCCGAAGAGACACTATACAAATATTTTGCTACATTAAATTACATTATTAATTTTTCTGTTGAAAATTTTATTTTTCTAGCTTTACTGGTGTCTATGAGGAGGGCGATACGCGATACATAATTACCAATACGATGCACATAGGCCCTTCGTATGTCGTTCAGTTTGAACTGATCATGAACTGTAAGTTTACAACCATGCCAAATCAAGATGGGGCTCTCTACCTGGAGTATTCCACTGACCACGGAATGAAATGGGATGTCGTGGAGAAAGGATGTTGGCCTCCAGCCACTTGTGTTGAGTACAAGCCACCGACCATCTATTATTTCTCAGAATTCCAGGATTGGAAAAGAATTGTGGTGATTCTTCCTCCGGCGACTTGGTAAGTCAACTTTCATTGTTTGTTTGTCATCTTTTAAGATTCTTTGCTTTAATTAAAATGGTCAACCTTCTAGAGTAATAATTCTATGTTTTGTTGCTTTGTACATTATTGTAATGATTGACTATACTTTTTCAGAAAATGTTTGGCACCATCTTGCATTCCATTAAACCTGACCCTCTTTTTTGCAATAACCTTGTCAAAGAATCAGTCTTAATAAAACCTTTTACAATTTGAAAGAATTCTCTAACAAACCATGTTAATTTTCACAACATGTTTTATTTGTATGCTGTATGAGGGCACATCATAATTAATTTTTGGGTGATGAATATAATGTTTATCTTAAGATGACTTATCCTCGACCTGCTAATCACTAAAGATTTCAGGATTTTCATTAGTTTATGATTTTTATTGTTTCTATTAAGCTAAACGAATTCATTACCAATATTGTATATTAAGATATTTTCAAAAAAATACCAATATCTGGTCAAGTTTCAACTGTTCTGACTGATCTTTCTGGCTTGACCTCCTGATTCGATTTGGATTTGATGCACCACAGCTGATCTGGCATTAGTTAGCGGCGCCATAGAAGTTTATTGATTGATTGACTGATACATTGCTCACTAGTATATAAACTTTTACAGAATTGTAATGGTTGACTGCCGAAATGGATTCAATGGATGATTTTGTGAAGAATAACGGACATTTTGTTTTCTAAGAAACCACATCAGTTTATATGTAATTGTTATGAGAGTTGGTTTATCTTCAGTTGTCTGTGTTTATTTAAAATTTTAGTAATTTAATACTGTACAAAAGCAAACAGTGTGATAATAAAATACTTACATTTATGCTATGAATTGACATGGCAGTTGCAGTCAGTGTTTATTCTAGCCAGAACTCTGCCATGGACATGGAGTTTTACAATGTTTGGGGGATATGGTTTGTCTGGCAAAAATCTTGACTGTGTTTATTAAAATTTAGACATTTAATACTGTGCAAAAGCAAACAGTGTGATAATAAAATACTTACATTTATGCTATGAATTGCATGACTTGCAGTAATCCAATATTACCACAAGATCTTACTGTATTACGGGCACAGTATCTCTCTGGTATTGCTAGCCTTGACTCTGACGGTAATATGATTAAGAATGTATTAGATCCGATGTAATGTATAATGTGAATGTACTGTATAAGGATGTAATGTATAAAAAATATAATGTAATGGAAATTTATATAGTGCTTTTTGACATAATACTCAGAGATGCTGATCCTGGGATGGTTGATTTTATCAGAGTCAGCCATTGGAACCTAGTGGTAAAGTACACTCTCATTCAAAAGTTTGTCACAGATGCCAACCTAGTGGTAATGCTTAGGGGCTTAGCACTTCGATTTGGTCTGTTTCTCATAATTCCTTCTAAGGCTTCTACTTTTCTCTCTTATTTGTGATGAATTTTGCTCATTACTTTGTACTTCATAATATATTCATGCATAGGCTTGTATAATAATAATAATAATAATAATAATAATAATAATAATAATAATAATAATCATAATCATAATCATAATCATAATCATAATAATGATGATGATGATGATGATGATGATGATGATGATGATGATGATGATGATGATGATGATGATGATGATGATGATATATAATAATAATAATATTAATAGTATTAATAATAATAGCAATAATAATGTGCTTTAAAGTGGTTTAGGAGGCTAAGTAAGCCTGTGTGAAAACCACTGTAAATAGTAACTCTCCACATTCAATAACCTAGTTTTCTGAGACAGCCTTAGAAAATTTACATAATTCAGGACCAGGTGAGTTTTTTGAATCTAGATCTTGATCAGGACAGATGCCAAGAACTGGATCTTTGATCTTGACTATTTGCTGTGATTTACTTTTTTTAAAAATTATAAATTATCATGAGATAAGATATACCGGTAACTGCTGGTTTTTGTTGTAGATGTGATAAAGGCTTCAAGGGTCTAACTTGTCTACCAGTAACGGGACTGCCAAAGGAAATGAAAATGGATTTTACCTTGATGTCCAAACTCAACATTGACTGGTCTGAAGTCACCGGCGGAGAGCTTGTTGGTGCCAACCAAGGGTGTGGAACTATACTCTCTGGCGAATCTCTCTACTTTGCAAAGGTGATGATGTTAATCTTGTAGTCCAGTGTTTCTTAACCTTTCAATGATTACATAATCCTGGGAGAAATAGCGAAGAACCGATAACTTTGGAGAAATGTCAGTAAGAAGTCGATAGCTGGACAAAGCTGGAGGATGAAAGCCTGACCTGACCTGATCCTGGAACAAGTATAAGAGAGCGAAGTATCCCCCCCATCCCCTACTCGCATACTTTATCCCAAGACAAAAGTTTATGCTTCACAATATTTTGAAAAATTATGAACTGCAACAAACATCTGTCACACGTTGTAAACATGCCGGAAAGTGGGATTTTCTTTAGAATTTCTAATTTAGTACAAAAATTTCGACAGTATTTACACAGTGTACAGAGAAAATTGCAGTAAAAGTCTTTAAAGCAGACTTTATTTCCAGATCATTCTGCATACCCCCATAATGTCCTTCAAGTACCCCAAGAGGTACAAGTACCTTTAGTTTAAAAACCACTGTTGTAATCTGTCTTCAGATAACACTGTTAACTTGAGTTGAATGAACTGGAAAGGGAGTTATATGGAATTTTTCTGTATAATTTCATTTCAATTTACAGCTTGTGAATACTGGTATACATGTTGTAAACTAGAGTTGAAGATGTTAACTTCATTTGCTGCCTGTCTCAGAGTTTTTCCATTACTGATTGAAATACATATTCGTGTGATATTTTCAGCTTTAAACTTGATATTTGACAGATCTTTTTAAAAATTGCATGTTTTTGATTTCTTGCATCACACTGGCTTCATGTCGATGGTCATTTATGCATTGAAATTATAGGATAGTCCGCGAAGAGCAGTGACATCTGACATGGATACTTCTGATGTAGACTTTATTCAGTTCTACGTCCAGCTTGGCGGAGAGGGAGCTGGTCAATGCTTTGGAATCGAGCGTAGACAGGAGAATCTTCTTCTACAGTACAGCAACGATGGCGGAATTAGCTGGCACCTCCTGAAGGAACTCCACGGACCAGACTTTGCTAATCCAGGGTGAAGCTAAGCGTGATCTTCAGTCATTTCTCGTCTTTTCCAATGTTGCTTCTCAGCTGTGCTCTTGTGTTCACTCCCACCTTGTGCGTAAAATAAGTCCATGTGCTGGTGATAGTACCCACAAAATGAGATCTTAGTCTTGACCCTGATTCTGATAGATCGATTTTTGTGTCAGACACTGGCAAAGCAGGTGAAATACCCACTTATACAGTGGCATAACCAAGTCTTGTTCAATGTCGATTTGCCCGCTGATGCTAAAATGCGTAGCACTCGTTTTCATTGGTGGCAACCTCAGCATTCAGGTCCAGAACTCGATCAATGGGCATTAGACGAGGTTATCATTTCAAAATACAACCAGATGAAACAGTTGGAAGATGATTTCGAAGAGAAAATATGGAGAAAATGTTTGGGGGTTAAAACTCCTCTTGGGCACCGCCCAAAATGTTTTAATGTGTTTTCATGCATTTATAATTTTCGGACGCGGTTTTGGTTCTCAGTAGTAGTATTTAAATAGTATTTAGATACCAAAATACCGGGGTAAGTATTTAAATACTGGCAAATAAGTTTTAAATACTTGTTTAAAATACTTGTTAATGTATTTGACACATGATTTGCCACAACCGTATTTTTGTGTAAAGAAATGTTAGTTAAAATTATTTCAGACAATGTCAGTGTAGGCCTACTTTATGCTCAACTGTCTAAAACCATCAGTAAAGAAAATGTAAAAACGACTGACGAAATAGTAGAAAATTTTGCACGTGAAAATTGCAATAAATCAAAAGTATTTAAATTTCTTAAATACATCCAAATACTCTATGGTATTTAAATACTATTTAAATACTTAATTTTGGATGGGTATTTCAATACTTTCTTAAATACCGGACAAAGTATTTAAATAGTATTTAAATATTAAAGTATTTAAATACTTTACAACACTGCAGGTACATGAGAATTTTTATTTTTGTTTTATCCCAATGTCATGTCTTTTGAAAATTTTGGCACGTAGCATGTTGAATATAGAGCCTGCCATTGTTATTCTTCCTTTGAGCTCCAAGTCCAAACCTCCCTCTGCTTCCAATTCAGTTCCAAAGTAAACGAAGTTCTTCATTTCAATTTCGTTTTCTTTGTGTGTAACTATTGGCCATTCTTCCTCTTTCTTTGTAATAGAAATAGCAATGATAATAATGAAAATTAGACAAGTGATATAGTGCCTTTGTATATTCGTCTGAATGTTTTAAATGTTAACTGTGTTTAATGCAGTCTTGTTCATGTCGATTTGCCCGCCGATGCTAAAACGCGTAGCACTCGTTTTCATTGGTGGCAACCTCAGCATTCAGGTCCAGAACTCGATCAATGGGCGTTAGACGAGGTTATCATTTCAAAATACAACCAGATGAAACAGTTGGAAGATGATTTCGAAGAGAAAATATGGGTAGGGTGATGCTCAAACTTGTTGCTTGTCTTGTTGTTTTTGGTATAAAGTATTTTATTCGTTCATTCTCTAAATTGGTATTCTTTTTGACTCTGTTTCTATATTAACATCATTAACATCATCTTCCGTTCCTCGTTGACCTGTCAATGTGGCTACAATTTTCTTGTGAAGGACCACTTCTAAAAGACTTATCACCGGATTTACCGGTACACGCCAGCGAGTTCTTTCCATCATCCGAGCGTATTTTTAACATCGTCACCTTTGGACCCTCATTGACATATCAGCATTGTTAAAGCGCTTTTGATTTTGGTATTTAACTATGTTACAGCGCTATATAAATTGTCCTGGACATAAACATAAACATATAGTTTGCTAATCATTTGATTAAAACTACCAGTAAGCAACCTTTTCAGAACATTTGCTGATCAACTTTTGCATCAATTTTTATTGTATGCCATTTACAACTTGTATTTCATTGCTGATTTTAGCATCAATATTCAGCATGTTTATTTCTGCTGTAATGTTTTGCAAAAATACTAATTCATATTTATTATTTTTATTTGTTTATTAGTAAAGTGAATTAAAAGAAATTAAAATGTTTTTTAAGAATCTTGCTGTGTATTTATCTACAGAGTCCAAAAGTAAGATTAATAGCACTGAGTTAACTGGAATAACAAATTTTTGACTTTCGTGTTTGTGATAATAGAATATTTTCATAATGTTAAAATTTGGCTTTAAATTTTCAAACGAGAATGATTGAGAAAAGTGAATCCTTAATTTCTTGTTGTTCAGCAATTTATCAAGTGTTTTAAGATTGACTGTTTAGTCTGTTTAGGAGTAATTCCCAATCTTTTTTAGTTAAATGACCAGCCAGAGGCAGATGCAAGTCCTCTGAAGCTTTGGCTGACAGTTCCCGATGCAATGGTCACTCCGTACTGTGGCTCAGTTGACGACACGCTGATGTTTATGGGCCAACGGGCTGCAAAGTTTGCCATTACAAAGGATTTAGACTTGAGTCCCAATGACGTGATACAATTTCGAGTGAGTACAGTACATTTTATTTATCTTCGCAGGACGCGTTGTTTTGCCTAAAGGCAAGATTATAAATATATTATATATAAATATGTTACTTCTTACAATTTATGAACGTTTCAATTGGTAATAGCTTAACCGTATTGGCCTATGTGGTAATTATTCTCTTTTTTATGATGCAATTCCAAAGTCACGGAATGCCTCTGAGCAGAAATAGAATAGATGCCATACATTACATTACATTGCAATTACAGCAGGTAAAAAGTAAAAGTAAGTCCCATACTCGAGTCCGAGCATTGAGTTCTGGTGCTTATCTCTGGTCAAGGAAATCAGTGATGTAGGTGATATAAGCCATTAATCTGAGGTAGGTTGTCATTACTTTCCCCAGACCCACATTTTACCTCACAGCTTAACGCTGCTCCTCAATTTACCACCACCCTCTAGTGAGTAAGGCAGAGTCGATCTTAAGGCTTCTGCAGGTATTGAACCCACGACCTTCTACCCAATCTTCCAGTGTTGTTACCACTCTGGTAACTTTCCACCCCAATTAGCGCAGATATGAAGCATAATAAATTTATTTGCAGTACGATAGTTATGTGTAATATTGAGTTGAATCAGTGCATTTCAATGTTGTACATTACAATGCAGGTAGAGGTTTTTCATATGTCTGACGATGTCTGATAATGTTTTGTGATGTAGAGAAAAAAATTGATTCTTTTCTTGGTATTCAATAGATAAACGTTGGCTGTAGCAAGTCTTTTTCGTTCCAACATCCGGTTGTACTTCAGTACAGCCATGACTCTGGCAGGACTTGGTCTCTTGTTGAAAAGCCCTGCTACTTCAGTGACCAGTGCTTAGACTACTACACCGACGGAAGCCTCTATTTTCCTGGACCCTATGGAGAGTGGCAGACAGTGGTACTGCATCTTAGTAAAGAAATCACTGGAAGGTAAGAGATTATGTACTGGTACTGTTTACTGAAGTTATACTGTTGAGATTGCCATTAGCGTCGCCACGGGGGCAAATGGGGGCAACTCCCCCCCAACCTGCCCCAGACCACCTACCAGATTCACGCAAATCCGGTGAGAAATTTTTTGTGGAGGGGTGGGGTGAGTAAGGAATCTGACACACTAGCCCCCTTTTGCCCCCCAACCAAAAATTCCTGGTGACGCCACTGGAGCTTACCATCTCTCAAACCCGTGATTGCTACAATTTAATAAGAGTACTTAAAGGGGTGCTGAAGGAATTTAATGATGTCTTGGTGTAGGTGTTTTGTCTTCAACATAGTATTGCCATTCCTTATGCTAACATTTTGTCCAATTGAAATCATTTTAGTTTTGATTTATCATGCCTTCCGGTGATGTACCGGAAGGGCTTTTCTGTAAAAAAAAAAATTTTCTGGAACGCAAAAGAATATTTTCCGGAACGCAATAGTCAGAAGTCAGTTGTCAACATGATGTAGCGACCGAACAGTCACCTTAATGATTATAGTCAATATAGCATTAAATTCCTGCATAGAAAATTTAGAACTTTGTCAGTTCTAAAATTTCTATTTATGAACTTAATGTTGCAAAAAATACCAGTCTTCAGAATTTCCGTTCCGCCTCGTTCTGACACAAAACCCCCTTTGTACCAGTAATTGTTAAAATGTCTTTGACCTCTCTTTTGCAATTCAATTTGTTAGTAATCGTTTTGTAACATGCAACTGAATTACAACTGTGGTGATTGCCTTCTGATCTGCAGACGCACTAATTTTCGCTGGTGGCAGGAAGGTGGAACTGGATTGAGCTTTGCTATTGACGATGTCTACATTGGTCCCCCTTGTCCAGAAATGTGCAACGGTCATGGACTTTGCGTTGGAGGCAAATGCAAGTGCGATGCCGGTTTCACTGGTAAGAGTTTGGAAGTGGAAAATTCCGTGAATAAGTTTGCAATGACAAAGATTGGAGGAAACCGATATAAAACCGTGGTTCTCACACAGGGCAGACCCTACTGAACCACTTTAAACCTTGTTATTATTATTATTAAAAGTACCCATTAAATGGTGGTGAGGAGGAGGAGCAGGATGACATGAAACTGTTGCTTATATTTTGCTTTTTCCCCCATTTGCCAAAAGTTCAGTGTATTTGTGAACTAAAAATCATTGTTAAAAGAGGTCTTATAGCAAGAATAATGAGATAAAGGATTTCTCATTTTATGAGCAAAATCTTTGCACAGATTTGAGAAAATGTTTGGCCGATTTATGAGCTCAGGCATCTACAAATTTTCTGTGGCCAGGTAGAAGTTGTTGGGGCATGGACAACTCCCGCAGCAAAATAGTAGATCGATTTGAAGACGTGAATCGTCCAGGAACTCTCTGGCATAAGACTCACGGAGCAACTGTTGGATTGGGATGTGGCGTCATAGGAAGCGGAAGTTCTTTGTACTTTGACGGGAACGGAGTTCGCCAAGCGGTAACCATTCCAGTCGACACAACGTTTATCAAGTTTGTTGCATTTACTTTTGGATTACATTTTCTGTCGAATATAAAGCACTCAGAGGAGCATTTTATATTTCTTCTGTCAAATCATTTGTGGCTATTTTGCGTGAATGCGTAAAATAAAACTTAAATCTATGATTTTATGGTAGGCAATTCTGATTTTGACGTTCTTTATTTGCATGTAGAAATAGACTTAATGGAATTCCATGAAATATTCTATTCAGTCCATGTTATATATTGTACATATATCCTTCTACTTCCTTTGACATTCATGACTTTTTGATTGAAATAAATCATGTTTTGTACTAGAAACTAGAGTTATGCATGGACCAAACAGATTAGAATATGTATATTAGAAATACTAAATGGTAGTAACAAAAGGACTGTGCTGTTTGATACCGATGCTCTGTGATGTATCTTATCAGTTTCTTGGAATATCTATTTCAGAATACTGCAGTTTGCTATTAGAATCGGAAGCAGAGAGAATCTTTCGAGATGCAGGAAACCGATCGATCGACGAGAGGCGGTCATCGTCGACTATTCGACTAACAACGGCATCGATTGGCACATCCTTCGCACGCTCGACCCTTTCGTCCTGAGCGATCACCCGCAGGTTGTCACCATCAAGTTGCCACCGGCTGCGAGAACCAACTCCACTTCTTTCCGTTGGTGGCAGCCACTCAGTGACCCTGGTTTGTGGCATACTGTTGGGCAATTCCCTGTCTTTGCATGTTTCTTTCAACGTCTGACAGATCAGGTCCGGTCATGTCAGGTCATTGTCTTTCGGCCTGTGTCCAGCCATCGACCCCACAACTTTCTCCATCCACCTATAGTTAGTTAGTTAGTTAGGCTGATTTATATAGCGCTATTGTCCTAGCGGGCTAGAGTCAAGAGTGCTTTACATTGCATTAAAAGAGTGTCCGAACAAGTGCGTTTTTAGTTTCTTAGCGAATGTTTCCAAGTTTCCTCTGTCTTTTGCTATTTCTTCCAAAGTCTTCCTCTGCCGTCTGGATATTCTTCCTTCTAGCTTCATTCCTATTTGACTTGGGTCTTTTTCTACTCAATCTGTCCATCTTGTTCTCTGTCCTCTGTCTTTTCTCTGTTAGCTTCAATGTCTCACAGAAGTTTGCAAGTTTTTCTCTGTGTTACCGTCTGTCCAGTTGTTCACAGTTTGTAAAATTTTTACTTTCTGCCATTAGAGTTTGGTGACCTTATAATGGTGTCATCTGACATCAGATGGATTTGGCCACCAAGTGATTTGTTTGCATTTACTGTGACTTCGGCTATGCTGTGCTTTTCCCGACTGAATTAACTGTCATAGACCATGGCTTTCATGTAATGTAATGTAATGTAATTAGCTATTTATATTGCGCCTAATCAATCAATGTTAGCAAGCGCATTACAATTAATGTCAATTATGTCAATTATTATAAGCACAATTAAACAGATGTGTCTTCAAATGTTTACGGAAAGCGACGGGCGACTTTTTCATGGTGCTTAGTGGACTGACTGGAGGGAAAGAGAGAGAGAGGGGGAAAGACTGAGACAGGAAAAGTGAGATTTGGTGTTTTAAGCATTCTGAGATAATTGAAAAGTGCAGAATAGTGTGTAATGCAAAGCATGTGCCACCATATATGACTCTAGTGTGCACTGATGTCATTTCATGATTTCATAGTACTATTATAAATTTCAATTCATTTTGCAATGGGGCCTATATGCTTTAGAGCACTATGCGATAGGATATTTCTTAAAAAAAAAGTTTTAGTTTTAATATGGTAAGTTATTCTGTTTATAACGTTGCAAATGATAATGATTTGTGATGATTAAAATTGATATTTATACTTAGATTGTATTAGAAATGCTTATTGCTATTTCAGTCATTTGATTCTAATACAGCTTTAGTGTTATTTTATTTCTTGTTTAGACGTCAGACCAGCTGAATGGGCATTGGATGACGTAATGATTGCTATCAATGAGTCGGCCACTGTCGGCTTTCAGGATGATTTTAGTTCATTCCAGAATGACGTCTGGTACACAACGATGAATGCTGTGCCAAAAATCACCTGCCATTCGCGAAACAATGCTCTTGAGTTTAGCAAAAATGGTTTGCATTTTATTGCAATTTTTGCTTTGCATTCATTTATAGTTTGTTTTGATATTGTTTATGTGTGTGTGGTTTGATTTCGTAGATGGTAAGATAGTTGTCAGAAAATCTAGATGTTTTTTGTTGCAAATTCATTGTAACTCCTATATGTTCTAAGACTCAGATGTATTGAGATGTATTGATGCTATTCAGAGAACACTTGGGAGGTAGGCAGTCACATGACTTCATAAATACAAAAATTGAAAACCAGGTCGAACATCACTATTTCAGATCCAGATGTCTTCATCATTTAATGACTTTGTAATATTTTATTTATTTTATTTTGACTTCTTCTTGCTCTTTTTCTCCTCTATTTTTCCGGTTATGACTAGATTTTCCAATCCATCTAATTTGAAAGGATGGATTGGAAAATCTAGTCATAACAGGAAAAATAGAGGGAAAAAGAGCAAGAGGAAGACAAAGAATAAAGTATACAGACATCTCGTATGTCGATAGTTATTCAGAAAATGAAGAGAATGCATATCAATCTTGTCTATTTAAATATTGTAGTTATTGTATTAGCTATATGTAACAGGACCTGTTTTAGCATGCAGTGATACACAAAATGTGCAGTGATAAATTGGAAATGTGCAGCGGTAAAATTGAAAATGTGCAGTAATAAAATGACATATAGTGTATAATGAATATAATGAATATCCAATTGTGGATAAGACTTTTTTGCTTGCCAAGATTTTTTTCGGAGTTATTTTATTGTGAACTGATAAATTTTTCTTAAAACATGCCCTGATATGTAACTTTAGGGCTAATGCGCTATGCTGAGACGTGGGACTACCATGTGACGTCCTCGACTTTTCTCCAGTTTGATATTGCAATGGGCTGCAGTGGAACGTATTCAACGCTGTACTCTATTCAGCTGCAGTATTCAGTTGACTTGGGACGTACCTGGAACCCTGTGATCGAATCCTGCCAGCCATCCAGGAAGGATTGCAGCGGATACCATTTGGGCAGTGACTTCATGTCCGACACATTCAGCAACTGGACTCGAGTCACCGTCTATCTTCCGGCCAGAGCCGTGTCTGTACATCTTTCTTTGTTGACTTCCAATTCTCTTTGTTGTTGCTGTTTATTTCCAACTGTCTCTCATTGGACAAATGGTTTTCATGAAAACTTAATTTCTTCAAAATAAAATAAATATTTTTGTTTTGTTTTTGTTTTTGGTTACTTCCTTTCGGGATTCCCGATCCCTTTAGTAGCCTTATTTCTTCCTGTCATTCAAGTATTAATTTTTATGTCCATACTAGTTAAGAATAAAGTTCTACATGTTTATCTCTTCTAACTTTAAATTGAATTTTGAACTGACTGTATTATCTAAAAAAGTTATTGTATGTAATATGTATGACGTTGAAGGAATAAATGAATCTGAATTTAATCAGTGCTTTTGATGCTCTTGTTTGATGTCTTTGACATACTATGAGTTTTCAAAATACTTGTTTCAGAACAGTATTTAAGAGTGTCACGGTTTTTTTCATAAATAGGTCTCCATTTACAAGGTTTCGATGGCTTCAAGAAACCGTTACATTACGTGGCAATGTTTGGGCTTTGGACAACATCTACTTGGGAGAAGGCTGTCCGTGGATGTGTTCTGGACATGGCTCGTGCAAGCATGGCTCGTGTGTGTAAGTCTTTGTCTCTCGGCACCTACTTGGTCAGTGTACCATTCTCATACCAAGACTTCACCATCTGTTTTATCAAGACAGAGGTCACAGCACCTCTTATGTCATGCTGACTGATTTTATGGAATCTTTGCTGTTTGTAATTTATTTTTCCATATGTGTTCAAAATGAAGTTTAGGTTTGGTCCTCAAATTGTTCTGAAAGTAGACCGTACTTTCAATTGGGAGGCAGTATAACTGGTCTTAACTAGGGCTGTCAATTTTTTAAAATAGCAGCCCGTGTACCCATCCAAATTTAGTATGCCCGGGTCAACAACAAAAATTTTGTATAGGTGCCCAGGTACTCAAAATAGCATAATCTCCGTTGTGGCCACTTATCTCTGCACCCAACTAAATAACCACACTCCCTCTCTGGGTCCTGCAACTAATGATAGATCGCCTCGAGCATTATGTCACACCACCCCTCCTTCCCCCTCCCCCGGTCCTGGCAACTAATGATTCTTCTATCAGGGGCAGAGGGTGAATGGGACATAATGGTATCACACTCCCCATTCGGTCTGTGCAACAAATGATTCTGTCATTGGTTGCAGGGAACGGATGGGGAGTTCCGACATAAGGGTCATGTTTCCGCGGCGCCCGTACCCATGCGTGATATCTACCCTACTGTATGCATGTGAGACATGGACCATGAAGAAACAAGACAGATTAAAACTGAACGCATTTGAAATGAAATGTTATAGGAAAATGCTGAAAATAAGTTATAAAGATATGATCAAAAATGATACTATTCGCAAAGACCTGGGACGAACAAAGACTGTTGTGGAAAAGATCAAAGAAAGAAAATTATCGATATTTGGACACATCTGCAGAATGAGGGATGACAGAATAATAAAGACAGTGATGATGGGCAGGTCAAATGGTATGAGAAAAAGAGGAAGACCAAAGAGAAGATGGATCGATGACATTCTTGAATGGACTGGACTTGACACCACCCAAAATGCGATACACATGGCCAAAGAAAGGAAAGGGCCATGGGCGAGCACTCTTACACCGTTGGCTCCGACGGTCCTTATGGACTATGGAGTGTGATGATGATGATGATGACGTACCCAATTTTACTGCCCCTGTTATAATGGGTAGTAAAATTGGTACCAATCGGTAGATCCCAGATACCCATTTACACCCCTAGTCTTAACATTGTACTTCACGTCATGCAAATAATTGCACATGTTATATGTTTTTAAGTTTTTCCGGTGCTAGGACAAAATTTCACAGACAAAATATCATGGGGCAAACAAAATGTCAGCAGACAAAATGTAACCCTAACTCTAACCCTAAGCCGTGACATTTTGTCCGTGACATTTTGCTGACATTTTGTTCCAATGACATTTTGTTTGTGGCATTTTGTCTGCGGACATTTTGCCCTGCCATGGATTTTCCTGTTGGAAGATAATGATGACTAGTGCTATTGTGCTATTTGCTGTTTGAACAGTAGAGCACCTGAAACGGTGATATCAAATAGCTGTGTCATTGTCTTCATGAAATACCATTTAATGAGATATATTTTTAGTGACAGACTAAAGAAAATTTCATTTTAAGTGCCAAACTCTAATTTGCTATTGTCACTCAAATGATATTTGCTATAGTTGTTTTTCAAGTGAATTCTTACTTGTATTATTATTATTATTATTATTATTATTATTATTATTATTATTATTATTATTATTATTATTATTATTAAACTGATAATTTCTTGTGCACCATATTACCAAAATGTCATGAGCAAGGGCACATTACAGAGTCCAATAAAAATAAACAAAATAACAGTCATCAAATGTATAAAAATAAGGGTAAATGTTACCTTTATATGGTTCCTGATGATAATGTATTTGACACCAGCCTAAAGCACTGCACAGACCACTTTAATACGTGCTTCTAGGTGGTAGACGTTTGCATGCTTGAAATACATAGATGTAATCTTTGATCCCCAGGAGTGTGGTTATTTCTATTTCTCATCTCAGTGCAGAATTAACATTCTACTGAGTGTGTTGTTGAGGCTTTCATAGAACTACCAAGGCATTTGTCTCTTAAATAATTTACTAAATTTTTACTGCATCAATTGTAATTTCTTGTACAAACGATAACTTCCGGCCCGCCGTCTTATGGATATATCAACCTTTGCCTGGCTGACAATTGCACCTTGCCTATGGCTATTTCTAGAGAGACTAAGCACATAAGAATAAGCATCTACTGTGGTACCACTGTACTTTTCAAAGCGCTATATAAATGATTAAATTCACAAGATGTTACTTACTTACTTTTGTGTGCACTGTCTTTGAAATGATATATAACTTGGATGAACAGTCACTCTAATGATACAGACCCAGTTGCTCTACATGAGGTTGTGACTTCAAGATTTGTTGTTTTTTTGAAGCAGTGATGATGTTGAATCATTTAATTCTGGTCTATTTGTGATGTTTACAGATGTGATCCTGGCTTTACCGGTGAGTTTTGTGTTCCTTCTGTTCCGCTGCCATGACTTTGAGAGATGATTTTGAAAATGGTTTTCTTAATGATAAATGGGAAGAGCTCTATGGAGGTGATATCTCTAGTATCTGTGATACTGTTGTGTCTGGAAAATCTCTTGTATTTTACAAGGTAAGCAGATGTACAGTTTACACATTATTGGCTCGTATTCTCTAATATGATTTTCCTTTCTTCATGCTCAAGAAGCATTCTGAACATGGAATGTAGTTTCATTATCTTTAACCCGGCCTGCTTGGCGCTGTGCGATCGGTTCCCATCAGAACACCGAAGTTAAGCAACGTCGAGCGCGGTTAGTACTTGGATGGGTGACCATCCCGGATTCTAGCCGTGATGCCGGCGGTCAACCAAGCCGTTCATCGCTTAGGCGTCGATAAATTGGTAGCAGCGTTAAGCTGTGAAGGGTAAAACGTGGGTCTAAAGAAAGTAATGGCAACCTACTTTAGATTAATGGTGGCGCAAGCCACCTGCGTTGCTGCTTGCCTAGTAACCGGAAATCAGCACCGGCCCCTATGCTCGAAATCGAGTATGGGACTACCTTCACCTTTACCTTTTTACGGTAGAATTGTTTTTCAAAGCTAGCAATTTTTATGCAATAGTAGTACATTGGGAGTTTTGGATCTATCATCAGTTGGACATGGGTCCATTAGGAACTCATTTCTGTTTTTTATTTCTAAGTAGGTGCTAAGTAGGCACACGGTTTATTTCACTTCAGTCATCAAAACCTGTCTCTTAGGTCAGATAGGCTAAATCATTGGGATTAGATTGAATTATCTCTCAAGTCAAGGTCTAAGCTTAAATCATTCCTTTTTCTAAAATCATTTCCGCCATAAAGCTGTAAAAATTTCCTATATTAGCCTAACAACCTTTACTTCGGATATTGACTATTGCCTGGATGATCTCACACCTTTCCTATGGCTATTTTAAGAGAGGCTGAGCGCCTAAGAATAAGCAGCTACTGTTGTGCTGCTTTCCAAGGCGCTATAGAAATCCACGAGATTTTACTTACTTTGTTTCACTTGAGATAGGATTGGGATTAGATTGAACTCCAAGTCAAGAGAAGGAAGGAATTTAAATATGGAACATTTTATGTGGTCAAATTTGTTAAGAAAGGTTGGTATTTTGAGTGAAGAAAATGACTCAGGACCATAATTTGTAGCCAGCACAATGTCTGAGTCTTCTCTGTGATTTTAAAAACGTTTCTGGCAGAGAGAGAATTTTCAGTGAATAGAACTGAGTAGCAAAGATCACGGTAATATTATTTTTACCGTAAAATCTCAACTATAGTGCACACTCATTTAACTCAATCTTTCATAAAGTTATAGTACCAAAATTAGATTTATTTTTCCTCATTTTTTTCCAAAGACTTATTTGCATGCTTACCGGTATATTATGTTGGAAGATGTTGAATGGCCTCTGTTAATTTCAGGATAGCATTCGAATGGTCATAACAACTGATCTTGACGTCTCAATGTCCATTTACATGCAGTTTACATTCAAATACGAATGTGACCAGACTAGTGACTGGCCAAAGAACCACTTGGTACTCATTCAGTATTCTACCAATGGAGGAATTCTCTGGAAGTATCTGCATGGGATTCATTATCCCAACAATGGAGAACCAAGGTATTTTGCTGAATTCAACCTATAATTATATCATTCAAGATATGTTGACAGTGTACCATTCAACTTTATATTTGCTTAATCGACCATTTCTTCCTCTGCAAGTCTGAATAATAATGTTGCAAACCGTTAAACAAAAGAACCTATTTGATCCTACAAATAGAGTACCAATATATCTTTAGAAATTAAAATGCTTTTCTATGCCATTCATCATTCATCGTGTTGTATGAATTTAATTGCTGCATTTGAGACAGTTTGTATTTTTGTTTAAAGATATTTTGTCGTTCAGCTTCCCACACCCGCACAGACTAACGCTACACGATTTAGATTCTGGCAACCTGAACACGGTGGTAAGGTTGACTGAATCTCCCTTTTGACTCATAGAATTATTATTCTTGATGTGCAACCGTTTTCATATATCTGTGGTCTAAGTAAACATATAAAATGTTCTGCTGATTTCACATTTTAATTATAATATTAATAATAATAATAACAAGGTTTAAAGTGGTTCAGTAGGGTCTGCCCTGTGTGAGAACCACTGTTGCACTCATCCAAATCTAGTAACCTACCCTACTGAGGTCTGAGGCCCATTTTGAAGTCGTTCACACTCATAGCCATTACAATCTTCTCGTCCAATTCATTCCATCTGTCCAACACTCTTGCACTAAAAAAGTGCTGCTTGCATCTCCCAACGCATTTCTTAAACAGTTTCATGTTACTATTATTATTATTATTATTATTATTATTATTATTATTATTATTATTATTATTATTATTATTATTATTATTATTATTATTATTATTAACTAGAGAATTTATATAGTGCAATAAGCATGGCAAAATGGCCAAAGACAAGAGCGCTTTACAAAACTATGTATACCCGATGGTGAATAGGTTGTGTCCTCTGGTTCCTCTCATACTGCTTCATTGTAAAAGAAAACCTTTATCTTGGCATTTCTACTTATTTGTTGTTAGGTCAGATGATGATTTTGAGGACTAGTTGCCAAGACATTTTGAAAGTGTCTTCTTATTTTTGACTTGTAGGACATATGAAATCTATTTGGACAATTGACGACATTCTTATCGGAGGCTCATTAATGAACCCTGACGTGCTCTATGATACATTTGCCTCCACTCTGAATCATGAGGAATGGCAGTTCTGGCCAGGTGGAAAGATTGATGAATACTGTTCATTTAATACCAGGTATTGATTGACGACAGTTCCTAAAAATCTTAAGAATATTTTGTAAGATGTATAATGAATGCCATTTCAGTTTGATAATTTGATTACACTAATAGAGAAAGACACGAGAACTGCTTAATCATGTGCTGCTAGTTTACAACCAGTGGGGCATGGTGGAGTAGCAGTAAGATACTTGCCGTAGCGAGTTCCAATCTGACTCCAGCCACTGCGTAGCTACATTGGACAAGTTGGTATCCGGACGTTTCATCTCAGGACGATTCATCTCAGGACGATTCAACGCGGACGATTCATATCAAGGACGATGCATCTCAGGACGTTTCATCAGGAGGACTATTCATCTTAGGACTATTCATCTCAGGACTATTCATCTCGGATAAAGTTATAAGGGTTAGTGTTAGGGTTGAATCGTGATGAATCGTCCTGAGATGAATGGTCCTCCTGATGAAACGTCCTGAGATGAATCGTCTTTGATATGAATCGTCCACGTTGAATCGTCCTGAGATGAATCGTCCTGAGATGAAACATCCTGAATTCGGACAAGTTGTTCAACCCTCACTTGCTCCGTGCTTACGATTCTTCACTTTGTGATTGGCTCATTGTGCATCAACAGCCATGTAATAATAATAATAATAATAATAATAATAATAATAATAATAATAATAATAATAATAATAATAATAACCAGAGCTCAACCAGATTTCTAGACTGTAACCATTTTAGACAGATCTTAATGAGGCAAAGATCGATTATTAGATTTGCCAATTATTTTTATCACAGATTTGGTGTTGTCAGACTATTGCTAGTTTATTTTATGGGTTGGTTTGAAAGTCAGTTATTGGGGTGCAAATAGAAGAGAGCTTTAGGTATTTTGATGGGTATTTAAGTGTAGAACATGTAGGAAGGAGTAGGAATCTAGCTAGCAGTCCAAAATTTTATTTGAACCTGGGCAGCTCCATGCAGTGGCATAGCCAGGATTTCCGGAAGGGGAGGTTTGGTTTTGATCATGATCAATGTCGAAAAATCTTGACAAGCAAAAAAAGGTCATCACCTTGCTTCTGTACTCTATAGCGCCTAAAAAATTATTTCGCGTCAGTAGCCAAGGGGGGTTTTGACCCCTAAAACCGCGGGGATTTTGACCCCTAAAACCGTGCCCAAAAATTTAAAATGTATGGAAACGCATTAAAAAAATTTTTTCTTCTGCAGCCAAGGGGGTTTTAACCCCAAAACCCCTAGGCTACGCTACTGACTCCATGTATTTTTTTATCATTTGATTATTTGAATTAGAACAATTGCCAGTGTTAGGAACAGTAAGCAATGTTCATAATTTGTAGGTACTAGTTTGTTGTTGCTTCTGCTAGAGCTGATACTTTGACGTCTGGAGCTTCTGTTATGATGTTTGCTGAAAGCGCCGGTGAACACAGCATCACAACCAGAGATATTAACATTAATGAACTGTCGGCATTACAGTTTGACGTAAGACAGTTTAATTTCTCATTTCCAAGATTCATTATATATAACAATATATAATATAAATATAACAGGGTTTAAAGTGATTCAGTAGGGACTGCCCTGTGTGAGAACCACTGTCATTGATCAAGTTTACTTTGAAACATGGTGATTCTAATAGGGGAGTATTAGTGTGGATAGAAGGAAACGCATGATCATACCCGATTCAATAATTGTATCTGCTGTCATCATCATCATCTTCATCATCATCATCATCATCATCATCATCACTGTATTGTTTGTTTTGTAGAGATTGGGGACAAAAATTAATGAACTTTCTTAAATTGTTAAATATTTACTTCATGAGCTGTACTTGACATTTGTTTTGAACCAGCTAGGCCAGTTGTGTCAAACTGCAATTAAAGTCACATTGTCATGGACTAAACGACTAAAAAAAGACCAGCAAAGACCATTAACCAAAAAGCCAATGTTGATGTTAACCCTTTAAATCCATTGTTAACTCAATGTGAAATGGACTTGTTAATGGAAGTTAAGGGGTTAATGGAGTTCTGCTGTACTTTTGGTTCTGACTTTCCCATTTATTTTTATTGTTTATCTACACTTAAACACTGAATACACAGTGCTTCAAATGACGATGCTTCAACACAATTTATTTTGCAGCTAAACGTCGGATGTACCACAGAGTCCTCCAAGGACGATGTTGTCCGACTTGAATACTCAACTGACTATGGAAAAACTTGGCAATTGGTTGTTCCTCCATGTTCTGCATCACAGTTTCCATCTTGCTATGACCAGGAAGTACCAAGTACTGTTTATTATCCTGGTACAACACCTTATTGGCAAAGAATCACAGTGCCTTTGACAGGAATTTCAATCTGTGGGTTCGTCTAAACATTAGCGTCTGTCTCTACCGTGATTTATAGCTGGACCACAGAGTAAATAAATCTTCAGCTTTATTTACGATAGCATTAGGGAATGATCCAGTGTTTAATCTAGGCCGTTTCAGTGGGGAGGAAATTGCCCTTTTCTCCCGGAAATTTCAAATTCCCCGAAAATTTTGCCATACTACATGGACTAACAGCAGCCCCTAGCAGAATTCCCTCCTGGCTTTGTCAGTTCCCCCCGGCTTTGTTAGTTCCCTCCCGACTTTGTCATTTCCCCCCCGGAGTCCAGGAGTCTAGATTAAACACTGGAATGACCGGATGTGTATTTTCCACAGGATCTGGATATTTTGGATCAACTTTTGCCGGATCTGGAGCGAACAATACCACACATGATTAGAATGACCGTGTGAATCATGAGTTTGCGGGTAGACTACCTGGGATTGAAAATAAATAAGATAACCATTTCCTCAGAACTAAAAAGACTCATTAAGCTATCACATGTCACATGAGCATAAAGTATCTTGACAAGTTTTAAAATCAAAATTGCAACTTCAAAGTGAAAGTTAAATGAAATCTGTGAGGTTACAATGAAATCATTCAACACAGAAATTAACAGCCAAAGCAAAATCAATATTCAGGTTTGATAGTTTCATGACATAAGTATTTGGCAAATCCGGATATTGCCAAATTAATACCACATTATTTATTTATGTAATGTGCCCTTGCACCTGACATTTTTGGTGATATGGCACACAAGAAATTATCAGTTTAATAATAATAATAATAATAATAATAATAATAATAATAATAATAATAATAATAATAATATTTCATGTTGTTTAATAAGATTGTGAATGTGATCTTCAAGTCTGAAAGACAATTAAACATTACGTAATTTTGCAGTTGATTGGTGGAACCATTGGTGCATTTACAGTACCGTATATTTGTGCTTGAATTGCTCTTTCTAGGCATGCAAGATTTCGTTGGACCCAAGGTCGCTATGGCCCTTCACAGTCTTCTACTGTGTGGGCTTTGGATAGTCTGTACATCGGTATGCAGTGCAAGGAACATTGCAATGGGCACGGAATGTGCATTCATGGAATTTTCTGCCAATGTGATGAAGGGTATGAAGGCGAACTGTGCACAGCAGCCAAACAAAATCCCAGCTTTTTAAAGGAAGATTTTGACGGTGTGCAGATTTTAATAATAATAATAATAATAATAATAATATAATATAACAAGGTTTAAAGCGGTTCAGTAGGGATTGCCCTGTGTGAGAACCACTGTTGCTCCCGTCCAATCTAATATCCTAAACTACTGAGGTTTATTTTGAACTTGTTTACAGTTGTAGCTGTTACTATCCCCTCATCCAGTTCATTCCATCTGTCCATGACTCTTGCACTAAAAAAATGCTGTTTAGGTTTTTAAAACAATAGAGCTAAAACATTTTATTGTCGATACAGACGATTCAATTTTATAATGTCTCAAGAGTAGTAGTAGTAGTAGTAGTAGTAGTAGTAGTAGTAGTAGTAGTAGTAGTAGTAGTAGTAGTAGTAGTAGTAGTAGTAGTAGTAGTAGTAGACTTCTTTAGACATTGTAGCAGAGATGGACATGGGTTGGGTTAACCATGGGTTGCAGTGGAAGTCATACATGTCCTGTCTTGGTTGGGATTTGGGGAGCAAAATGATTTGGGAGGCACAGACAGTCTGCCAGTGAGATCTGTATTGGTTATAAAAATGGTTATCGTTTTCCGGATTTTTGGGTAACAAATTTTAAATGCTAAATCTAAAACTCTTAAGCAATATTGTTAAAAGATTGGCGGGGATTATAGACAGGGCTGTATTGAACCCTGGTTCTATTCATCCAAACACAGTTGTTCCTATATTAAACATTAAACAAAAGTCATGATCTCTGATGCATAAACCCCAAATTTGGGGTTTAATCTCATATGCCTATAGGTAAATGTTGCCCCTCATGAGATATGCTAAGGAATCATTAGCATTAAATATGAAATGAAAGAAGTTATTATTGTAACTTTCTTTGAACCATCCACTGTAAATCCATCTTAATCCCCTTATTGCTCAATAACATTTATTTAGTTGAACTTCCAAATGCTAAAATGACTAGAGTTTTTCGTTAGTCTTTCAACATTTGAACTGAATTTTGCATAATGCAAATGCAAGGGACCTCATTTTCAGTGATAATTCAATCCTGGAAAAACCCTACAGCGACATATGAGAGTACTTTTTTAAAATGATTTGTTGCAGTAATTTACAAATTGTTATTAGCAATAAATTTACTGAATATGTTTATTGAAGCTTGGGAGGTTGGGTTGGGTTAGTGAATTCCTGTATTGCCGGCATGGGTTAGTTAGTTGTTGAGATTTGATGGGTCGGGTTGGGTAAAAATGGACCCATGTCCATCTCTGCATTGTAGTAGTGCAGTGGAAGGCGAACATGTCCTGTCTTGATCGGGGATTTATGGAGCAATGTGGGGAGGGGGAGACTCTGCCAGTGAGATCTGGATTGGAACCTCAGTCACAAGGGAATTTTTGGGTATTATTATAGCTAAATCTAAAACTCTGAAGCAATATTGTAAAGACTGTAAGACAACTTTTCAGCAGTCACTCTTACTCACTCATAATGAAACATTCTACAAACCTCATGATCTGTCTAAACCCAAATTTGGGGCCTAATCTCCTGTGCCAGTGTGCCCCTCATGGCTATGCTAATGAATCAATAGTTAAATATGAAATAATAGCTGGATGCTATGTAGGATTGCTGTAAGTTTATTTAGTTGATCCAAACTAAAATGACTAGAGTTTTTCATGTGAAAAGTAGAACCATTGCTTCATGCAATGCAAGGAACATTGTCAGTGGTTTCAACACAGTGAGAAAACCTACTAGAAAAATTAAAACATTTATTGTGAAATTAAGAAATTATTATTATTTTTATTATTATTATTTTATTATTATTATTATTATTAGTGTGCTGATTGAAGAATTTCAACTACTACTACTACTAAAACTAGTAGTGGATTAAAAGACTAGTTGTAGTAAAAGAAGAAGTTTAAACCTCAAAAGAGAGCTGTCTTTATTAAGAACGAAAGTGAAACTGAAACTGAAAGTGAAACTGAAAGTAGAAGCAGCAGCAGTGCCTAGCCCAGACGACATCAACCCAAACCTCATTAAATTTAGTATTATATTCTTAGAAGTAGTAGTGACCGGTAGTTCTCAAACTTTATATTATTTTTGACCAGATGCTAAAAGTGTCCTTGGAAAATGCTATGGTTGAGCAAAATATGTGCAACAGAACAGACAAAATGCAAACTTACCTTCAACAATGCACTTTTCAACGGGGAAAGAATGACTGATCTTGACCTCTCTTGACCAGTGTAAGTCTCTAAGCAAAAATTAACATTTATAGTGAAATAAGAAAAATTCACAATTGCGATGATGTTGTGCTTAATTTGAATGCTGTGTTTGAGCAAAATATGTGCAAATGAGACAAAATGAAATTGATTGATTGAACTTTTAGCAATTGTATTGTGATGTTATGCAAGGGAACGTCTATATATTTCCTTTTCTTTTTGATGCCTAAGAAATTCTCCCGCTATGGTTACTGGGAGTGGAGGAGAAAAAGGACAGGCTGCACTTATTTCAGAGTACTACAGAGTCAGTGATTGCAAGCTTTTGTATGCTTGGACCAACTGATAAATGGATGCATGCTTATGAGGCATAGAAGAGCTCTTTAAAGTGATTACAAGTCATCAGTGCAACATTGTTTTTATTTGCCCATACAGACAGTCACAGTGAAGAGAGTATACAGTGACTATAAAAGCAAAATTAAAATAATAACACAGAAAAAAAATTAATTTTGAATACAGAAAGAAAAATAATTAATTTTGAACACGAATTATTAGTCTTTTTTATTAAGCCTTAACTTTGATGTTTCATTTTTGTTCAGAGTGATACAGTTTTTCATTAAAATTGGCTGCAATTTGAAACTTCCGCCGTCAAAGAAGCCAACAGAGACTGAATATCGACCGGTTCTGCTGCGCTTTTCGACCAACGGCGGAATTCATTGGACCATTCTTGAGCAGTTTGACTTTAACCCGCACGAAACCGAGCCGCGATATGTCGCTCTTCAGCTCCCATTTAAAGCCCAAAGTAATGCCACAAGGATCCAATGGTGGCAACCTACAGTGGATGGGACTCATGCAGTTGAATGGGCCATTGACCAGGTAATGCAAGTCATGTGACTGGTTAGCTGCAGCAAATGCAAAACAAATTTTCACTGATAACCATAGACTTACCACCCAAACTGTGATGCACATGGCCAAAGAAAGGAAAGGGCCATGGATGGGCATTTCCCCGGTTGGCTTTGACGGTCCTCATGGAGTGGCAACGACGACGACGACGACTACGGTGATGATGATGATGGTGGTGGTGGTGGTGGTGGTGGTGGTGTGTTTCGTCTGAGTTTAATTATACTTTAAGTTTAATCATTCATACATGAAGATGCATTCCGGCACCTTTTTTCTAGAAAAACACTGATAATAACAGAGTTTAGAGTGGTTTGGTAGGATCTGCCCTGTGCAAGAACCGCTGCATTCCACCCAGCCATTTTCAAAATGAGAAATTCTACTAAATCCTTAAAATCTAGTTGTTATTATTATTATGATTATTATTCATTCACATTATTGTCTTACTGTAAATCTCGTTATTTGCCGTCTTGTCCCTTAGTAGGTTGGCCATTGATCCTTCACACTCATCGAGTCAGTGACGACTGCAACTTTAACTTGATATTACTGTACATAAGCGAACATGACATTCTGTCCTTCTCTGGTCCTTTGCTATCTTCCTTTGTTTCTCATGTTTTTCCTTCTGCTCAAAAGAGTTCTTCATTGTCTTAGTAAACTTTACTCTGCCTTTTCCTGCATTATTTAATAACCTGGAAGTTTATAGGCTTATTCGTATTGATATAATACAGTACTTGGCAAAAGAAGTACTTTGCTCTATGACGGTGAGGTTATCATTCATTGAAGATTTGTCAGATGTATATCATCTTTGGGACGGGAAGTTAGCAGAGTGGTAACAACGTTGGATGATTGAGCAGGAGGTCGCGGGTTCGAGTCCCGCAGGAGCCCGAAAGGTCGAATCAGCCTTTTTCGTGATGGTAAAATGAGGAGCAATGGCAACATTGCGAAGTTAACCATAGGATCGGCGGAATGACTGGCCACCGTCCGCTGATAAATGGCTTAGCCACCTATGGGCTGATGGTCATGAAACCGGAGATCAGCACCGGCACCTACGGATATCATCTTCAATGCATTTGGCTTTACTGAGCTCTGTGTACTTGCAGATATACATTGGGGGGAATGACAACGGTAACTTGGTGGTGCAGGACAATCTAGCATCTACCACCAATGACCATTGGTTAATGTATCCTGGTGCAAAAATTCAGGCAACTTGTGGTTTGGATTCAAAGGCATTACTTTTTGCAGGTAGGATGTAAAGATATGCCAAGATTTACATTTTTACCAAGAGTACTTTATTTTTTAACATAACTTAATAGTAAAAGTTTTAATTTTTGAACTTCCTTAGCTTTTTAAAAATTGGGCATCAACACTGCATTTTTGTCTTTTTGGCATTGCTATTCATATTTGGCCGTAATTTTATTTTTTGAATTTGACCAATAAAGTACTAAAATGATTTTTGCAAGTACGAAAAGGTAGAATATTCAGTAAATTCAAATTGATGTTGCTTGTTTTCTGAGTTTTTAGGTCCTGACAAGGTGAGATATGCTGTAACCAAAGACGTCGCGGTTACAGAATTCACCTACATACAGTTCTACATATCAATGGGTTGTCATGACACTGGTCGTTGTTATGGTGAGCTTGTTATGATCATCCAGTGAAGACTGAGAAATAACAATCAAAGACCAGCAGACATATTCGATTGCATATTATAATGTCAGAACCATCAGTGATTCATCAGATTATAGTGACAATGCTGAACTCACAAAGTTCTTTAACCCCTTAACCTGTGTATTTAACTCAATATAAAATGGACGGATATGTCCGGGATCCCCAGTTAAGGGGTTAATGAAAGCGTACAAGCATCAAAAGGTGTCCTTTGATGATGAGTTACATGAACAGGGATCTGTAAACCATTTGGAAATGGAAGAATTGAATGGTTGGGTGGGTGGAATAAAGAGTTAAATGCAGTTACCACCTTAATGGTGATGTTGTCAATTGAAAGGCCCTGAGGAATAAGGGAGTAAATCCAGTTACCCCCTTAGTTGTGAAAATATCAGTTGAAGAGTCTGGTGAAATATGGAAGTAAATGCAGTTACCTCTCTTATTGTTATTGATACTCAAACCATTGAGGGTTTGGATACAGTTACCTCCTTATTCCACTCGGCCATTCAATGTTAAAATTGTAGTCTGTCTTTGTTACAGGAATTGAATTACAGTATTCATTGGATTTTGGAAATACTTGGCAGCTGGTAGAACATGAATGTCTGATGGCAAAAGACGTTGATTGCGTTGTGTATCATGCAAAGAGCATCTTAACATCAGATGTCTATTTTGGTTGGATGAGGATGACAATCAAACTTCCTTACTATACGAGGTATGCGTATTGTGGTGCTTCAGCGACTCAAGGTTATGTATAGTGTCAGCCCCATGCAGTGTTGACTGGTCAATATTGATGTTTGAGATTGGGGTTAATAATAATAACGTTTCATCTCAGGACGTAATCTCAGGACGTTTAATCACGAACTGATTATCATCTCAGGACGTTTCATCAGGAGGACTATTCATCTCAGGACGTTTAGGACATCTCGGTTAACCCTTAACCTAACAACTTATACTAAAATACAGTATATCCTACAACGTTCGATGTTCTGGATTAACTAATAAACAAACAGAGCAGTTTTAGATGTTCCTGAGATAAATCGTCCTGAGATTCCGGGTTGGGAATTGGAGGTGTATTTATTTTTCAGGCATTCACTTGACCACTTGTACATTAATATGGTCTGCATAGCAATTTAAGGCCTTTGCCAAGTGTTTTGTTGTCAAAGTGGAAACAGTTATTTATTGACATGTGGTAGTTTATATTTTAATTGAGTGAACTGATGCATAAAAATATGTTATCAAGCAAATGAGGATGAAAGTTTTCTGGTATTTTTATTCTGTAAGAAGCTAAGTCGGTTTTACGTCTTAAGCAGTGTTGTTGAGCAGAGAAATTATTAGCATAGCTGGACTGGTTTTTCAGTATTTCCACCAATGTTCAATGAGCCAGAGTCTAGATGATAGAGAAATGAAAATTTGCCCGGCATGATAGGTGGCAAATCGGAGGCTAAGTAAGCCTGTGTGAAAACCACTGTAGTAACTTTCCACATTCAATAACCTAGTTTTCTGAGATAGTATTCAAAGGTTATCTCGGAAAGCTGTTTTAATGAATGTGGAGAGTTACTACAGTGGATTTTCATTAAATATTACATAGTTTCCTAAATCACTTTTAAATCACAAATTATTTAAATTATTATTGTTATTATTATGGTTATTATTATTTATTATTATTATTATTATTATTATTATTATTATTATTATTATTATTATTATTATTATTATTATTATTATTATTATTATTATTATTATTATTATTATTGAATAACCAAACCAGACCAGTTCAATTCTAAGACTAAGGATAGTCCTAATCATTAGGAAAAAATTCCTATTCCTAATTGAAATGTTACAGATATATATGTGTCACCTATACCAGGTGTTGTGACTTGTTTGCCTTTAATAATGGTAGTGCTCTTTGGAACAACTGTAATTTTCTTCAGAGCTAATTAAATCTTCATTTATGAAACATTATCAGGTTGTTTGACATAGTGACACACATTAGTTTCAGTTTCAACTTTATGCTTTGTACTTTGTTTCAGTTTTTCAGTTTCACTTTCAGTTGTTTCATTTTAATTAAGATCAAAAGCCACTCGTTTTCGTTGGATTCAGTCACAGAAGTTCCAGCCACAGGACAGTTGGGCCATAACTTTTGTCTACATCGGAGATGAATGCGACTGCTCATGTGGTGGCCATGGCAGATGCGATCGAGGGAAATGTCTGTTAGTAAATCTGTAAATGTGTATATACCTGTTATATTCATTTTATTGCAGTCCTATTGATTGGTGATAAACATATCTTCTCTATTTTATTCAAACAGGAAAAACGTTTTAAAAGTAGTTATGTTTGCATCAGACTTGTGGTAATAATTACATAGAATTGTATATTGTTTAGAAATTTATTTTTTGAAATTATGATATTCTGGTCTTAGTGTAAACTCTGTAGTCCGTAATGTGTTCATGCAGCCCACCTGTGGACAAGTCACCACAATAATCTGAACGTTACTTACTTACTTACTTAAGCTGCATGCCGTTTTGCTGTGTCAATAACACTTTCTGGCACGAGCAGTATTGTCTGAATATTAGATTCTTTATTATATTTAAAAATTATTCTTCTAATAAACAGCAATAATGTATTTGTCAATGCTGAAGGTGTGACAAGGGATGGACTGGCAGTTCTTGTGTGGTGCCACTTCGGCCGCTACCAAAAGAACTGCGGGAGACATTCACTAATAAGCCAAATCCCGACAACTGGAACATGATCGTTGGAGGAACAGTGTCAAAAGACTGTGGAATCTTGTCGTCTGGAATGGCAATGCACATGAAGGGAGTATGTAGTGACAAATTTAGCAAACGTCTTAATTTGAACCCAAAAAATCAATATATTCAAGGTTGCTGTGAAATCAATAATTTCTGGATGAATTGAAAAAATATTCAGGATCTATATTGTTTGTATAAGGAGAGAGAAGCAAGGGATAAGAAAAAAATATGATAGGAATGAAAATACAGGAGAATACAGGAACAAACATAATATCAACTGACAGGTTGCAGCTCTATCTGCCGATTTATTATTATTATTATTATTATTATTATTATTATTATTATAAATAGGAATGATGGTGGTTAGTGTTTTTTGTGTATTTTTTCTGATCTATCGCATTTGCTATGGCATCTAAAAGTTTATGATTTCAGTCAATTTTATTACTTGTTTTCAATTAAATATTCCTCCCAATTATTTCCATTTGTTACTTATTGGACATAACTTTTTTCTAATTACTACAACTTTTGCCTTAATTTTCAAAAACAATAACTTTGACGTTTACGTGTAAAGGATTGCACTCGTCAGTTGGTGACGCGCGACCTTGACCTTCAGGAAGCCATCTTCGTTCAGTTTCATTTCCGTTTTGGTTGCACCACCCTGCCCACCAGAAAGGACGAAGGTGTTGTTGTTGAATACCTGCCGACAGGAGACGGAAAGTGGACCGTACTAATGGAATTGTACTTTGATCAATACAAGAACAACAGGTATGGCTTTGATGAACACGGCTTTGAAAACCTTGTCATTTTCAGCGTTAATGTGCACTTACCTCTAAGGGGCTGTCCATTAATTACATAAACACTTTTTAGGCAATTTTTAACCCCCCTTTATCAACAACTGTCAAACTTTTGTGACCCCCCCTAATAAAATAATGTAAAAAAAAATTTTGCCCCCTGCAAGCTAACATTATTAATAAGCAGGAGGGAGTATGATCGACAAAAGTCTAATATCTACATTGAATAAAAACAAAATATAATGATGTAAGACTATGACTCCCTAGGTAAGAGCTCAACCGGTTAAGGATTAAAGTGGTGGGCTGTTGATGGGTGAGCGAATGTGTACCATGGAGGACCAATGCACCGACTTATTTCCTATTTTTTAATTTATTAAATTTATTGTAAAAATAAAATTGTTTACATAAATTTATCTTGACTCCTCCTCCATGTCAACAATTGTCAAATTTATTCAAACTCCCCTCCCCATTTTGTTTACATAATTAATGGACAGCTCCTAATTTGAGTATGCTTTAACCTAAGAAGTGTTTATTTCATTCAGTTCTTTTGAGTGGTTGCATATATTAGAGTGACGTGTTGTCTAAATGACAAACCATTTCAGTTACATTTGTGTTTTAGTGTCTGGTGTTTGTGCCAAAACAACTAATCATTAATTAGACTGACAAGCGTTTTGTCGTTTCATATTTGTAAGGCTTAATTTGCTTATTTGCTGCTCAACAACCAGTAGTACATTAAGGCAACCTCTCAGATGAATTCAGAATGGTTTTCGACATTGCAGCAGACTGTGAAACAAATTCTGTTACTCAGGTCTTTTCTACAGAAATTTTCCCAGCTTGTCGTATATTTGTGCATCCGATGAAATGTTTTGGATTTATTTTTTTGTGTTTATCCAACTTCTTTAGCTTCATCAACATTGATTTACCGGACGCAGCGAAGAAAGTTGGAGTGAAAATTCGCTGGTGGCAGCCCACTCATGCCGGCCAATCGCGCAGCGACTGGGCCATCGACGACATTGTCATCGGCGGCAAAGAAGCAAATCCGGTCGAACTGATGGACGAATTCCAGTCGGATAATCCCAACTCTATCTGGCTGCATCACAGCAACGTGGCATTTGGTGAGTACTGCGGACTGCCGTACGTGGTCATCGGCGAAATTGTGGACAAAGAAACCGTGGTTTTGATGACCGTCGACCTCGCGATCCTGCACGGTTACATCGTTCAGTTCTATATCAGCGTTGGCTGCAACGCGTCGTGGGACGACGAAATTGCTCCGGTGGAGTTGCAGTTTTCGACCGACTACGGAAAAACGTGGCACTTGGTTGTCGAGGAATGTTTCCCTACTATCCAAGCTGCGATGGCCTCGCAGCTACACCAAGCATCTACTATCATTCGAAGAAATGGAGACGAATTACGATTCCACTCGATGGACCAGCAGTTTCTAAGTACACATCTAAAAATATTTTCACATTTTCTAAGTTGCCCTAGAATTTTGGATGATTTCTGGCCCAGTATAAAAATAAAAAATCTTATAATGAAATTTCTCTAAATTAGCATGAAGCAAATGACACATATATCAAGTACCTGTATCAGTACTAGTGTCTGTGCTATCATCCTGTAGCACAATTGTTGGCACCGTTGGTCCTCTGTACCTTTACTTTCAAGATATTTGTATTCTAACTCTGACAGTGCTACACGATTTCGATGGATACAGAGGTTTAATAACGTGCCTCAAAAGCCATTTGAAAAAATTTCCGCTCGACAGCATTGGGCTCTTGACGACGTCTTCATCGGTCCGGGCTGCCAGGACCTATGTCATGGTCATGGACGCTGCGTTTTTCCAAAGTGCTTGTGCGACGTTGGTTACGGTGGTCCCACCTGTTATCAAATCAATCCAATTCAGGTAGAGTCCTATGGCTACAGCCACATTGTATTTAACATTAGCGGTGCACATGCACAGGTCTATGCAATAATTTGTAACCAAAGCTTTACCAGTACATTTATCAGTACATTTGCTTTTGCCATATTATGACCAGTGAGATTCCAGTGCTTACATGTAGCTATCATAGCAGAATGACATTTTTTTGTATTCTATTCACTGCTAATCTATATTTATGTGAATGCAGTTAAGACAATCTAGATTTGTCTTTTAATTTAATCTCACATTGCAATAAGTTACTTGTGAGTCGTAGAACCGGTGGGGATGCAATGAATTTCTACTCAATTGTCAAAGGAATTATATGTAAACAGGAAATTGTAGATCTGATTTCATAATGCTGAGAATTGGAACATAAAAGATCTAATCTGGTTTTACAGAGGATTATGACTTGTTTTGCCTCCCCAGCTAAAGACCACAAAAGTTTGTGGGACAGACCTTTTTCATCCCCAATGTGGGGAAGCTCCATAGCATAGGAATTCCCTTCAAATAATGTGATTAACTATCACGATCAGAAGGTCAACAACAATCTCAGCCCCCGACCGACCGATTTGCTATAAAAAGAGAAAGTATAACAGATGTTGGCAAGAAGATAAACTTTTAGTTGTAAGATTTGAGATGGACTATTGGTCTAACTAGTTGAAAAACTAGTTAAACATTTCAATAAATTTTCTTACTAGGCTTCACTGTTTGAGACGTTTGATGATGAGCCAGCATCTGATGATAACTCATTGCAGGATGGGGCCTCACTGTTAATCTATATTTATGTGAATGCAGTTAGGGCGGTAGATTTGGTTTGGGTTGCAACCAGGCAGACGACAGTCAGGGCCTTTTTTTCAAGGGCAAGGGTCAAAGACTTGCCGAAACTATTGACCTTGATTTACGAATGGCCAGGTGAGCTCAAACTAATAACCATAATAGAGTTTTGATCCCTGTCACCTGAGGAAATGTGCATAATTTACAAATGTCTATGTTTGATTTATTGAACAGATGTATAAAATAAATGAAGGCTTAGCTGTGAAACAGAAGGTCTGGCCTTGCATATATTAGAAATATATATTCCTATGATGTGTCTAATCTGAAGAAAATGATCATCAGTATGTGTGGGTGGTTCTGCCTTGGGCTGTTCATGATTCAGTTTATCTGTCATTTGGTTGGTTGTAGTTTTTATCCAACAACTGTCACATTTAAATGTAAGACTTGACTGTCTGGATGTTGTCACTCCTCTTTTGATGTCACTTGTTTTGTTTTCTCTGTCAAAAAGCAGACCTTACTGAACCACTTTATTATTATTATTATTATTATTATTATTATTATTATTATTATTTTTATTATTATTATTATTATTATTATTCAACGTAGAGATTATTATGGAGACTAATCTGGAGACTGCATGGACACATTACAAATTTTTACAGTGGTTTTCACATAGGCTTACTTAGCCTCCTAAACCACTTAAAATTACATTATTAAATTGTTATTATTATTATTATTATTATTATTATTATTATTATTATTATTATTATTATTACTATTATTATTAACTCCTAACAATGTCAAGACAGCTTAATGGCACCCAGCTTTGTAAACCCCAAGGATGTGAACATATGGTGATTAGACTGACATTCAAATGCTGTTGTTTATGATGGTGGTGTGGTGGTGGTGGTCATTTAGGTCATAATGGTCGTAGAGATGGTCATGGTGGTTGCAGTCGTGGTAGTCGTGATGGTGGTGGTGTTGACGATAGGAACAGGGTCTCAACCATAGTCCTGTTTAAAATTTTGTGTTTTATGAAGAAATTTGGAAGAATTGCTTTATAAGTAGAGTGCTGAAGCACTGTCAAGTACCGAAATCTGATTTACTGCCTTCTCCTTTGTTCAGTTACATCAAGTACCACGTTACAATCGGTAGTAAGTCGCAAAAGAATGGCTGTGGAGCTCCAAGCTCAAGAGATGATAACATTGTTCTTCAATATTCCAGCGATGGAGGTACTGTAGATTGCTTACTTGTGGATGCGTTTCATTAAGACTTTTTCCAGTCGAAAGAAACTGCACAATCATATGAATTCGTAACACTTTCATCAAGTGAAACGTTTTATTGAACTCAATGTTGTTGTGTTGAATAATATTGTAATTGCAAATGCTTCATCATTGATGGAAACATTGATGTCCATTACCGGTATATCAATATTTCCAATTGCCAACTGTCGGGTTTGAACCAGGGTTTAATCTAGGCCGTTTCCAGGGAGAAAATTGCCCCTTCCCCAGAAATTTCAAACTTCCCCGGAAATTTTGGCATACTACATCAACTAAACAGCAACCCTAGCTGACTTCCCCCGGCTTTGTCAATTCCCCCGGAGTTCAGAGTCTACATTAAACACTGGTTTGAACCCTGGTTGACAGGTCAGCTCTACTCAATGACGACACATCACAAACCGCTAATTAAGTCACATTCGCTGTATTTGTGCAATTTTTTATGTTGTGAAAGTGATGAGTGAAGTTTTGTTTTAGGAATCACCTGGAATCTTCTTCACCTGTTAGACTACGACGCATATTGGAGGTTTCCCAAGATTGACTACATATCTCTACCAGCTGACGCCCGCACAAATGCTACCCGTTTTCGCTGGTGGCAGAAAATTGGGGACAAAGTCGGGCCCCCGGCAGTTGCCTGGATCATAGATGACATCATCATTGCCGGCATGGACATTAACCCAAGCAGCTTACATGACACCTTCGAGGATGGACTGAACAAGGACATGTGGGAGTTCCATCCAAATGGGTATTTAGAAGAGAATGCTTGCGAACGAAAAGGAATGACGATGGTGTGGGGTGAAAAAGTGTCACTGAAAATGATAACCACCTGTCAGATGATTATTCAGGAGGGTCATATTATGCAGTTTAAGGTGAGGGAGTTGAAGATCAAGATTACTAAAATTTATCGAGATATATTCATGCAAAAACAACATCGTTTCATAAACTAGTTGGTAATTTATATCCATTATGTATCATATAATTCTGTAGTGATTGTCAATTATTTTTTATTCTGTTTCATTGTCTTTGCTATTTTTATGCAGATCAAGTTACCGCATTATCTCGGGTATAATACGCACCTATGTATAATGTGCACCCTTAGTTTCTAGAGTTATCATAATGTAAAAATGTTAATACCTATGTATAATATGCACCCAAAATTTCCTATGGGAATCTCTATTAATTAATTTTGATAATCACAATTGTCTTTCAAATTCTGCTTAAAATTGGAAGAGTAGACAGTTTCCCCCTCCGGCGGCCGTCATTATGCCATAAAACAATAAGCCTACATCATTTTTTAGCTATCAATGACAGAATGTCTATTGAGCAAGCTAGACATTCACAATTAATTTCTGACAAATTCTTTTTGAAAATTAATGTGCAAACAAAATTTTTCTTCACCACCACAGACCGTGTAGGTAAAAATCTATATAACGTGAGTGTTATATGCATAGAAATACGGCTAAATTAAAATTATGTATGTTATGTACATAAAATTGTATGTACATAAAATTTATTTCTATGTATAATACGCACCCACACTTTGTGGCGATTTTTTAAGGGAAAAAGTGCGTCTTATATGCGAGATAATACGGTAGTTGTTGGAATCATTTCATAAATTTAGTATTCTATGTGCTGTTATCTGTCATCAGATTATAGTTGGCTGCAATCAGAACGATAATTATGTGTGTGAAAAGCATCAGCCAGTCGCCCTTGAATATAACAAGGACCCAACGTCTGATCACTGGGACATCGTCTATTCTCACTGCCTCGTCAGCAGCCAAGATGCCGATTGTCGACCGCACGGGTTTCACCAAGGTACCTTGTACAGTGGGTCCTCACACGGGACATGGACCAGAGTTACACTCTATCTTCCACCAAAGACCTTCTCAAGGTTTGTATATGTTGAATGTTGTTTTGGAATCATCATCATCATAATCATCATCAGGTGCCATCCATTGGTGATGGGTAGGTGGGCTGATCTCCTCCAAAGACCGACTCACACCTCAACGCGGTGGAAGAGTGAACATCCAAGTAAGGGATTGCCTGCTGAGGCTATGCCATCAGTGGTGAAGGTCAAATAAGAAACAATGGAGAATGCAAAATGGAAGTGAAAAAGATACTAGTAATGATCTATGAAACAACAAATCAATAAGCACTACCACCAGTGTGTAGCCAAGGGGGTTTGGGGGTTGAATCCCCTTGGCTGCTGAAAACAAAATATTTTTAATAAGTTCCCATGCATTTTTTATTTTGGGGCGTGATTTTGGGACGCAATTTTGGGGTCAAACCCCCCTTGGCAACCTGGCTATAAAATGCAACGGACTAACGGTGTTTAAGAGGTGACGACCTTTTTTCCTTGTCAAGATTTTTCCTAAGTTGGTCACGATCAAAACCAAAACCCCCTTCCGGAAATCCTGGCTACGCCATTGACTACCACAAAACTGCGATTGATTAAAACCTTGGTATGGCCAGTGGCGACATATGGATGTGAATCCTGGACGTTAAGAGAAAAGAAGAAGAAAAACGCATACAGGCCTTTGAGAACAAGTGCATAAGAAAACTGCTAGGCATACCATGGACAAAACTACTAACTAACGAGGAAGTTTACAACATGGCCAAAACAGAAAAAGAACCACTGAATCACGTAAAAACAAGGAAACTGAGTCACTTTGGGCATGTGATAAATTGACACTGATAATACAACCACAAGACACCATCGAGAGCAGTGTGGTCACAGGACTTGTGGAAGGAAACAGAAGCCAGGGACGACCAAG
Organism: Metaphire vulgaris; assembly: GCA_018105865.1. NCBI lineage: Eukaryota > Metazoa > Annelida > Clitellata > Crassiclitellata > Megascolecidae > Metaphire > Metaphire vulgaris. The sequence goes on from CM030861.1 coordinate 6,255,785, forward strand.
AATATGTTGGATTGACAACATCACGACGTGGACTGGCCTTTCTGGAGAGACCACCTACTATGCATCACGCAAGACAGATCACGATGGATAACACTGATCCATTCTTGTAGCCAACAATCGACGATGGCGCATTCTCTTGACTTGACTAGGCTGCTTGATGGATGTTATTCCTCCAGACTCCTCTCTCTCTCTCTCTCTCTCTCTCTCTCTCTCTCTCTCTCTCTCTCTCTCTCTCTCTCTCTCGCGCGCGCGCGCGCGCGCCATTTTTGCAGTCACATTGATGTTTACCTTTAGCCAGTCTTCCATGTATTGAAAACATTGTCTTGTTGGTTGCCCTTTGCCTCTGGTTGCAGGTGTATGGCTCCCACCTTAATATCTTTCTCTAAGTTGCTGTCTTCGCTGTGCATTGTGCTTCCATTGTACTTTAATTTTCTTGTCTTAATGCTTACATACATACATACATACAAACATACATACATACAATCTCTTTATTCAGAAAACCATGATAAAACTCAAGGTCAAACAACAAGCTTATCAATACTATGCAAAATAGTTGGACATTCATTTATTTGTATTTTTGTCCTAAATGTAACATTCTTATAATAAAGTTATCAGTTAAAGAAGTAATCCGGTAAGGTATTTCAAGATCATATCCACAAGGTCTTGGGGTAAGCCCGCAGCTTGTTTTGGAATATCGACCAGAAATGCTGTTTGACTGTGTGACTGAAGTGCAATGCCCGACTGGCAGACGTGGCAGTTTTGTGTTTTTCTACTCTTCCAGTCAGACTCGGTTCCGCTGGGCGCAGAGGAATGTAACCTCCAGTCGAGCATCGCCAAACTGGTCACTTGACGACGTCTTCATATCGGAGGGTTGTCCAGAGATGTGTCGTGGTCGAGGTGACTGCATTTATGGCGTTTGTCGCTGCGATCCAGGCTACAAAGGTATGTAATTCATGTGATACATCCCCAAATTGTTTTCCTCACTGTAAGAAATAAAAGTATTTCATTATTTACCGGTATGTCTTGGTTTTATGGAGGTGGAGAGAAAGATATGAATTCTGTTATTGCCTCTTAGTTGTAGGAAATTATATCTGAAAAGGGATGTCGAAGGCTACTGTGAATTTGGCATTTTAAAATTTCTCAGAATTTATACAAGTTTTATTCCATGCTAAGTGTGAACTCGCAAACCATGGAACATTATGCAAGCTGCATCGCATACAGTTTGAGGGGATGTAGAAATTATGAACTGGCCTTCAGTAGAACTTTCATACATATAACAGACTGTGGGTAAAGTTTAAAAAATATATATTTGAAAGCCTGTAAGCAAGTTTTAATGTTGTGATAAAACCAGTGGCGGTTCTAGGATTTCTTTGTAGGGAATGAACGAATTCATAGAATGTTGGTGGGGAGGGATGAAAATAGAAGGGAAAAAATCAATAAACTTTGCCGAAAAAGGCTGGAAACGGAATTTTATCCAGAATTTCACTAGGCTTTTACCGAAAAAATAGCTTGATGATAGGTCGACAAGCAAAAAAAGGCCATCCCCGGTTAGTTTTACTAGACTTTTTACCCAAACATAGGCTTTCACTAGCAAAAAAAGTAACTCTGAAAGTCCGGTGGGGGGGATGCATCCCCACTCATCCCCCACGTGGAACCGCCACTGGATAAAACACTTAAAAACAGTATAAGAGGATTAATAGCCGTTCTGATATGCATAATAGCAAAATCAAAGTTGAAGGGAGGGAAGCTTTGCTATACTGTGGCTTAGACATCCAAGAGACACTTTTGCATTGAACAGCATATGATTTTTCAGAGTTTTGCTATATTTCAGGCCCAACCTGTGAACCATCGCAACATCTGATGCTTAGCTACATGACAGAAGGATTTGAAGGTCGAGTCCCAAATGGTAACTGGGAAGCCGTCAGTGGCGGGAGCGTGGGTTTAGGTTGCGGGACACTCCTTCCCCTGTCTCACGGAAAGAACCTGTATTTCAACGGTTGCGGTATTCGTCAGGCAGTTACGGTAGAGATGGATCTGACCAAAGCAAGGTAAAGAAAATTTATGTGACTGGTTGCTGCATTAGTAATAATTGCTCTCTTCAGTGCTTGTGAGATGAACCTGGGTTATCTATTCAACAGGCGTTACATACAGTGGTTCTCACACAGGGCAAATCCTCCTGAACTGCTTTAAATCTTATCATCATCATCATCATCATCATCATCATCATCATCATCATCATCATCATCATCATCATCATCATCATCATCATCATCATCATCATCATCATCATCAATATTATTATTATATTATTATTATTATTATTATTATTATGTCATATTCATTTACAGGTACATTATTTTCTGTTGCTCTCTGTTTTATGATCAATAAGTCTCTTTGTGACAGAACTCAAAATATAATACATTTTAGCACCCTGAAAAGTAAAATATCCTCAATCTCTCAATCAAATAATGTAATGTAATAAAGGGCTTGCAGGTATATATAATAGCACCTCTTATATAACTAATCAGAGGCGCTCTTGGCTTTAGAGTTGCATGATAAGTAAATGAGACGACTTTAGTCTTTGCAATGAGTGGGGTGAGGAGTGAGACATGAGTAAATGGAGACAACCCATTCCACCGAGGGGATCCAGTTACCGTACTCTGAATTACCAAATCTGTGTAAGAGTGATGCATGATCTGGGGTCATGGACATCCATCCATACAATCAGTAGAATGGAGCATGATGGTCAATTAATTATTAAAAACTGAACAAACCTAATTCTGTTGCTGAAAACAGACAAATTTATGCAATTGATCGCAATGAAAGCTTGTGTGTAATATTATTTCATAATTATGTTATCTATTTATTAATTTTATTTATTTATTTATTTATTTATTTATTATTTAAGACTGTATTTGTTTAATTTTCATTCAAAATCTTTTTCGTTGTAGCAAACTCATGTTTGTGTTGCAAATCGGAAGCAACAAACAGCTGCCGTCCTGCAATATTCGTCTTGACAACGACTCTTGCAATGGAAAAGTCATCCTTCAATACACTCTGAACAAGGTGCACGATCAAATATTTAATAGTGGAATTGGGAAACTAATTATTGACTTTGGCAGATGGCAGTAGTTTTAAGCGATCAGTGTTAATAGCCTATAGTAGAGCTTTCATGGTGATGTTCTTGAGTCTACAAAAGTTAAATGCTGCATCCAATTGATTTGGGGGCGGTTTGTGTCCATTTGCAAATTACAGTGTAACAGTATAACCAAGAAAACATCATATCTGGATGCATAATATTATAATAGCCTTAGTGTATTTGTAAATTGCACAGTTCCTGTGATAATGATTGAAGCATTATGCCTAGACTATAGTCACAGAAGAGAGGCAGTGAATAAATTAGCAGTGGCATAGTGATGGGGTCAGGGGGCATATGCCCCCGGGCGCCGAGGTGGGGGCGCCAAAATCGGGCATTTGGGTAAGTGAAATGCATAATAAAGAAGAAGAAACATGTGCGACGACCTTTTTTTTCTCGTCAGCACTATATGAAGAGGGGCACCCGTAAGACTTGAGGGGCTCATCAGCAGTATTGGGGGCGCCAACGGTAGACTTTGCTCCCGTCGCTATGCCACTGTAAATTAGCAAAGGATACAATTTGATTTGAAAAGTTTTCAGTTGTCTTTTGAAACAGTCCAGGGAGCAGAGGCATAGCAGCCATATGGCAAGGGTGGCCAAATGCCAAGGGCCCCCGTCCTGCAAAGGGCTCCCGACCCAATATAAAAAAAATTTTTTTCCGCAAAGTTGTAAAGTTGTCAGCAGAACAAAAGATCGACAAGTAAAAAAGGTCGTCAACCTATGTAGCAAACTCGTCAGTTGTAAAGAAGTTGCGTGATGAAAAAACAAAAAGACGGAGAAAAAAAAAAGGTCGTCAACATTTTCGCAAACTTAAACTTGTCAGATCGTCTCTCGAAAGGGCCCCCTACCCGTTTTTCGCCAAGGGCCCCCGAGCGTGTTGCTAAGCCACTGCCGGGGAGATGCTTCCTTGACATCTTGACATCTCTATTGGCGGTTAATTCCATGTTTTTGTGCCTTCAGTAGACAGTTACGGTACCTGATGGCTTATTACTGTCGAGTCTTTTTGTGTGTACGACCTTCAGGGAATAGACTGGATGCTGTTAGCGGTTCATAATCCTGCTGACTTTCTGTCTCCAAAGAGGCTGGCGTACGACATTCCTCATGAAGCTCGCACTGTTGGAGTTCAGCTCCGCTGGTGGCAACCGGAACACAGGGGCCAAGGTTTCGACCAGTGGGCCATGGATTACGTAGAAATAAAAATGTAAGGGTCTGCCAACACCTTGCAAATGCTACCAATATTTAAAATCGTTTTGGTTTGTACAAATTTCATATTTGAGAGTTTAGAAATGTTGTGGTTTTGGCCATTTTCCATCTGTATTGTTTAGTTAGATTGATCAGTGGCCATTGTTGTAGTGACGATGAATTTGAACGCCATGATTTAACAACTTATGATAATGAGTTGAATGGTTGACCTATGCAGTAGAAAGTTAGCAGAGTGGTAATGTTGGACAACAGAGCAGGAGGTCACAGGTTCGAGACCCGCAAGGAGCTTAAGGTCAACTCAGCCTTACTCACTAGAGTGTGGTGGTAAAATGAGGTGCAGTGGTAAGAGGCTGCAATAAGTCAAACAGGTACGCTACGCGATGCACTATCCCCTTATCCGTGGTATTGCATGCCTGACAGAGAGCTCTAACAACGGAGATCAGCGCCGCCCTATGAACCCATGAGGCTCAGAAAGTACTTTGACTTTTTGGACTTTGTGATTAACATGCACAGAGGTTTATTGTAAATCTCATTGGAAGTCAGACCATATTGTTAGTGAGATCACTGTTTAAGTCAGACCACATTATTCCACAAAATCAAATTCTAAACATGTACTTCTTTATTAGTAATGGCTTCAAATCATAATAATAATTCAATAAGGCTTAATTTTGCATGGTTCATTATGAGTCCTGTGTTAAAACCACTGATCAAGACTCCATGATGATTATCAATTATCATTATTATCAATTATCAATTATTAATCAGTGGTTTTCACACAGGCTTACTTAGCCTCCTAAACCACTTAAAATCACATTATTATTATTATTATTATTATTATTATTATTATTATTATTATTATTATCATCATCACCATCATCATCATCATATCATCATCATCATCATCATCATCATATACATTTATACATGGTCAGCAGACTTACATAAAATATGCAATTTTTGCAGTGTATGATGTCGCGCGCAGAACTATTATTAAATTTTTATGCATCGTTATTTCGTCTAGGAATCACCAAGATCAGATGCTGAGAGACAGTTCTGGGTCGAACAACTACAAAGATGGATTATTGCAAAAGAAACCGTCTTTTTACGCACCAAACAACATTCGTACCGTGTGACATTTTCGGTTTGTCGTGGACGAGATGAACAAACTTTGGACGACAAATATGACCTCTTTGTATAAATCTTTCAAGGCATTATGACTTCTTTTTTTACGTAGATGAACTAACTGGATTGTAAAAAAGTTCTAGATAGTTCCTACAATTTTGCTTCATTTAGTTTATATGTACAATTTTTGGGTGTCTTGTCGAATGGAACTTTAAATTAATAAATTACAAACTAGCTATTACCTAAATGCAAATCCACAATTCCAAGGGCCTGTTACTCCATATGTTCAGCTTCACTATAAATCACTTTTCTATCTTCATGGCTTAATTCAGATAATCACAGAGCTTTGTACTTTATTTTAAAATCCTAGTCTGTTTTTAGCAGACATTGGCTTCATTATCATTCTGATAAGATGTTTATGAAAATTATTTGGCTCCATGTTTAGCATTTGCCACCCCCAACGCCACCCCCTACTTGCCAAATCCTGGAGCTGCCACTTGTTGATACACGGTCGACGTTACAGATATCCGCAAAATTTTCGGGGCCGATCCACTCCCTCTTGCCCCTTAAATCTATATGTTGCTAAAATTATAACTGAAAGGGAAGGAACAATGATTCTAACTCATTTATTCATTTCTTTATAACTTTTCGGCTTTTTGCAATGATGAGATATTAAAAAACAAATGTCTCTGTTGGCACCAGCAGGGGCGGTTCCACGTTGAGGATGCACCATACCCCCCACCGGCCCACCAAAAATGCATCTTAATCAATGGAAGATGATCGTCTATAAACGGATTAGCCTTGATGTATATCCACAAAAATATGGACATATCCACAGACAATGTCATCGACAAATTCGCTTCCAGCAATAGAAAACTCGATTTTGCACTATGACTTCGTACAACCAGACTAAAATGGCTTTTATACATTGTCAATTCTGAACATTATATTTTATAAATCAAATCTACAGAGTCTTCTAAGCCGTTTACATATAATTCCTTTGACAGTTGGTGGGATCTTCCAAGAAATTCATTGCATCCCCCCACTAAGAGTTCTTGGAACCGCCACTGGGCACCAGTGGCGTAAACTTTGATGAAAAAGTGAGGGCCCAATCCCTATAGGTATACCTCCCCTTCCCTATGATAGCTTCTCAAAAAATGGGGGATCGACTGTTCGAGCTCCCATTTAAGCTCGAGCCCCCTATTAAGCCTCTGCTTAATAGAAGCTTATGACCAGTGTTTGATCTAGACTCCTGGACTCGGGGGGGGGGATTGACAAGGCCGGGGGAAGTCAGCTAGGGGACTGTTGTTATCTGATGTAGTAAGCCAAAATGTTCTGGGGAATTTGAAATTTTTGGGGAAAGGGCAATTCCCCCCGGAAACGGCCTAGATTAAACCCTGCTTACGACTATGGTTGGCACCGTGTCCCTGTGTGCTCCCAGTAGAAAGGAAGTCCGCCTGTCCTTTCTACATGTCAGAATCCAATAGCTCTACGTTCTCGGAACCAGACACATCCCCGCCCAACCGTCGCTGTTCCTTCGGGGAGCCGTCATCGTAGATCGACAGAGACGACCAGTCGTCGCCGGCAAAGTGTCTCGCCCTCCTCGTCCTCGCCTGCGCTTCGCTCTCCTCCCTCTCCTCCGCCCCGGCGATCCACTCGTCTTCTCGCGTCGGACGAAACAGGAGCGACGACGACCCCCGGCGCGGCATCGGCGTGTCCGCCGCCACCGCCGTCGACAGCGTCGTGGTGCTGCTCGCCCGCCGATCGTAGCTGTCTGCGCCCGACGTGGCGGCGGAGTCCGACCGCAGTCGGAGGCGGCCGTAGTCGTCGGTGAGGGCAGAGAAGGCGGTGGAGCGGCTGAGGCGTCTGGTCCTCTGGGGCCGGTCGGCGGACGCTTCGTCGCTGATGACGATGAGGGGCATCCGGGCGTTCGGGTCGCGGGCCTCGCGAACGTCTTCGGCGCCGCTCTTCCTGCGCGAAAACTTCACAAAACGTCGCTTTGATTAATTAAACGAACGCAGGCCTATCACAGTAATTAAGGGGAAGCTAGCAGAGTGGCAACAACGTTGGACGATGGAGCAGAAGGTCGCGGGTTCAACTGCCCTAAGGTCGACTCAACCGTATTTCACCAGATGGCAATGGCAACTGAGTAGTGGATTAATCCGCGGAGTAAACAGGCGCGTTGCATGAGAACACTGATCCCGTACCATATGCAACTTGCACCAGTCGCCTGGCCGAGGGCCTTGGTTACGGAGATCAGCACCACCCTATGAGCCTTGAGTGCTCGGGCAGGACTTTCGTCAGTTTAAATAAATTGTCCGTGTATGCAGTAAATTGTCGACACCGCACTGAATGTGTCATGTAAAGTAAGTAAAGTAAAATCTCGTGGATTTCTATAGCGCCTTGGAAAGCAGCACAACAGTAGCTGCTTATTCTTAGGCGTTCAGCCTCTCTTAAAATAGCTATGGGGTTTGCAGTAAATAGTGGACTGGCTGAAATATTATGTTCAGTTCTGTCACCTTCTGTGAAATAGTATGCCTTTAACTAGAGTCACTAGACAGTTCAGTGGCGTCGAGAGGGGGGTGCGGGGGGTGCGGACCGCACCGGGTGACACCATCTAGGGAGGTGACACCAAACAAGGAAGGATGACCTTTTTTGCTTGTCATCACGGACAAGGATTACCTTTTTTGCTTGTCATGGTATTTGAGAAGGAAAAATAGTCTAAATGGGTGACACCACGATTTTACCGCACTGGGTGACACCAACCCTAGCGACGCCACTGAGACAGTTCTTAATTAGAAAGCAACGTGACTCTTTAATTTCGACATCTTTTAAAATGCAATGGTCTTCTTACTTTGGCTACAATCTGAAACGGACGATTTTTGTTTCGAAATAATACTACCGTACAATTAAACCTAGAGCTAAATAAGGTCTATGTAGGGTTGCCATATCCCTGTCTCCAAAATACCGAAAACCCGTGTAGGTGGCAAGCAATACAAACGTAACAAGGGGTCGTCCATAAAAGACGTCACGCGATTTCGGCAGTTTTTTTACTCCTCTCCCACGTCGTCAGACCCCTCAAATATGACGTCACAACGCGTTAACCCCCTCCCCCGTCATCCTATCATCTTTCTAATGTCAAAAAGTAATGTTTCAAACCACTTATTTCCTGAATGAAGCATAGGCCTATATTGCAATCAATTCGTTTGAAAATATTCATTATAATTATTATAGTCGAAACGATATTCGCTATTCAGAAATTTTTTCGAATTCTTTTTAAAAGATGGAGTAAGCCTATAATAATTATAAATGTAAAATACGTTCAACTTAGCGGTAACATAGCATTGCGGTATTAATAACTATATTTAGTATTGTGACGTCACGTTTCTGGAAACCCCACTCTCACCGTCGTCACACATCGTTACAGATGATCGAGTCCCTTCCCCTAAGTGCGTGACGTCGTTTATGGACAGCCCCCAGGATAGACCCGGAAAAATTTGTATTCTATATTTGGTCAAAGCTAATAAATTGTAACTTGGTGTTTTGCAAGTTCATTTCAAACTTCAAATCCGTTCCCTCAAAATTTTACATGTTTGTATAAGTCACTCTGATCCTCAGCCCTCAAATAACATGCATTGTAAATAGAACAATAAAATTGCTACTGCTCTTTAAAAATAATATATTATGTAAACTGTACCGTTTGTAACAAAGAATTAAAAGAAACTGTTGCACGACTTCGCAGGCCTATACATATATTTACTGGACTTGGCTGCCTTTATTAATATCTTGTGTTTTTCAATTGTATAAAATATTATACTTAAAAATTGCATCTCATGATCTCACTGATTCACTTCCATGTACTCAATAGGCCTAGATCAAGTGAGCCAATAGCATTTGATTCAATACAGGCGCTTGAAAGTATAAACTGCAACCAGTGGCGGCTCCACAGGGGGCCGGGGCCCGTGCCCCCTTACTGAGTGCCCGCCCCCAGTCGCCCTCTGTTGGGTTTCTATACTTAATACTACATACCTAACAACAAATGGTTGGCTCCCATGATTAAGTTCCCACCCCAACGCCCCCCCCACTTGCTAAATCCTGGAGCCGCCACTGACTGCAACTGACAATAACGGTACGTTTTAAAATTAATCTTATTTCGCCATAACGCAAGGAAAGCGTGTTCCGTCCATTTTGCTGTGAGACTCCACTAACAATAGAAAATCTCTACTGATAGATTTAGTTGTCAAAATCTTACATGTGTTTTAAAAGCGATTTTGCCGTACTCGTAGGATTTTTAAGACGCGTAACAAAGGTATGTCACTGGAAAAATTTTAAAAAGATAATTTCCAAGAAATTTCACTATCTCTCTCCTTTTGTCTTATTTTTGGCAAAAATATGAATAATTTAGCCTAATATATTTGCCACATTTCCCATTCAAATTGAGTAAGAGCTTTTGTTTTGCCATTTATCATTTTAAACAACGTTCGCCAGATAGCATAATGCATTTTTTAAATATTACATGTTATGATTAATTATGGTCGCGGCACGTTACAAAACCGCTGAAGTGGGCCGCGGTTTCAAAATGTTTGGCATTAAATTGTGCTTTAGATCAGTGGCGGTTCCAGGAATTTTTGGTGGGGATGAAAAAATGTATAGGAAGTTGGTGGGGGCAGCAAAGTTTTAAAAAAGAATTGAGAGGGGAAAAGGTTATTCTTAGTGTTTAACTGTTTATGCCCCTAAATGTTATTAAACATTGCAGGAAAAGGCTGGCAAGCAAAAAACCTCATTCGCAGTATCTTTCAGTAGATTTTTTATAAACTTACCGGAAAAATAGGTTGACAAGAAAAACACAGGTTAGGAGTCGTCCATAAATTACGCACCGCGATTTTGGCACTTTTTGACCCTCCCCTACGTAACGCGACGTAACACGTCAGACCCCATAAAATATGATGTAACAACGGGCCGACTCCCCCATTTTCGTCTTCCGAAAAGTCTTGACAAGCAAAAAAGGTCATCCTTGTATTTTTTCCTCTCCGAAATCCCTGACAAGCAAAAAAGGTCAAAGGTCATCACTTAAAATTTTTTGCGTTACGTCACATTTACGAAACTCCACCCCCCCTCGTCGTCACACTTCCGTAACAAATAGCCGGACCCTAACAGCGTTACGTAATTTATGGACGACCCCTTATCCCGCATCTGCGATATTAAGTTCACCGAATGTAAAGCTTTAAAATTTACGAAAAATATGCTTACAAGCAAAAAAAACTCCGGTGGGGGATGCATCCCCAGTCATCAACATGGTGGAACCGCCACTTCCTTAGACTGCTTAATAATACACATTTAGGATTCGGGTTTTCCCAAACATAGGCCGATGATATTATTTATAAGGAAATTAAAGTGAAAATATTGCTTTGTACAAAGCTAGGAGTGACTTGCCTACCGTAGTTTGGTATCTTGCAAGAAAATACCGGACACATGCATGTCTGGTATTGCCTCAAATTTTTCACCGGACAAATAGGCAAAATCCCGGACAGTCCGGTTAAAAACCGGTCATAGGCAAACCCTAGGTCTGTCTGTTTTGTTGTAAATTGTAGGCCTACAAATCTTACACCGTAGGCCCCTAATCGTAAATTTATTTCGCTCGGAGCGATTTATTTCAAACATGGACGATTTATTTCACATTTTCGTTAAATCAATCGTTCGGTCGGACATTCTGTTTTGCCGGACGCATTATCTCGGTTTTACTTAATTTTTAAAAAATGCATTCATTATCTAGAATCTTTGCAGCAGTATAGCATTGGGAGGAGAGGTAGTCCAACAGGTGGCACATCTGAAGGGACACAGAATTAAACAGTTTTCTTTTTCGCTCATTCTCTGATTGCAGAAATTAAATAGGAATAACATCGTAATCATTTTAAAACGTAATCATTTAAACGTAATCAGCGTTTAATCAGCATTTAAACATAATAAAACGTAAATCAGCATTTAAACGTAATCAGCGTAATCATTTTAAAAATCGTCTTCGTCGTCAAATAGTAGTAGTAGTAGCGAGAAATTGATTGTTGTTGTTGTAGTAGTTTAATCAGCATTTAAACGTAATAAAACAGCATTTCAACGTAATAAAACGTAAATCAGCATTTAATCGTAATCAGCGTAATCATTTTAAAAATCGTCTTCGTCGTCTAGTACTGCAGGCAGTTGCGACATATTGATTGAGCGCTGTCGTTGAAAAGTCTCCGAAAACTGCAGATACGAGCTTTTTGGTCTGACAATTATTCTCGTCTTCTGTCAAGTGGCGAAGCAGGTGGCTTGTCCTATTGACCTACGATGTGAAAGCTTTCTTCAGACCTGCGTCTTAAGAGCCTCGCATTCTCACGCAGCTACTGATCTATGTATGCCTAAGACCGATGAGCACGTTTGGACTGGTCGCCGTCGGCATCACTACTCGATCAGAGAACGGTCAATCGGTCACCCATTCAAGCACCGTGCCATGTTCCTCGCCGCTGCTCAGCTTCTATTTTCTATGAGAAACGGTTTGCTTACTTACACACGCATACGGGTAGTAGTAGTAGTAATAGTAGTAGTAGTAGTAATAGTAGTAGTAGTAGTAGTAGTAGTAGTAGTAGTATAGTAGTAGTAGTAGTAGTAGTAGTAGTAGTAGTAGTAGTAGTAGTAGTAGTAGTAGTAGTAGTAGTAGTAGTAGTAGTAGTAGCAGTACACTGTAGTAGTAGTAGTAGTAGTAGTAGTAGTAGTAGTAGTAGTAGTAGTAGTAGTAGTAGTAGTAGTAGTAGTAGTAGTAGTAGTAGTAGTACCAGTGGCGGCTCTAGGATTTGGCAAGTGGGGGCCGTTGGGGCAACTTCTAATCATGGGGGCCAACCATTTGTTGTGTAATGTATGTAGCATTAAGTATAGGGTCCCAACTGGGGGCACTGGGGCCAGGCTCTCAATGGGGGCACGGGCCCCTGACCCCCGGTGGAGAGCCACTGAGTAGTACTGTAGTAGTAATAATAATAATAATAATAACAATAGTAGTAGTAGTAGTAGTAGTAGTAGTAGTAGTAGTAGTAGTAGTAGTAGTAGTAGTAGTAGTAGTAGTAGTAGTAGTAGTAGTAGTAGCAGCAGCAGTCATAGTAGTGGTGGTGGGTGGTGGTGATGATGATGATGATGATGATGATGATAATAATAATAATAATAATAATAATAATAATAATAATAATAATAATAATAATAATAATAATAATAATAATTATTATTATTATTATTATTATTATTATTATTATTATTATTATTATTATCATCATCATCATCATCATCATTATAGCAACGTGATCTTGAGTTGTTTATGAGGCTAAGTTAGCCTGTGCGAAAACCACTATAAAACCGTAACTCTCAACATTTTAGTAGGCCCCCCTAACTTATAGTAGTTTTCTCAGACAACTTTTGAATCCATTTATACACGCATTGCGTTCTATAGGAAACGCTTTACTTACTCACGCACGTCATGCAAACACATGCACACACGAACAGGCACACACCAGGGGCATGGCCAGGAATTTGATTTTGGGGGGTACAAATTTTGGGGGTATATATCGTTATATATAACATAATAAACATATAGTAGGCCTATATATGTAATGTACTATAAATATTTTATAAAATTATATATGTTTCAAGCGTTCTGATTGGTTATTGGTGACGGTTTATGTTTATATACGATGCGTTATGGACTGATGTTTGGATACGTTATAGGTAACAATTGTTCGTAGAATCGTAGTTTAAACGGTTTAGTCGAGTCATTGCAGCGTCAGAGGGTGGGCATCCACGTTGCTATTGGTAACAATTGTTCGTACTGAGGATCTTAACGTTACATTTAACCAACAAAAAAATCCGTGTACAGCGTCGACAAATGGCCCCAGTTGCGTGATTTTAACGTCATAGGCCCTGTAGATACGTGGCGCAGAGCTTGGCTAGGTGGCGATCACTGAAACAATCATTATTCAATGATTGGCTATTAGGTTAGGTATTGGATTATTATTATCCTGAACTGCGAGCGAAGCGATCATCAAGCGAGCATCTTTCATCATTTTATATTATTATGTTTTTATCATATGTGTGTATATGTTATATACTGTATTATACACTGATTTTTGGATAATATAGATACCAAGGGCGCGATTTGTACGGGGAAGGGGGGAATCTCTCCCCACTGCCCAACTGCATCCACCTATTACTACATCCCCCACCACTACATCCCCCACTGTTACATTTCCCAACAACTACATCCCCCGCCGAGATCGACATATCCCGCCCCCCACTGCTCCAGGTCACAAATCGCACCCTGTAGATACCGATATATCCCCCCGTCGCTACGCCCCTGGCACATACACACACAATCATTATGTAATTTATTATTATTATTATTATTATTATTATTATTATTATTATCATCATCATCATCATCATCATCATCATCATCATCATCATTGTCATCATCATTATTACCACCACCACCACTACTACGACTGCTGCTACTACTACTACTACTACTACTACTACTACTACTACTACTACTACTACTACTACTACTACTACTACTACTACTACTACTACTACTACTACTACTACTACTAGGGGCCTACTACTACGACTACTACTACGACTACACACAACACCGTCAACACGACACAACACACGGATAGGCTCACCATGGCCTGCATTGTGTCTGTTCTTTGTTTTACACATGATGGCATTAAATATGGATGACCTTAGTATTCTGTAATTCTGTATACGGTGCCGCCGTCGGTCGACGAATAGTCTTACAGACGCATATTATGAGTCTGTGGCTACCTTGTTTCTGCGGCAACAGATCGTTCTTCTCAACCGACAGCAGATGGAGGAAGAGGCGGATGAGGAGGCGGAGGAGGAGGCGGCGGAGGGCCTTGCGACGGTACCGGTGGCGAGCACCGCCGCCGAGGAGCACGGCGACTGGAACGGGGTCGTGACCTCCGACCTCTGACCGACACTTCCGAGGCAGTTCACCGTTCTCGACCCGTCGACGAACTCACGTCCCTGTGACAAAAATAAAACACGGATTTCGAAAAACTCGACTCTCTGCTCGACGTGAATCGACTGCGATCAATAGAACAGCATTCCGTTCACTGCGCTTGCCTTCGACTCAAGGACGTAAACCACGGGGGGGACGGCGAGGGACGGTCCCCCAATAATTAGTAGGAGGGGAACAGAGTATCAATTATCCCCCCAATGTTTCGTGCTTATGGTCAACATTTCTAAATTTCTATCCCCCAATCAATATGGTAGTCCTAGAAATAACCCTGAGTACTTGCTAATGTCCTCTGTGTATGTATAAAATATATATATATATATATATATATATATATATATATATATATATGTGTGTGTGTGTATATATATATATATATATATATAACAATTTGAGCATAGAAATTTACTTTGAGATTAGGAATGAGGATGATTGTCGGGATAAACGTCAATTTTCATTTTCGTTGTAAAAACAGAAGGTCGTGGAGCTGAGACTGAGAGGAGAGAGAGAGAGACAGACAGACAGACAGACAGACAGAGAGAGAGAGAGAGAGAGAGAGAGAGAGAGAGAGAGAGAGAGATATAACGCAAATGCCACGGCATTGTTGATGACCTTTTCTTCTCGTTAGCAATTCGACTCCCACTGTCACGCGTTTCGTTATGCTACTGTCAAAGGGATGGCGCTAAATGATGATGTATATCAACTGCACTGAACCTATACGAACTGGCCTCGTCTAGCCATGGGTGGGGAGAGACGCCACCCTAAAAACAATGGTGGTACTAGGGATGTGAGCTCGGAAATTTCCTCCGGAATTATTCCGAAAATTTCCGGGAAAATAGCGGTACTTTTCCGGAATAATTATTCCGGAAAAGTTTATTATTATTACTATTATTACTGTTTATTATTTTTTAAATATTTTATTACTATTACTACTATTTATTATTATTTTTATCATCATTATTACTATTTATTACTATTCATTTGTTGGGCATTTGTTAACAACTGTCATGATTGTAGTGCTATATCATGTTTTTATGGACATGCACGCGACGCTTCCGGTTGTAATTTCCGAAAATTTCCAGAAATTAAATTCCGGAATAATTCCGGGCATTCTACTTTTCCGAAAAGTTACAACCCTAGATGGTACCATATTCTATCGTTTCACATAATACCTTGTCGTTGTGCATGCCTCCCTTCATCATAATCATCATCGTCGTCATCATCATCATCATCATCATCATCATCAAGGCGCTTATTTCACTGAGGTATCTTGAATGATTTTAATTTGGTGTGCCATCGGCTGATGCTTCTGTGCATTATGCAGTGGCGCTATAGAAGCTTAAGATTATATTATGTATCCAGTTAGTGAATACTTTATAGCGAAAGTAAGTTAATGTTGCGCGAATCATTTTGCTTTGCTTACTTAAGCAGTTTGCGATGCTTTTTTCCTGCAGGAACGTATCGAAAAGGTGTTGCGAAATCATTTCCACCAGAATTTTATGGGCATTTATTTCATTTTCCAATTTTTACATTTAAATTAATATTTCAATTGCTAGGGGTTTTTCAAGTTTTAATTAAAGCAATTTAAAGTGTTTTCTAGATTGAACTGACAAAAATCCTCTTAGAAGAACGAATAACTGCTTGCTTTTTTCTAGAAGAAGGCACCGGAACTCATTTTAATTTCCATGTTGATTTTATATTTTATTTCAACACCACTCTTACTATAGCTGTTTGCTGTTTGAACTTTGACCCTTTGGAATTCAAGTTGTTTTAACAGAATTTGTCCTTCAACAGACGACAGAGGAACATTCGTTGGAAATAGAAAAATAGAAATAGAAAAATAGAAATAGAAAAATATAAATATATAAATAGAAAAATAGAAAAAGAAAATAGAAATAGAAAATAGAAAACTAGAAAAATAGAAATAGAAAATAGAAATAGAAAAAAAAAATATAAAAATAGAAATAGAAAATAGAAATATAAAAATATAAAAATAGAAATAGAAAATAGAAATAGAAAAATAGAAATAGAAAAATAGAAATAGAAAAATATAAAAATATAAAAATAGAAATAGAAAATAGAAATAGAAAAAATAGAAAAGAAAAATAGAAATAGAAAAATAGAAAAATATAAAAATAGAAATAGAAAATAGAAATAGAAAAATAGAAAAATAGAAATAGAAAAATAGAAAAATTGAAAAATAGAAATAGAAAATAGAAATAAAAATAGTAAAATAGAAATAGAAAATAGAAATAAAAAAATAGAAAAATAGAAATAAAAAATAGAAAAATAGAAATAGAAAATAGAAATAGAAAAATAGAAAAATAGAAATAGAAAATAGGCCTGAAGCCGCTAACTATTCGCCTCGATGCTGCTGGTGGTGGTGGTGGTGGTGGTGCTGCTGCTGCTGCTGCTGCTGCTGCTGCTGTAAACGGGACAGTGTCAGTTCAAACCTGGCATTGGCAAAATCCTCGACGACCGCGGGAATTACCTTCCGGGCGGAGATAAACTTACTGTTAATGTAGGGCCTATACCGCAGGAACCGTAAGAAACACATGCCAACACCGCACCATGCAGCGGTAACGACAGCCACGGTAATTACCCCGACAACGGCAACGACGGTTAATGTGCGGCCTCCCTCTCAGAAGAGAAAACAGTCAATGGTGAAACTTCTATAGCGCCGTCACGGTATTTCATTTGACGTCAGTCGATGGCCGCTTCAGACCGTAATCATAGCCATAAGTCCTGTCTCCGATGGATCATATGGCTGAAAATGCAGAGGCCAGTCCTCAAGAGACGATTATGAAATTCATGATGATGATGACCACGACGACGACGACGATGGTGATGATGACGGTGATGATGACGATTAAGTTGACGATGACAACTATGATGATGATGACGAAGACGATGATGATGATGATGATTAACGATGATGATAATAATAATAATAATAATGATAATAATAATAATAATAATAATAATAATAATAATAATAATAATAGTAATAATAATAATAATAATAATAATAATAATAATAATAATGGCGTTGTTGTTGTTGTTGTTGATGATGATTATGATGATGATGATGATGATGATGATGATGATGATGATGATGATGATGATGATGATGATGATGATGATGATGATGATGATGATGATGATGATGATGATGATGATGATGATGATGATGATGATGATGATGATGATGATGATGATGATGATGATGATGATGATGCTGATGAGACTGTAGGAAAAGCCATGGTCAATAGTTCCAGTTTTCCTCTGTTCCTTGGCATTGGCCTATGGCAGGGGTGGCCAACCCGCGGCCCGCGGGCCGCATGCGGCCCCCGGGCTGCCAATTGGCGGCCCGCGGGCGTCTTTCTAAAATCTAAATAAATTTTCATCATAAAGATGATTTTGTCAGGTTTGAGGGAAAATGAGGACAGGCAAACCAGCATCTCTCAAAAAGAAATTTGCACCTCAATAACATATCTTTAAAACAGTTTAACGGCAATCGGAAGCAACTGTGAAGGCAATCTATGAAGTAGCTCTAGCTATTGCTAAGCAAGAAAAGCATTTACAGATGGTGAATTTGTTAAAACCTGCATGATAAAAGTGGTTGGACAGTCCTGCCCGGAGAAGAAGGGGCTATTTAGCACAGTTAGTTTTTATCGAAACAGTAACACGTCATGCTGAAGAAATAGCAAGCAATCTCCGTCAGCAGCTTATAACAGCTAGCTTCAAAAAGCTTTATCTGCCATCCTATTGCTTTTGATGAAAGCAGTGACGTCTCAGACAAGGCGCAATTGCTGACATTTATGAGGGGTGAATGAAAACTTTGAAATTATAGAAGATCTTGCCGGTCTCTCCGGCATTCACAACACAACCAAAGTATCAAGTTCTACTCTCTGTTGAATTCAGACACGTATTCAGCATTGAGAGCAAATGTGTTGAAACTTACGAGTTTGGCAACACATACATATGGGAGCAGATGTTTTCACGCGTGAAAGGGGACAAACTTGTACACAGAACAAGACTTCAGGACTTACTGACACTCATCTGCATGACATCCTGCGCATTTCAGCAACTGAATTTGGACCTAATGTACAGGGTGTCTCAGAAAAAAACCCAGCACAACAACTATGATTTCTTAAAAATTCCTAAATATATTTCTCTCAAATTTACAACACGTGTACAGCACATATTTCCCCATCTTTCCATATACTTTCATCTCATGTGCATGTAATTTGGCCATATTGTGAGATATCAAACTCAAACTTCGATTTTATTACTCAGCCGCAGATTGACAGCCCTAAA
Source organism: Metaphire vulgaris (assembly GCA_018105865.1). Lineage (NCBI taxonomy): Eukaryota > Metazoa > Annelida > Clitellata > Crassiclitellata > Megascolecidae > Metaphire > Metaphire vulgaris. The sequence goes on from CM030861.1 coordinate 6,274,623, forward strand.
TATCTAGCTTCACATAAATTATAAATCATAATTAAGTCATGGGTAAGACTTTTGGTAACTGTTCTTAATCTTTTAATAGTAACTTTTAAATTGCTGTTAAAATACAACTGCCACCAAATACTATATTGATACTTGAATGCAATGATTGTCACTATTTCTGAAAACAATGTAAAATAAGCCAAAAGCATGCGGCCCTCCGCATGGTGCTCAAAGTTCAAAGTGGCCCCCGGGTCACAAAAGGTTGGCCACCCCTGGCCTATGGGCTTACCGTCGCTTTTTCAAGGCAGGTAAGTAGGTGACGATGTTGCACCTGGAAGAGGTTCTCTCCGGCGGACCATGTGTCGTCTGCACCGTCGTTGCCTAGCAACGCCGTCTGTCTGTCGTCGTCTGCTCCTTTCGCCTTGTTAGCGAGGAAATCGTCTTTCGATTTCATCTGAACGAAACGAGTTCTCGCCAATCGAACGCTCTGAAACACCACAAGATCACTCTTAAGCCTATATTCAGTGGCTATTCTAGCCACCCAGACATTAGGGGGAGTTTAAGATTGTTGGGGGTAAAAGACATTGGGTAGGTCATACCGCTTGCCAAAATGTCAAAATATTTGGGGGAAATTCAAACTTTGGGGGGAGGGAAATTCCCCCCAGAGAAGGCCTAGAATAAACACTGACTCTTATTATTATTGTTTTGCGTCGGATCCAATCAAACCGAAAGCGTCAGTTTATATCATATGTCGTACCTTCCCGAATATCACGCAACCACCGGTTTCGGAATAGGGCCGAAATAGTGGAGTAGGGGGGGGGGTGGGGAGAGCACCCGACACCATGCCCAGACATTTTCAAGTTTTAGAAAATCAACAAGGTAAATAAAAAGGCCATAATAATAATAATAATAATAATAATAATAATAATAATAATAATAATAATAATAATAATGATGATAATAATAATAATCATAATCATAATCATAATAATAATCATAATAATGGTTCTCGTTACATCAACGCCCATATATCGCTTTCACTGAAATCATTCCACTCCTCACCTCCCCCTCACCCCGATAAATTTCTCGACGATTTTGAACAAACACAAGGACTTCTTAATAGGGCCTAGTTTGGATGTCCGTGGCAACCCCCCCCCTATGGATACCAGCCAGAATACGGTTCCCCCCACCCCGTGCCCCTGTGTGGCTGCGCAAATGCACAAAGGATTCCTAATTCAGCAGCGGGCAGTGCGTGTGTGTGTGTATGTGTGTTTGTATATATATATATATATATATATATATATATATATATATATATATATGTGTGTGTGTGTGTGTGTGTGTGTGTGTGTGTGTGTGTGTGTGTGTGTGTGTGTGTGTGTGTGTGTGTGTTGCATGTGTGTGTTTCATCCGTTCTTTTGAGATTGCTGCATATTTTTTTCTTTTCATACTGTTTTTCCAATGCATCATCGAACACAGCTATAGCAGTACTCGATGAGTAACTAAAATCTCGTTTGAATTTGATTAACATTCAGAGGCGGACCGATGGTGGTCAGGAGGGGACATATGTCCTCGTGTGCCGAGGTGAGGGGGCACCAAAATCGGGTATCTGGGTAAGTTAAATGCACAATAAAGAAGAAGAAATACGTGTGACGACCTTTTTTTCTCGTCAGCAATGTTAGGGGCGCCAACGGTGCACTTTTCTCCCGGGGGCGCCGCATACCCTCGCTCCGCCTCTGTTAACATAATAGTTATACCGTAGGCCTATATTAATTAAAACAATAGGCTATAACGAAAGACAGGTCAGACTTTCAACATGGATATCATAATAGGTAGCCTCGTCCTTCCTCGAAGCCTATTTGTTCCAATTTCTTCCTCTTCTGCGTCTCGCCTCTCTCTCTCTCTCTCTCTCTCTCTCTCTCTCTCTTCCTCTTCCTCCCTCCTCAACAAAACTGCGATTAGCACATATTGTATTACTGGATGTGTTCTGGTCTATGTTGATCTTCTGAATATGCGAATAACAGAATGACGAATGTGAGACGTAAAATGGGCGTTCAAGGTCTTGGGATATGCCTCTGGTCCGACTCGAATTACCTCCTCTTTATTAATTTATTATCCATTAGTCTCTTCATCAATAATCACAAAGGAACCCTAAGGCATCGAAACACGCACTACGACGACGACGACGACGACGACGTTGATGATGATGATGATGATGATGATGATGATGACGTTGATAATAATGACGACGATAATAATGACGATGATGACAATGACGACGACGTTGATGATGATGCTAATGATGAAGACTATGATGATGACGACGATGACAATGATGATGATGATGAGCTTTTATAGCGCCAGTTTTAGCACGCTACAGCACACATCGATGGTTGCGCCAACATATCCACTCGCGTCGTTTGTGCTTCTGTGCGTGCGCGTGCGCGTGCGCGTGTGTTTCTGTCTCTGTATTTGTGCGTGCGTGTGTGTGTGTTTCGGTATCTAGACAGAGCATGAGACAGAGACAGAGACAGAGAGACACAGAGAGAGTGTGTGTGTGACCTGTGTGTGTGTGTGTGTGTGTGTGTGTGTGTGTGTGTGTGTGACTTCTGTGTGTGTGTGTCTGTGAGTGTGTATGCTTGTGTGTGTGTGTGTGTGAGAGAGAGAGAGAGAGAGAGAGAGAGAGAGAGAGAGAGAGAGAGAGACAGAGACAGAGAGAGACAGAGAGACAGAGACAGAGACAGAGAGTGTGTGTGTGTGTGTGTGTGTGTGTGTGTGTGTGTGTGTTGTGTGTGTGTGTGTGTGTGTGTGTGTGTGTTAGAGAGTCGTCTTGTTTGCCGACGACTGTTATCGGGACTCTGCGATCGCGTGTGGACGAGGACTCGTTCGTCTCCGGCGCCGTAGATTATAATACTGGTCAACAGAGAAAATGTTAGGCCTAATTTTATTGGCTCTCGTTTTGAGGATATTTCATATAGCTCATTTTCTATTTTTACCATGTAAGTTTATTCAACCGGACTGTAACAAGTTGCTAAATAACTTAAATAAGTCTTAAATGATGTAATTTTGCATCACAATGCAGTACTACTGCCAGGAGGCTGCTGAAGTAAGCTTACGGTCCGTTGCATGCTAAATAAAGGCCAGTCAGAAAGATTGAGCATTTAAAATATTTCAGACTTTGTGTGATATCCAAAGAGTCACCAGCAGTTGGAGCCTTTCGTCGGAAAGTAGGGTAATCTGGTATTCTGCCCAGAATATGAGGGCCCTTATGAATGTCTTGGAAATCACTTATGACCAAGAAGAATGGAGACTATTTTAGACTCCGGAAACTGAGCCTTGAGACAATGGAATTATCGGTCTAGACAGAGACTTACTTCGTCGTCCGTTAACGCAAAACGTCGTTGTCGCCGACCGAAAGAGAAAGAAGACGCCGAGACGGGGGAGGGATGGATGGATGGAGGGATGGAGGGAGGGAGGGAGAGGGTCAAGACGAAGACAAAGCGACGATGACGTGTCCTAGAGAGACGAAAATAACCAAGGCCTCTATATGCACTTTCCGCGTTGTCATTCGCTCTCAGCGTCACTCGGGATCTTCCGTGTACAAGCGACGATGACACTCGAAGGCAGCCCGAGTGACCGAAGCGAGTGACGATTTTCGGGCCCTTCACATCAGGATTCTGTCGCCACGGGGTGTGGTGGTGGGTGGGTGGGTGGGTGGGTGGGTGGGGGCTTCCTCGCCCGTCCACGTTCCTGTTGTCGTTGCCGAGCCGTTGAAGATGCGTTCAGCGGGCCAAAAAGATTGGGGGAAAGCATCGAATCGGAGAAACTGGATGTCCGCTGGAGCGCCATCGGGTAAAAATAGTCTAGCTGCTCCGTCATTTTTGACGGGCAAACAGTTAGTGGCTAATTTGTAAAAAAACGCGATTTCTTGGGAACAGGAGTAGAAAACGAAAAACGAATTTACGGTCGGATCCAGGGATTTAGTCTGAAGGAGCAATTATAGTGGTCCATTCCCGCATTCTGCCTTGCTCGCTTCCAGGGCCGACGAGAAGGTGGGGTTGGGGGGGGCAGAGGGTACATTTTACACGGGCCCAGTGATAAACAAAGGGCCCGTGCTAACCAAAAAATAATTGAATACTCTTTTTGCTTGTCACATTTATTTAATATGAAGATAACCTTTTTTCTTGTCAAGATTTTTTTAAGTTCTCAATATTTGTCCCCCGGACCGTATTTTCTCTAGATGGCCCTGGCCGCTTCTTCCAAATGCTCGTCGTTGAAATTATTGAAAGGGAAGAGAGGATGAAAGTCGTTTGTTTATTCGTGCCTTCATAATTTTTCAATTTTTCCGTTTTTCGCCATGGTGCGAAATTGGCACGCAAAATTTTTGGGACGGGTTCGGGGGTGGAGACGTACCCCTGTCATTAAATAATATAATAAATATAAACATTTACACATATCTGCAGAATGAGGGATGAAAGACTAATAAAGACAATGATGATGGGAAGATCAGATGGTATGAGAAAAAGAGGAAGACCAAAGAGAAGATGGATCGAAGATATTCTTGAACGGACTGGACTGGACTTGACACCCAAAATGCGATACACATGGCCAAATAAAGGAAAAGGCCATAGACGAGCACTTCTACACCGTTGGCTCCGACGATCCTTATGGACTATGAAGTGGGATGATGATGATGATGATGATGATGATGATGATGATGATGATGATGATGATGATGATGATGATGATGATGATGATGATGACAATGATGACAATGATGATGATAATAATGATGATGATGGTGATGATGATGATGATGATGATGACAATGATGATAATGATGATGATGATGATGATGATGATGATGATGATGATTATGATGACGATGATGACGATGACGATGATGGATGATGATGACGACGATGATGATGATGATTATGATGATGCTGGCGATGATGGTGATTATGGCATGCCCTGTACCCTCCTCGTCCGCGTGGTTTCTATTCAGAGCTATCTTTTCGGATGAATTCCTCGCAGAGAGAGAGAGAGAGAGAGAGAGAGAGAGAGAGAGAGGCGTGCGTCGTAAGCAGCTGTGTTTTGAGACGAATCGTCTTCTCTCGTCGCCGACCGACACAGTGGCTGTGGCGAGAACACTAAGCGAAAACGCAGTCGGTGTATATTTATTGGTCAGCCTTGCTGTCTCATGTGACCTGCATGCAGGGTGCGATTTGTGACCTGGAGCAGTGGGGAGGGGATTATGTCGAGCTTGAGGGGATGTAGTAGTTGGGGAAGTGTAGCAGTGGGGGGAGGTGCAGGGCGCGATTTGTAGGGGGAAGAGGAATCTTCCTCCACTGCCCAACTGCATCCCCCCTACTGCTACACCCCCCACTGCTACATTTCCCAACAACTACATCCCCCCAAGCTCGACTTATCCCCCCACACTGCTCCAGGTCACAAATCGCACCCTGCGGAGGTGTAGTGGTAGGGGGATGTACCATTAGGGGGATGCAGTTGGGCAGTGTGGGGCGGTGGGGGGGTTATCCTCCCTCCCCCTACAAATCGCGCCCTGTCTGCATGTCTTTAATAAAACGAAGGGTGATAATATTGGACATCAGTTTCATCGACTCATCGTGCACTTTGGGTAATGATGACATCGGTGAATGTTTGAACCACAAAACATTGTTTGTCGATTGCTTTTGCTTAACGTCGAATCAACCGATGGTTGATGCAGTCATCAACTGATCGCCTTCTTAATTCTTTCATTTCTTCATTCCTTCAATCACTCAAATGAGAGGTTCTCTTAACCCCTTAACCGTGTATTTAACTGTAACTCAATGTAAAATGGACGGATATATCCGGGATCCCCAGTTAAGAGGTTAATCATAGGCGCAGACTTCTATTAGGCTGCTAGACTAGAGTCCCTCCCACCCCACATTTTGAGGGGTTATGCTAGGGAAGGGAAATGAATAGTGGTTGCCAGGCCCGTCTTTACGTGTTAAAAATCGGGCACAGTGCCCGGGGCCCCGCGCATCTTAGGGGCCCCCGCATCTTAGGGGCCCCGCGCAAACTTTTTTGCTTGTCAACATCCAAAAACTTTTGGAGATGACCATTTTTTGCTTGTCAACATTTGATCTTCACATCTAGGACCCCGCAGGCCGCCAGGTGCCCGGGGCCCCACACAGGTATAAGACGAGCCTGGTGGTTGCCCCTTCGACCTTTTCATCCAAGTTTACGCTAATGATTCTCTTTCATGAATAGACGCGAGAGAGAGAGAGAGAGACCCTGGCTGGGCCCCAAATTAGTCTCGACACGCAGCAGTTCATCACACAATTAGTTCGTGGTTTTTCCGAGTCTTCCGAAGACATAAGGGAAGGAAGGTTTTAATCCAGCGGCTTTCCTTGGCTATCCAGCGCTGGAATGCGATATCTGTTCGAGGAGTCTTTTTCCTATTGTCGACCTCGATGACCCAGTTAAGAGTCGACACACGCAAGTTTTTGTATTCCGGACATTACTTTATTCATAAGACCTTCGGGAATTAAGTACAGAGGGCATTATATATATATATATATATATATATATATATATATATATATATGCTTGTGTGTGGAGAAAGAGAAAGAGAGAGCTTTTATTTCTTTGGAGACATAATGATAAAAATGGTCTGGAAATCATAATTACAACCGGAGGAGTGGGGGCAAAAGAGTAAGAGGGGAAAAGGCTGACAGTCGCAGGATAGACAACTTTTTGCAGGACATGAAAGAAATGACTTCAGCAGTGAAACTAATTCACGCTGCCAAGGACAGGGAGGTGTGGAATCCCATGGTTGCCAACGTAGTGATACAGGACACCTCCCAATTTCCCAACGGTTTTGTGCAAATCCCCCGAATCGGTCCCAACCAGCATTGTCGTAACCACTGGGGGGGCGCAGGGACCCGCCCTTTTCGGATCGGTACCGGTCGTGAGATTCGAGAAAAACCGGTGATTAGTTGGGGGTATGGGATATAGTATTTAGTTCGAGGAAACCGCACTAGATTTTTTTTGCTCAAGACTTTTGGCCGAAAAATGTCAAAGCCTCCCCCTCAATCATGAATCTTGGCTAAGTCACTGCCAACACAGTGGCGCAAGGTTATTTGGCGCCCGAGGGCAAGGTGTACTGTTGGCGCCCTGAACCCGACAAAAACCTCTGACAAGCCAAAAAAGGTCTTTGCTTCTTTGTTTCACTAACCCAAACCCTGATTTTGGCGCCCCCAACCTCGGCGCCCGGAAGCAGCTGCCAAGCCCCCTCCGCCTCCTCGCGACGCCACTGCGCAACAAGAATAGGGGGCCCTACCCTCTCGTGCCCCCCGTGGCTGCTCCGATGTCTTGAAGCAGAAACAAGGCTGTCTGCGTGCGTGTCTTGTATCGTCTCCTCACCTTCTGCGTCTTTCGTTTGTCCTGTCGTTGTCTCTGTTGGTAGATTCGACTGAAATTGGAAACGATGACGGGAACGGGAAGAGCGATCACAAGCACCCCGCTCAGCGAACAGATACCTCCGATGATCTTCCCGGGAATCGTATTCGGAACCATATCGCCGTACCTGTAATAAGACCACACGAGCTCATGCTCCCCCTCCACCACGCGACAATGTCAGCAGTAGCCTACATGGGTACTCGCACATTGAGGCAAAATGGGACACTTGCCCCCTCCCCCCTGGAAAATGCAAATACCAATAACCAGTATTTCACATTGAAATTTGAAAGCATTGCTAAAATATTAAATATAACCATTGTGTTAAAATGTGTTGTGCCCCTCCTGGAAAAAATTATGCTGGCGTAACCGCGAACATGGTGTAGTCTTACTGTGTCGCAATCTTATTAGCATGCACTCATGGGCGCCCGAACACTAAGACAAGAGGGTGCACTTGCCCCTCGCCCCCTGGAAAATGCAAGTACCAATATTTCATACCTAAATTTGAAAGCCTTGCTAAAATATTAACCGTGACCATTGTGTTAAAATGTGTTTTGCCCCCTCCTGGAAAATTTTCTGTGGGTTCCCATGGTAGCCTATAAGCCACGGCAAGACCCGCTAATATTTCAATACTACCGATCGACCGCTGGTGGTATTTGTAGGTTGGGGGGAAGGCAATTTCCTGGTCACAGTGCTTTACTCGCTCCGTCTCCCACTATAGTCAACTCTGTACAAAGAAAGAGACAGGCTGCATGCCATCGTTAACTCATTTAACCTATTTAGCGTAATGAAATAATTAAACATCCTCCACTGATCTGATTCTCCCCCCCACGAATGACCCCTAAATTCCGCAGTAACTGAACATCTGTCATGCATCCTATCATGGATGTCTTTGTAATCACCAGCAATCAATTATTTTATCCAGACTCCAGACCTTTGCAGGGGGATTGACTTGATTGACTTTGCTGGAAAGGAAGAGACGCGTTTCAATGGAAACTTTTTTGTCAGTGCTGGTGGAATTTTGGGAAATTCTCATGGGCGCCCACAGAAAATTTTCCAGGAGGGGCAAAACACAACGGTCACGGTTGCGCCACATAAATTTTTCCAGGAGGGGCAAAACACATTTTAACACAATGGTCACGGTTAATATTTTAGTAAGATTTTCAAATTTCAATGTGAAATATTGGTATTTGCATTTTCTCCTGCCCCAATGTGCGGGCGCTCATGGAGGATTTTATGGTTTTGGGGGGGGAAATTTCCCCTATCAGGCCTGTACAATGAAGGGAACAATGAAGGGAGCGTTTAATTATCTTCACCTTCTTATTTTGAAGACAGAATTTCAAAAGAACGAGACATTTTCTGAGACAGCAGAACAATATGCAATAATAAAACAAACAGCCTATTAAGCTGCATGCAATGTAATGTAAGATTTTTGGGGCGGGAATATGGAAGATTGGTAACACGCCTCTAGCGGCACCTTGACGAAACGGGTTCAACTCCCTCAGGAGCCACTAGGTTCAACTCACCCTCTTCGTTTGCTAGAGCAGCGGTTCCCAACCGGTGGTACATGTACCCCTAGGGGTACATCGGCTGTTGCCAGGGGTACACTAAAATTGCTAAAATAGTAAATATTTTTTGAATTTCGTTTTAAAATGTTAAATATTGCCAACTCTATGGCAGCTCAATATAATGGCCGGGGCGGGCCGGCTGAATAACAGATATGACGCTACAGATGAAAGCGCTATAATAATACGCATGTCCTGATGCGTATTAATGATCACATGCCTAATTAATTAATTACTTCCGTTTCTGATAGCACGTGTTAAGTAAACTAATAAACTTTTTAAAAAGTACCTAATATCTACAATTCTACATTAAACATATCAAATTTCGGAAGTTGACGAATATATTTTTTGAAAGAAATAACCGCAAAAGTGTTGTTTTTGGTCGGCCCTGGGTTGGGGGTACAAGCGGCGAAATTTTTTTTGGCTGGGGTGCAATTTTAAAAAAGGTTGGGAAACCCTGTGCTAGCTAGAGAACAGAAAATGCTGTTCCTGCGCCTAGAGTAGCCACACTCGGTGATGGCTGAGATGATGGATGATGATGATGATGATGATGATGATGATCATCATCATCATCATCATCATCATCATCATCATCATCATCATCATCACCATAGTTGCTTTCTGCCAACTCATTAGCGGCAATAGCTAGACACAAAACTTTTCCATTTATCTTTTTCCGTTGTTAACCTCATTCCATCTATTATTGTCATTTGATATCTTTCGAAGTCTTCTTTGATGTCATCTATCCACTTTTCCTGGGTCTTCATCTTCCTCTTTTGTCTTCTTTGTATGTGTAGAGTTCTTTTATGATACCAACTGGAAATGTTTGGAAGATTTTGAGACAATGAGAGTCAAATCTTGTAACAGTGTATTTTGGAAAATTTAAAGTAGCTCAAATGTTAAGCCTGCCCCAAAGAAATCAAAGTCCAGCGACAGATGGCTCCTCCATATTCGACATAAACGCAGCTGTTCAATTGGTAAATTGTTACGGAATTCTGGGTACAGAGCTGGGGCTGGCTTGCTAAGGCATTTTATACATTCACAATACATCAAGTCTTCCACAATTTATAATGAATGAATGAATGAATGAATGAATGAATGAATGAATCCATTTCTCTGGCGAACTTTTACACAACTTCGCTAAACCTCCTCGACACAACCCGACAAGCAAAAAAAAGAAAGAGAGGTCGTCACTGAATTTTCGGCCCCTTCTACATTTTGCCTCTCCCTTCGCCTTCCCTAAAACTCCTCAACAACCCTACAAACACAAAAAGTCGCTTCCAAAATTTGCCGCCCCCCATCATGTGTGCCGCCCATGGCTAGAGCCATAGTAGCCAGTTACTCCATTAGTGTTGAAAATATCAGTTGAAGGGTCCGGTGAAATATGGAAGTAAATGCAGTTACCCCTTTTATTGTTATTGATACTCAAACCATTGGGGGTCGGATACGAATACCTCCTTATTTCATCCATCCATTCAATAGTCAAATCAAAAAAGCAAGTATTCAACAAGTATGCATCGCCTACCCGAGTGTTGTCATCGTAACAATGGTGTACCAGAACGCCTCCGGAATACTCGTAAAATGAGTCTCGTGAACGTTCTTCTCGGTGTAGAACATGACGGTCGCGAAGATCACGATGGCCATCGTCAGCGAAAACAGCAGGAACCCCAGCTCCCGGGCGCAGCTCTTCAGGGTGTACCCGAGTATGCGAAGGCCCTGCGAGTGGCGCGAGAACTTGAACACCCGAAACACCCGAAACACCCTCAGCGTAACGAAGGCTCCGCTCAGATCCTTGTTGTCCGAGATCCCCAGCCCGATGTAGTAGGGCATGATGGCCACGAAATCGATGACGCTCATGACCGACGTCAGATAGCGCCGGCGCTTCGGGGCGGCGTAGAGACGAAGGAGGTACTCGGCGGTGAAGATGGCGACGCAGGCGGTGTCGAGACAGAACAGCTCCACCTCGAACCGTTCGCCGCACGATCGCGTCCGTCCCGTCCCCGGAACGGTTCCGCACGGGACCGTTTCGGCAACGTTGGCCATCACCGATACGGCGATGAAGAACCCGGTGACGTAGTAGAAAACCAAGGCTGCGGTGTTGGCGTGCGGTCGCTCGAACGCCGCCCACATCGTCTGCCGAACCGTCGTCGTCGTCACCGTCACCGTCGCGGCCTCGTTTTCGTTCGTACCGGTCGACGGGCGATCGTCGTCCGCCAGGCGCTCGGCGTTCTCCTTCTTGCGGTCGTGGTATTCCTCGCAACAGCAGTCGGCGAGGCATTCGGGCACGATGCCGAAGAAGGCCAGCTCTTCCTCGAACGCGGCGACGCACTCGCGGCGCGGGTAGTGGACCTTCCCGGTACGGTAGAAGCCGAGCACCTGGCGGAAGATGGTCGGGTCGCGGTCGAAGAAGTACTGACCGGAGTCGTCGTCGTAGAAGAAGTCCTTTTCGTCGGAGCCGAGAAGGGTGTCCGGATACTTGTTGAGCGTGTGTCGCCACGTCTCGAACCGACGTCCGCTGACGTTGATCCGGATCCGATCGTCGGATCGGGATAGGTCGTTAGGCGCGAACGGGGACGGGATGGAACGACGGGATATCGGGATCCATCCCACTGCGGCCGCCCGCACGAAAGGAAGCCAGGACGCCGAAGCAGACATCGGACGAACATCGGACGATAATTCCGGAACCTTCGACTCTCGTCACCTGCAGCTCCTCAGTGGGCGTACCTAAGGGATGGCACAGCGATAATAATAATAATAATAATAATAATAATAATAATAATAATAATAAAAATACTAATAACTAACTACTACTACTACTACTACTACTGCTACTACTACTACTACTACTACTACTACTACTACCACTACTGCTGCCACCACCACCACTGCTGCACCACCACCACCACTGCTGCCACCACTGCCACCACCACTGCTGCCACCACCTGCTGCTGCTGCTGCCACCACCACCACCACCACTGCACCACCACCACCACCACCACCACCACCACCACCACCACCACTGCACACCACCACCACCACCACCACCACCACCACTGCACCACCTGCTGCACCTGCTGCACCACCACCACTGCTGCTGCCACCACTGCTGCCACCACCACCACCTGCTGCACCACCACCACCACCACCACTGCTAATAATAATAACCACCATAATAATGCTAATAATAATAATAATAATAATACCACTGCTGCTGCCACAATAATAACACCTGGCACACGTGCACCAGTACTGCTGCTGCTACCACTGCCACTGCTGCTGCTGCTGCTGCCAGTGCTTTTCTCATAGAATGTCATATTCCTTTTTGAATTGCATTAAGCCATCTGGCGAACGTTGGTTGAATGGAATGTTCTGAGTTTCGAATAACCACCAAAACTGGGCTCTACTGGTTCTGAATGAAAACTATGGCAACTACTACTAGACATACTTATTCAGATTTTACTATCAAAAAAAACATTAGAAATAATAATAATGAATTTTAATAATTATTTTTAAATAATACCTTTGTAATAATAATAAAATCCTATGAGTATGGCGAAACAATAATAACCGATGGGAAGTCAACAGTCAATATGTCAATAATAAGTCCCAGTGCTTTTCTTTAGAATGTCATATTCCTTTTTGAATTGCATTAAGCCATCTGGCGAACGTTGGTTGAATGGAATGTTCTGAGTTTCGAATAAATGGCAAAACAAAAGCTCTGGTTCAATTCGAATGAAAATATGGCAAATATATTAGACATAATTATGCAGATTTTTGAAAATAAAACAAAAGGAGAGAAATAGACGAAATGAAATTTTTTGAAAATTATTTTTTAAATTTGCTAAGAGCATACCTTTGTTACGCGTCGTAAAAATCCTATGAGTATGGCGAAATCGCTTAACCGATGGTAATTACTACATCTTCTACAGAGATTCCCTATTGTTATGGGAGTTTCAGAGCAAAATGATCGTGATGATGATGATGATGATGCGTTATCGTGAAGTAAGATTAATTTTTACAAGTGCTATAGGCCACTGAGGCCAGGGTGGCCTAAACTTTTGGAACTGCGACCAGCGGCTTTGTACAGTAACATGCCGCGACTCTCCAAACTTATTGTCAAATTTTTTACGCACCCTAACAACACCCCCTCCAATCTGAAAGCAACACTCTCCTAATTATGAAATTTTACGCTCGCAATAAGGGGAGGGAGAGGACCCCATAATATATCAACACCTCCCGTATTGATAGTCCTAGAAATAACCCTGGCATGGATCAATCAATCATCAATCAATCAACTTCTATAGCGCCATTATCATAATGCTCGTGGCATCAGCCGATGGCGCACCAAATCCAAATAGAATTAGAGCCAAGTCAAGCCAGGAGGATTGCAGGCATATACATTTCTTAAAACCTAAGTCTACTTTCAAGGTTTGTGACATTGCGGCATTGGTTAGAAAATGACACTGTTGAATTTAATTTCGCGCTACCCCGCGACCCACTAGACTTCGACCCACTTTTGGGTCGCGACCCACAGTTTGGGAAACACTGGGATCTATGGTATGCTTCTTACGACAAACAGAGAGAAATGAGTTATCGAACCTCTTTTCCTAGGAAAAATCACTAATAATAATTACTGGATTTTGTGATTTAATAGGATTTCTCCCGTGTTGAAAACCACTGTCACTCATACAGTCCTCTATCCCAATTTCCGTTTTTCCGCTGCAGATGATTGTACAAAAAACAAACACAATTCTGAGCATACTATGATAGAACATCATACATTATATTAAATTTCAGTTCCTCGCAATTTTCATAAATATAAATCAAACTCACACATAAATGCTTAATCTAAAGTCCAATTGTATTTAGGCTACTTTTAAAGGCATGCACACTCAGGGGGCGTAGCCAGGAATATGATTTGGGAGGGTATAAATGTTTGGGGAGGGGTATAAACCTTCACTATAAACCATATAAACTACATATAACCATAGATGTAATAAACGTTTTTTGCGTTTTATATTTTTCACACGTTTTTTTCGTTTTTTAACGTTTTTTATTTTGTCAACGTTTTTTATAATAAAAAACGTTGGCAAAATTAAAAGTAGAGATTTTCTACAAAATTTAGTCTCCATGTTGGCACTACATTTTTGACACTTTTCCTTTTCAAAAGCGCTGTAGTGTCTACATTGTATTCGTTGCATTGTTTCTGAAGCACGTACTGTACCTACTCCCAAGACGGGTTATTGTTCGCCTTATTTCCCCTCGGGGCAAGGACGTATAATGGGCAATTATTGAGTACCTGGATGCGTTAATAATGGGTTCAGATGCCCCATAAGCATGACTCGTTTTCTAGAACACAAATCGCAAATTGCTGCTTTTACTTTTATTCATAAAAGCAATTGCTCGTCACGCTTGGTGAGCCCATCTGCTCCAAATGCCTACTAGAAACCGGACGTGCGGTGCTCGCAACGGCATTTACTCAATACAACATAGAGTGAGCATTTTCCCGTCATTATTTAAATACAGTATAAGAAAATGTGAACCTGTGTTTTGAAATTTTTGCCATTATTATTGTCGTTATTTAATTTCACAGTCGTTTTGCAATGTGTGACATGAGTTATGATTCCCCGTGGGTGGGTATGGCACATTCAGAACCGAAAAACTTCGGTAACGTAACGTTTTTTATTCAACGTTTTTAACGTTTTTTATTTCTGAAACGTTTTTTACGTTTTTGTAACGTTTTTTATTATGTTTCAGACGTTTTTTTACATCTATGCAGATAACCACATATAATTCACATAAAAAACTTTAAGGTAGACGATTTTTTTTTTTGGGGGGGTATATATACCGATATACCCCCGTCGCTACGCTCCTGTGCACACTAGCGATATTTGGCGCCCATGGCGAATGGGAGGTGTCCTGATATTCAAGAGAACAAACACAGGTATTTTATATTCCCTCATCCACAACTATGCCATAGACAGACTTCAGGCTTTGAGGGGGGATTGACTTGGCTGGAGGGGAAGAGACACAGTTCAGTGCAAAAATCTGTCAGTGCTAGGATTTGGGGGTGGAAATTTTTGTGTTTTTTCTTGGGGGATATCCCCTAACAGGGCTGGATAAAACACTGGCCATAAGCCTATTACAGTATCCTCCTACGTTAATTCTTAGTGCCATGTTGTTGTTTTTAATCACTCCGCGCCTGCCTACTCACGCACGCAGACATTTGGAATACGTTAGTCTTAGAAGTCGGTTTATTCAGTAAAAAATATTGCATTATAGGCACTGCACGCAAGTACATTGATCCTATCTTATTCAGGCTTCCCCTCTGGTCCCAACGTTACTAAAGCTATCTTAACATCGTAGAATAAATTCTACTGTATTGTCTATTGCTGCTGCTGCAGCTGCAGCTGCTGTTCATTAATTAAAGAATAAACCTGACCTGATTTTGCAGCTCTGTTAAACCAACTGACGCGAAAAAGAAGGAATACGCAACATCACTTGAACGGAAAAGCTGCTTTCGTCTTCTGTTTCAGCTGCTGCGGCTGAATGACGCGGTCTTTCTGAAAATAATTGTCTCCTGAAGTCTTTCAGTCGTCGTCGTCGTCGTCATCATCATAATCGTCGTCGTCATAATCGTCGTCGTCGTTGTTGTCGATAGAGAGAACGCGGAGCCGTCGAGTCGACTGCGGTTTTCCTGTTCGCTGAGCTTTAACGTTGGACGTTAATGCAGAGGTTTACTCATCGGCCGGAGATGTTGCCGCCGCCGCCGCTGCTGCTGCTGCTGTTGATCGAGCAGAAGCAGAAACAGCAGCAGCACGAGGCCTTAGTTCGACTGTAAACGTACAGCTGTGTGAAAAAGTCCTGCACGTTTCACGTTTCACAGCTCCTCACAAAAATTTTGTTGTGAGGATCCATAAGGCAATCACACAATAATTAGTAAATTCTCTACCAAAAACATCAATACCCGTTGAAATATATTGAGATTTGCATATCCTAAATCATCAATGGTTATTCAGATATTCATAAAAAACAAAAATCTCAAAATCCTATAAACATGCAGGACTTTTTCACACAGCTGTAACACTGTCGGTGAATGAAGATAATGATTTTAGACCCAAACAACGACCTGTGATCTCTCTGCATGGAGAATTTTCATTTGCATTGCGGTGTAGACACTAAATATTTTCTATTGATATAATGCTACTGGTTCGTCACCATCGTCGTCGTCGCCGTCCAGTGGCGGTTCCAGGATTTCTTGGTGGGGGGGATGAAATGAATTCATAGGAGGTTGGTGGGTGGGATGAAAAGAGAAGGAAAAATAGAAAAACTTTGCCGAAAAAGGCTGACAAAATGGGAATGTTTTCCCTAATTTACTGCACTTCTTTTACAAAAAATAGGCTGACAAGCAAAAAACCTCATCCGCAGTTTTCCTCATAGTTTTACTAGACTTTTACCTCAAAAAATAAAAAAATGTTTTTACAAGTGAAAAAAGTCCGGTGGAAGGATGCATCCCCATCACTCATCCCCCACATGGAACCGCCACTGTGGTCGTCGTCATCGTCATCGTCATCAAATCGTTTGAAGAGCCGATAAACCGTGACCTTTGAACGACAGAAGATGAGCGAACGTCTCTTGAAATGGCGCTTTCATAAAACATACAATAATTTTGCAACATATGTGTAACTTCAGTACGTCATCATTATTATTAAGTACTGTAGTGACACACGATAGAGATCGTAACTTTGTGTACTGTAACATGCTGTTTTGTGTTCTCAACGACCATGGGCGTAGCCAGGAATATTTGATTTGGAAGGGTATAAATATTTTGGGTGGGTATAAATCTGAACTATAACCCACATAAACCGTATAAACCACATATAACCACATGAAAATAACACAAAAAACTTTAAGGTAGACTTTTTGGGGTATATATATCGATATCCCCCCGTCGCTACGCCTCTGTCAACGACGGAAAATGATTTCGACGAACATGTCAAAGTCGAAATTGAGGTCTTTGTGAGTTACAGTGGGTTTTTTTTATCACAGAAGAGATGCGGATAGACCACTTACAATCCATGCAGTTATCTTGTTAAATATTGATATTTGTCGTTTCTTTGAAGTCTCTCTCTATATCGTTTATCTCTGGTAATTGCTTAATGTCGACGCTGCAGTTTAGCAGCCAGACCAGAGAATAGCCTTCCCATCTCTTTAAAAAAGTTACCCAATTTAAGAGAATTTAAAAGAAAGGCTAAACAATATACAGTATTATATCAGGTAAATGTTAATTATATATTTTCTCTAGCAGTTTATTATTATTATATTTATAGATTATATCTGTCTGCTTAATTTACATCAAATTGTTAATAAATTCAAAGTAAATTAGTTACTATTAGGCCTATCTAAGTTGCCTACTTGCGGGAATTTCGTTCCCTTCAGGTAGCCTTTTATTTTATTTATATGCTTATGATGTGAAATAATGAGCAACTGTTTTCCTATTTGTCATTGAAATTTAATAATCTTTTTTGCATTGTCATAGGCTTGTTATGATTTATCAGGGTGCAACGCTTATTTTCCTTTTTCTCCTTTATGCAGAACAGCTCAAATAGACTGCTTAATTTTCAGTCATGTTATTTGTTTTAATTGTTCTGGAATATGCTTTAGTAACAAAGTTTTTAAATGTTCATCTTGTTTATATTCTACTTTTCTTGCCATTCTGTAATTACTATTATGATATGTTATTTACCGACTTGAAATAATAAAGAAAACTTCAATCAATCAATCAACCAACCAATCAATCAAAAATATATTATACGTCCGGTAAGTCAGAGGCTCCCATTGATTGCCTGTTGCCCCAGTGCTCATCCCCTCCCCATCGAGGGTGATATTCTTCCTGCATGTGCTGATTTATGAAAAAGCCGACCCCGTGCTTAGAGGCTGCTACCACAGCGCTCACCCCTCCCCTACTTTCCAAATTCTTGAGCCGCCACTGCGGTGAGCATTTATTGCACAGAAGAGATTTTTCTGCACTGATTTGGAATTCAACCCTTTGCATGCTTTCGTCTCCGGTACGCTGTCCTCGAATGTTCCCAGAGCGTGGATCGAACGACTATAGTAACAGGGTATCTCCTCTCCCCTGTTCTCCTCTCCCCGTTATAGGTCCGTGTTTTGTTTTTCATGCGACGGACACGACATCGTGCGCTGCAAGAAGAAGAAGAAGAGCAACCTTCGACCGTCTTTCCCTCGACGCGAACTTCTTAACGACCACCCCCGGAGCACATCGCGGATTCGAAAACACAAAGCCGGGCTCTGCGGGACTTGATCCCTGACGTGAGTTGAGTCCAGAGGCGAAGTTAGGGGGTTCGGGGACACATACAGTAGGTCTCCGGGCGCCGAGGTGGGGGCGCCAAAATCGCAGGGCCTGTTTTAACGTGCAGTGATACACAAAATGTGCAGTGATAAAATGAAAATGTGCAGTGGTAAAATGCAATTTTCTGTGCTTTTTGCAGTGATAAATTTTCCGGACGGCCTTTTTTGCTTGTTTTTGCGCGGATGTCCAGAAATTTTCTGGGTTTAGTGCAGTGATATATTCTTCTTAAAACAGTCCCTGCAAAATCGGGTTTTAGGTAGAAAAAAAAAAAAAAAGAAAACAAGAAAGAACAATATATATATATATATATATATATATATGTATATATATATATATATATATATATATATATATATATATATATATATGGGCTATATATATATATAGTTCTATAGGCCGCTCGCGCTCATATATCTAATTTAACCAAGCTAAATAAGTGACGACCTTTTTTGCTTGTCAGGATTTTCTGAAGTTGAGGGGCGCCATCATCAGTATGTTGGGGCCCCGGGCGCCGGACGCCCTAGCTACGCTTCTAGTTGGATCCGCCCATGGGTTGGGTTGGGTCGGAAATTTCTATGTTTACAGTGTATGGTGGGCTGGGTTGGGTCAAGTAACCCTACTGCTTTCGTGGGTTGTGTTGGGTCTGAATCACGATAGGTTGGGTTTTTAAAAAATTGACTCGTGTCCATATCTGTTCAGTGGCGTAACCAGGATTTTCTGAAGGGGGGTTTGGTTTTTGGTTTTGACCATGACCAACTTTGAAAAAAAACGTTATCACCTCTACTTGTTTAGCTGACAAACAAAAAAGGGTCGTCGCCTCTTACTTAAACCTTTACCGTCTATAGCCAATGGGGGTTTTGGCTTTTGACCCCAAAAGACGCGTAAAAATAAAAATGCATGGAAACTCATAAAAAATATTTTTTCGGCGGTCAAGCCTCAAACCCCCCCTTGGCTACGCCACTCTGTTTGATCCTGCTCTTGGGAAAAGCAATTACGTTGAGCAATGCTAAGTGGGGCATAAAACTATAACATTGAAATATGATTGCAGAAACTACGATTACAGGAAATTGAAACCAAAGGAACCCGATCAGCTATTGCAGTTGCATTTGACGGCGTCATAGCAAGTGGATTGGCTTAGGAACGAGAAGGTACAGGGTCCGCCCTCCCCCCCCCCCCATTCTGGCTCGGACCGGTCGTGGGATTTGCGCAAAACCGTTGAGAAATTTGCCAGGAGAAGTTGGAGGGGCGTAGCGACGGGGGTTATTAGTATATATATACAGCCCCGCCCAAATAAATCAGGCTACCTTAAAATTTTTAATGTGTTTGTTTTAAGATTTTCAAAGTTTTTCAAGATTTATATCTCCTCAAGTTACATTATCCCCCCCCCACAAATCAAATTCCTGGCTTCGCCCCTGGAGTTGGTAGCATGATGGAAGAGAATACGTGAACGTGCGAAGAAGAATTCCTTGGCGACCGTTTTTGTCCGCCATGTTCCTCTCTATTCCGGGACCCTGGCTAAACAACTGGCACGCATAGACCACACTAGTGTAGGCGCAGATAACTAACAATCGCGCCTATATGACATAACAAATTGATAAATGAGATTTTTTATTGGCGCGAAGATGGAACGAAAAAGAGCAAATATCAGTGGGAATTACTTCCTATAAGAGAATAAAACGAAAGTTAATTATACTGTATGAGGAAAGGAGAATCCGCGGATATTATCCGCGTAGAAATACAGGAGCCATCTGCCGATAAAACAGAAATAGTTCATCCTAGAGTGCGTCGGTAGGGATTGACACGATTATAGGCCTACCATGACCGAGTATAGTTGATTCCTACGAAGCTGGAGCTATGCTTTTAGGACTGTTTTAGCTCTGGCAGTCAGTCCGAGAACATTAGTTCTAGGCAGTGCTTTTTCAGTGGAAACGCACGGGAAAGGCGTTCCCACGCTTTTTGCCAGATTCCTTTATATCGATATGAAATAATGCGTGTTTTACTTACAATCGGTTTACATTAAGGGGGAAGACACGGGAACAGCGTAAATTACAGTTTAAAAACAACGAGCTGTATGCAACTGTATATATAAATATTCCAAGTACTGTTATTCTACTAAAATCTACAGTATGGCAAGCTCCTTACAACAGAGCAGATGTGAACTGAGTTTGCAAACCTTTTCCCTAGAAACAAAAGAACTGGTTTTAGGCACTTGGCTGCAGCGGCAGACCGAATTGTTAGAAATAAAGCCACGATACATGTTGACTTAGGAAGATTTAAGACGTATTTGCTTGGCAAAATTTATTCAGTGCAGATCACGCTAGAGTTATGGACTAGCAGGATTGAAAGTGAAACAGCCAATACATAGCAAAGGCGTCACTTTTAGTACTGCAACTGTTTTTCGTCATCTGAGCGAGTGAGAGTCAGTGTTTAATCTAGACTCCTGGACTCCGGGGAAACTGAAAAAGCCGGGGGAACTGACAAAGCCGGGGGGAATTCTGCTAGGGGGCTGCTGTTAGTCCATGTAGTGTGCCGGGGAATTTGAAATTTCCGGAGGGAAAGGGCGATTTTCCCCGGAAACGGCCTAGATTAAACACTGGTGAGAGTGATGTTCTTAAATTTCGTCACTCCCGCGAAAGTAACGACACTGCTCATTATCAGTGGCGGCTCTAAGAACTCTTGTTGGGGGGGCTGCAATGAATTCTAGGAAGATTCCGCCAATTGTCAAAGGAATCATATGTAAACAGCTTAGAAGAAATCTGTAGATTTGATTTATAAAATGTAATGTTCAGAATTGACAATGTATAAAGGCCATTTTAGTCTGGTTGTACAAAGTCATAGTGCAAAATCTATGTTTCTATTGCTGGAAGCGAATTTGTCGATGACATTGTCTATGGATATGTCCATATCTGTGTGGATCAAGGCTAATCCGTTTAGACGATCATCTTCCATCGAAGACGCATTTTTGGTGGGCAGGTGGAGAGTGTAATCTCCAGTCATCCCCATCGTAGAACCGTTCTTGTTCGTGATTGAATTCTGGTTTCAACCATCATCGATGGCAGTGTTAGAGTTGCCGCGGGTGGTTGGGGGGTGGGGGGTGGACCATCACTCCCTAGCTAACTTTGCAACCCTCCCAAAAATCGCATATCGGGTACATGCAGTTTCTGTCATCCATTGAATTTCAGTCTAATGAAAATCTCAAACCCCTCCCCCAGCTCAGATTTCACAACTCCAACACTGATCGCTGGGTTCTTAGGCCGCTCTTTATTTCGCTTGTAACGGCTCAGAAGACTTAAGAAAAGCTCTTTGTTCGCCATTCTTCCGATGTTTTATCTGCGATCAGCCATAGTTCCCTTCACGCACTATAGGCTTTTCAACATTTCCAAAACACTTGGATGGCGCGTTAAAATTTTGTGTCATCAGCCATTTCCTGTACCTGAGCAGACAGCCTCAGTTGTATTTTCCTTCACTGGGCTAAATATTTGTAAAGCTAGGATCTCCTTTGGAATTCGATGGCGAAATTAAGCCAGTGTTTATTATAGACCTTCTCTGTGGGGAATTCCTCCCTCCCAAAGTTTGAATTTTCCCAAAAATGTTGAGATTTTGGCAAGTAGTGTGACCTCCTCAACGTCTGTTCTCCCCAAACAATTTAAACTTCCCCAATGTCTAGGTGGCTGGAATAGCCACTGAAATTAAGCCACACGATTTCTGAGGATTTCAAGGGGAGAAATTGGACACAGGCGGACAAAGTCGACTGTCCTATACCTGTTTCTCTAGTTATTCATTTTGTCCACCCTTCTGTCCATATTTTGCATGTCTCTGTCTGTCTCTGTGTCTATGAACTCTATGAACAGAGGCGTAGCCAGGAATTTTATTGGGGGGTATGAATATCGAGGGGGGTATAAATCTTCACTATATACCACATAAACCTTATAAACCACATATAACCACATAATAACCACATAAAAACTTTAAGGTAGACTGATTGAGAGGGTATGTATACCGATATAACCCCCAGTCAGTCGCTACGTCTCTGTCTATGAATCCTGCGTGTCTGTCAGTCTGCGCGCGTGTGTTTGCTCCGTCGTCGATGGGAATTCGCCATCTGCGGTCGTCATCCGACCTTCTTACCGTCGGCAGTGGACGGAGCTTAGCGACGACGACAACACAACGCCCGCCGGGCGGCGCGGCGACATCCACGGGCTTTGGACGGGCGGAAAGACGGGGAAAGAAAGGCACGCGAACAAGGGGAGGACCCGAGTCACCGACTGTGCCGGCGGCGGCGGAGAGGATGCCGCGGGAGTTATGCGACGGCAGAGATAAGAAACAAGAAACAGATGGGGGATGGGGAGGAGGGGACTCGGAGGTAGGGATGGGGTGGGGAAGGGGGGCTGGTGGGGCAGAGTTTGCCCTTCAGATCGACGGTTAATGGGCCGAAGAAAGCGTCGACCGAATGTTTGATGCTTTTGTACCGGACTCTCGAGTCGAACGAACTTCGCGATAATACCGCTGCAAAATATAATAATTATTATTATGGATGAACCTATACTACTGAGTACTGTATAAGGGACCGTAATCTAACGAAATCCCCTTCCCCTCCCTCCCCTCTGTCTACCGATTGCTTTGTTTACTGTCGAATGTCGTGGTCAACGAAGAAGGCATCGATCTCTGTCTATCTCTGTCTCTGCCTCTGTCTCTGCCTCTGTCTTTGTCTCTGTCTGTCTGTCTCCCTCTCTCTTCCCTCTCTCTCCTTCTTTCTTTCTATCTCTGTAATTCTCTCTCCCTATCTTTAATATATATATATATATAATTAATCTTAATTAATTAGATTAATCTTAATCTCTCTCCTATCTTTAATATATATATATATATATATATATATAGTATATACAGTATATAAAAAAATATATATATACGGTATATATACAGCATATATATATACGATATATATACAGCATATATATATATATATTATATATATATTTATTCATTATATATATTCACTAGTCTTTATCTTTCCGTCTGTCTCTGTTTCTCTCTTTATTTCTGTCTCTCGCTCCCCCTCTATCTTTGTCTTTATCTTTCTCTGATTCTGTCTGTCTATTTCTGTCTGTCTGTCTATCTATCTATCTGTCTGTCTGTCTCTCTTTGTCGTTATCTTTCTGTCTATTTCTCCCTTTCTCTGTCTCTGTCTCTGTCTCTGTCTCTCTCTCTCTCTCTCTCTCTCTCTCTCTCTCTCTCTCTCTCTCTCTCTCTCTCTCTCTATCGTTTTCTCTTCTCTTTTTCTGTCTGTCTGTCTGTCTGTCTGTCTCTGTGTCTCTCTCTCTAGTTCAAGATGCTGACGGTGCTCGGCAGCTAAACTATTCGCTAAACAGCAATTGTGTATTTGAAAGTTTGAGACTCCCGGGAGTCTCAGTAGAAAAAGGGCTGTCCATTAATTATGTCAACAATTTTGGCCAATTTTTGACCCCCTCACCCCTTGTCAACAACTGTCAACTTTCAGTTATCCCCTATAATTACGTTAAAAAAACTTTTGACCCCCCCCCCGCCCAAGATCAATGACAGGTCCCAATAACAGGGTTATTATTTTTGCGGTGATGGCCATTTTTTCCCTTTTTTGCTCATCGAGTGTCAAAATGTGGTGGTGATGACCTTTTTTGCCATGCTTTTTCCATTGTAATAAGTAGTATTCCATTAAATTTCCTATATTTTGATTATTTGTAAAAAGTGAAATTGTTGACGTCAACTTCTCTTGACCGCCTCCCCTGTCAACAACTGTCGAACTTTGTAAAGCCCTTTATATTGTTGACGTAATTAATGGACAGCCCCAAAGAATTTACAATTGTTTCTTTGTGCTGAGTAAGTTAATAAAGTAAGCCAACAACAGCGTGTATATAGCTTCCCCCTTGAAGCTTTGCTATGCATGGAGCAGGCCACTGGGGGGGGGTCGATAGACAGCGACCAGGAAATTCCTTCTCCTCCTCCCTCCCTACACTACTTGAAAGTATCGATAGTATAAGAAGATTCCTTTCCTTGCTTCCTCACTGGCCACCGTCAGGGGCGTAGCGAGGGGGCTATATCGGTATATATACTCCCACCAATCAGTATGATATATATATAAACTGTATACCATCAAATCAAACTACGTATACATATATATATATATGTATATATTATATATATCCCCAAACTGTATACCATCAAATCAAATTCCTGGCTACGCCCCTGGCCACCGTATGGCATACGGTCACGTCAGCGTTCAGAATGTTGCATCGTTGCGGCGATGACATTGGCAACGGGGGATGGTGGTGAGGACCAGGGCGCGATTTGTAGGGAAAGGGGAATCTTCCCCTCCCACTGCCCAACTGCATCCCCCCTACTGCTACATCCCCCCACCACTACATCCCCCACTGCTACATTTTCCAACCACTACATCCCCACCAAGCTCGACATACCCCCCACTGTTCCAGGTCACAAATCGCACCCTGGTGAGGACGCCGATTTTATTTTTAAAATATATATAGTTGCTCTTCCACCAACAACAGGAAGCTGCATTCGCGATGAACAAAGATAAATAAATTGTTTATTGCCCAGTTCTTTACGCCGAACCGACTACATCCACTGTCACCCAATGCCCCGTCAGTAAGTAGAATAACGAATGATCTAGCGTAAATTGAAATGTTTTTATTTCAGGTGCACGAACAGAGGCGTCATTTGGGAGGCTGGGGGCCGTGCCCCCAAAGGAAATGAAAATATTAATTTATAATGTATTAATGTGCAAAAAATTGCAAAAATTGCCAAAAATATTAAAAAATTCAAAATTTCCAACATTGGCCCTAAAATTTGCAAAAATTGCTCAAAATTTGCAAAAAAATTTGCAAAAAATGCAAAAAATGCCTAAAATTTGCCAAAATTTGCAAAAATTTGCCAAAAATTTGTCAACAATTTTCTCGCCCCCAAGAAAAGTGTGAAATGACGCCACTGTGCACGGAAGAAAAAAAAACTCGAAACCAATGGATACAAAATACGAGTCGTTGTCCTCGAAATGTCGCCTGTGGATGGACGCTGAACTGAATCCAGCAAAAGCTGAGTGAAAAAAGAAGCCGGGTTCGATTCCGCGAAGCGCAGTTAGGCCTACGCAGTGGACAAGATGCCTATCATTAAGCGATGCCCAACGGGAGGGAGGAGGGAGGAGGTCTGAGGGAAAGCGGCGCTAAATAACGCATAGGCATGCGATTAAGACGGCGTCTGGCGTCTGTTTTGGCGAAAGGAGTTAACGCGTTCATGCATTTATGCATGCGTTTCCGTCTGTCGTTTTTTCGCAGTGAGACCTTGAATGTGCACGTGACTTGCAGAGCAGAACGCACGCGAAAAATGGGGGAAAGAAAACAAGCGGTGCAAATCTGCATCTCTCCACCTTGTCAGTGTTTTATACAGGCCTGTTAGGAGGAGAGATCCCCCAAACCTCAAATTCTCCCCGCCCCCTCAAAAAAATCCCAGCACTTACACAAATTTTGCATTGAACTGTGTCTTTTCCCCTCCAATCAAGTCGATTTCTCCCCGAAAGCCTCAATTTCCCCCCAAAGGCCTGGATTCTGGATGAAGCATTGCGTCTTGTTAACGTACGTGGTTCCACATGGGGTCCCGTGCCCCTTATTGAATGCCTGCTCCCCAGCTGCCACATACTTTAGAGCACTCGGCTCCAAATGGAGGGCCCCGGGAGACCCGTACCCTCCTATTGAATGCCTGGCCCCCAGTGCCCTCCTGTTGGGACCCAATAGTGAATAGTTACTACTACATACAGTACCTATCAACCAATGATTGTCCCCATGCTTAGAAGTTGCCACCCCAACGAACCTCACTTGCCAAATCCTGGAGCCGCCACTGACCCCAACGGTCCCCACTTGCCAAATCCTGGAGCCGCCACTGAACCCAAGTTACCCAACGGTCCCCACTTGTCAAATCCTGGAGCCGCCACTGCTTGCAATGAAGATTTCTCGAAATCCAATATAGTTATCTGTTTAAAAGAAAGGCGTCCTGTATAGGAGGTCCCTAATGCGTTTGACCAACACGTGCAAATAGCCTAAGTCGTTTTCGTAGAATGTAACTTATTGCGAACGGCGAATGGTCCACTGGTCGTTTTTCTGAAGAAAAATGGAAGTGTCTTCGGCTGTCATCAATCAGAGAAGGTTCTTAATAATGGAGGGACTGCTTCTCGGGAACAGGTCTATATGGCAGCTGGTTCTGCAGATGAGTCTCTCTCGCTCTCACTTTGTCTCTGTATCTGGCTCTGCCTTTGTCTCTGTCTGTCTGTCTCTGTCTGTATGTCTCTCTCTCTCACACACTCTGTCTCTGTCTCTGGCTCTGCCTTAGTCTCTGTGTCTCTGTCTGTCTGTCTCTGTCTGTCTATGTCTCTGTCTGTCTGTCTGTCTGTCTCTCTCTCACTCACTCTGTCTCTGTCTCTGGCTCTGTCTCTGGCTCTGTCTTTGTCTCTGTCTCTGTGTCTCTGTCTGTCTGTCTCTGCCTGTCTCTGTCTGTCTGTCTGTCTGTCTGTCTGTCTGTCTGTCTGTCTGTCTGTCTGTCTGTCTGTCTCTCTCTCTCTCTCTCTCTCTCTCTGAATATCGTGAAAGGATTTATTGTTGTTGCTGCTGCTGTTGTTGTCGATCTTCAAAGCGTAGAATGTCTTTGACTTTTTCGCGCAGTTAGACGGAAATCATGATCTTGAAATTATAGACAAAATTTAATTTAAATCGAAATAATTTTCCGTTTTCTGTTAAAATTGGTAATCTTCTCTCCTCTTCGCTCTGTGCATCAGCTGACGTAGCGTGGGTTGGGAACAGGGCCGCCTTAAGGCTTAGGCAGTTTAGGCACTGCCTAGGGGCGAAACATTTTTAGGGGCTAAATAAAACAGTACAAACATTTTTTGAGGTGCGTTTTTCATAGAATAATGAAATAACGAATATAATTTAATATCCTTTTTTTGCTTTGCTATTCTTGGCATAAATAATGGCGTACTGCATGACGTCACTGACATGGGCACTGATGTCGTAATTTTAATCTTGTTAGTCATAACACAGACTAAAATTAGTGGGTACTTTCGTTTTTTTAACATACTTGCTATTTTTATGTGAAATATCGTCTTACGGTAGGCATAACGTATTAGGGTTTGGCAGTAGCTACGGTACTGTAAGGGGCTGTCCATTAATTATGTCAACAATTTTTTGGCAATTTTTGACACCCTCACCCTTGTCAACAACTGTCAACTTTCAGTGACCCCCTATAATTATGTCAAAATCTTTTTACCCCCCCCCCAGGGGCGTCTACACCATATAAGCCTTGGAGCAAATGCTCCAACGAAAAAGAGGGGGAAGGATTTTTTGATTTATGGGGGGAAAGGAAATTTTTTTGAAAGAACTTTCGAGGAAAATTACGCCGTTATGGTTCATAATCTTTTGATTACAAATTATCATCTCTATGACGTTGAAGTTGATGTATGATAAGATATGACGTCGTCATATTTTAGTGATCATACGTTGAACATTGCAGTGACTCCAAATAGCCTAGAGTGCTGTAGTGGACAGAGACAGCTCAGACAGAAGTAGCCTAAATAGCATTAGGCCATTAGCATGTATTGTACTTTTTCTCTGTTTGTTGGCGAAAATCTCACATAAAAAAGTTGTAATATGTTTCGTCAACACTTTTTTAATCATCCCATCATCCCATCATCATGGACTGATATTAAGAAAATAAGCAAAAAAATTACATGGTCTAAGATAAAAATCATGATGTATCAGGTGCTCAATTGTGAATTGTGTGCCAAGACTCCACTAAAACTCACCTACGAGCAATCTAACCAAAATTTTTCCGGGGTTATACCATCGGACCCCGTGGGAGGGCCTTAAGCCGCCCCCCGCAATCACTGAGCGCCTTCGGCGCCTGCGGGGGCAATTTCGCGCCCCGCCTCCGCGGTCCCAGAACGCCTATGTCAGGTTTCAGGGAACTTGCTCCAATAAAAAGGGGGATAGACGCCCCTGCCCCCCACTAAGACCAGTGACGGGTTCCCCTAAAAAGTTTAGAAGGTTATTATTTTTGCAGCGATGAGACCTTTTCTCCTTTCTTTTGTTCATCAAGCGTCATAATGTGGTGGTGATGGCCTTTATTCTTGCTTGTCAGACTTTTCCCGTTGCAATAAGTAGTATTCCATGAAATTTCCTATTTTCTGATCAATTAAAAAATGAAATTGTTGTCGTCAACTTCTCTTGCCCTTCCCCCTCAGTGGCGGCTCCACCGGGGGGGGCCAGGGGGCCCGTGCTCCCCTATTGAGTGCCTGGCCCCCCTAGTGCCCCCCCAGTTGGGACCCTATACTTAATGCTACATACATTAAACAACAAATGGTTGACCCCCATGATTAGAAGTTGCCACCCCAACGCCCCCCCACTTGCCAGATCCTAGAGCCGCCACTGTTCCCCCTATCAACAACTCTCAAACTTTTTCAAACCCCCTAATTTGTTGACGTAATCAATGGACAGCCCTAACAGACTACAGACTACAGTCCCGTCCGTATGGTACCGAATGAAATGACAACCAAAATGCCTAGAGCAGCGGTTCTCAACCTTTATAGTGCCGCGACCCTTTTAATTCAATTCCCCATGATGTGGCGACCCCCCAACGGTAAAATTATTTTCGTTCACAATGTAAACTGCTAAAAATAATAATGCTACGACAGTCAAAATGTTCGAAACCGTTATTATTTAATTGTCTCCATGTCTATTCTCAAAACTCAAAAGACAATTATTATTATAGTAAAACAACTAGTACGTCGTAACTACCACTGAGGAAATTTTGTACAATAACAAGAAAAGAGACAACCCCATATTTCTGATGGTCTCGGGCGACCTCTGGCAAATCGTCATTCGACCCCCGTGGGGGTCGCGACCCACAGGTTGAGAACCGCTGGCCTAGAGGCTATAGGTAAAGACTCAATTAGCAAAAGAGTCAATGGTCATTGGTGGATGGGTGCAATAGCACTAAACTGCTGTCTGCTGCCCAGATTACCAGCACTATTATCCGCTATAGCATATAGGCTATAGCAGGGTTTCCCAGACATTTTGGAACTGTGGCCCACTTCAGTGGTTTTGTATTAAACGTGTCGCGACCCTTATCATAGCATGTAATATAAAAATAATTTGGCCATCTGGCGAACGTTAGTTGAAAAGAATCCTCTGAGTTTTGAATAAATGGCAAAACAAAAGCTCTGATTCAATTCGAACGAAAATATGGCAAATATATTAGACATAATTGCTTATATTTTTGCCAAATAGGACAAAATGAGATAAATAAATATTGGAATTTTTGAAAATTATCTTCTTTAAAATTTTGCCAGGAACATACCTTTCTTACGCATCCTAAAAATCTTATGAGTATGGCACAATCGCTTAACCGCTAGGGATCATGAGCAGGTTTCAGATTCCTATTGTTATAGGAGTTTGGGAGCAAAATGGTCGCAATACGCTTCCTTGCGTTATTGCGAAATAAGATTAATTTTTAAAAGTACTATAGACCAGTGTTTTTCTAATTTTTGTTACTTTGCGACTCCCTTTAGCGGCTTTGTAACATACCGCGACCCTGCAAACATAATTATTGTCAATTTCAATTTTAATTTATCCTCCAGAAGTTGATAAGCAAAAAAGGTCAAAACAGAAAAGGCTGGGGCGCGCGGGGCCCCTGAGATGCACGGGGCCCCGGGCACAGTGCCCAATTTCCAACACTTAAAGACGGGCCTGCGGTCGGTCACACGAACCCGGGTTCATGTAGGTCAGTTGCAAAATGTAAACTTAAATTCAAGTTTTTATGTTTCTTAGTTACATTTAAATGCAGTTAACTTTTCAAGATCATACTGTTTGTTTAGATTTTGCCATTTTGCAAATCTCTCTATTCTTTTAAATCATTTGCAATTTATCGCAATTTGTGTATAATAGTGCATTGCATTATTGAAAATTAAGATAAAAATGTCGGGTATTCCATATTATAAGTTGGTTAGTGGAGCTAAAAGACGTGCTGAACAGCAGAAAAAGAAGATGTCCGAGAATGAGTCATTGATGAAAATGCCAAAATAAAATATCTGATATGCTCAAATCAAATATGAACACTGAACAGTCATAGAGCATATCTGCATGTTTTCAATTTTCCTTGATCTCCATGGTGTCGTGTGTTATCGTAATCGATTTCTGTGAATGGGCGAAAATTCAAAACTGCTTATAGGGCGTCCAAAAGTCAAAAGATGGCCCTGGTTGGGAACGCTCGCCAACACAACCTATACCAAAAGTTACGTAAATGTAATGTAATGTAATGTAATGTGGAATGTGTATAGCGCCTCATCTATTTCTACTCAGAGGCGCTCCTGGCATTGGAGTCGCAGGATAAAGTAGTGAGACTTTAGCTTTCGCATTGAGCGGAGCGAGGGAGTAAGAAGTGATTCCCGAATGGATGAGTTCAAGGCAAATGTCATCACTTAGGCGAAAGTTCATCCACCTCACAGAAATATTAATGTAGATTTTCTGGAATTCTAAATCAAACATCGAATGCATTTGTATTTGTACTGGAACTGCATTCAGTTCTGAATTTAGAAAATTATTAGCAGCAACACGTGTAACATTGTCGAGATAATAGAGAATGCATATACAGTAATAGTTGTTGATTATTATGTAATATGTAAGCCTGCTTGGCGTTGTGCGACCGGTTCCCGTCAGAACACCGAAGTTAAGCAACGTTAAGCGCGGTTAGTACTTGGATGCCGTATGTAGCTGCAAATATATATATGATACGGGAACAATTAATCAATCTTAGTTATATATATATATATATATATATATACATATATATGTATATATATATATATATATATATATATATATATATATATATATATATATATATATATGGTATAGGGCCTTTATAACAATAACTCTGTGTACACAACCACTCTTCAAAAGCTCTTTCACTGACGTCATGCTGCTATTTGTAGACATATGTCAAAGTAAGAACGTCATGACGCCACCAGTGACGCATGGACAGACTTGGAGTCAAGGCCACAACTTTCGAGGCCAAGGCGAAGCCAAGGACTTGTAACACGAGGTCAAGGCCAAGGACAGCAGGTCCGAGGCCAAGGCCAAGGACAACAGGACCGAGGCCAAGGCCGAGGCCAAGGACATCAGGTCCGAGGCCAAGGCCAAGGACTTGTATCCCGAGGCCAAGGCCAAGACCAAGGACAGCGTCACTTGACCTCGAGGCGCCTCGAGGCCAAGGCCGCGGCCTCGAGGACTCCAAGTTTGCGCATGGAGTGTCTAAAAGATAAAAGATCTGTTATCTAGCCAAGCGAGGACATCAAATTACAATACAACCAGTCATTGTCACTGTAATAACCGACCAGAAGTTTCGAGTTTTGGGAATTTTTAAATTGAATTTTTCC
Organism: Metaphire vulgaris; assembly: GCA_018105865.1. Taxonomy (NCBI): domain Eukaryota; kingdom Metazoa; phylum Annelida; class Clitellata; order Crassiclitellata; family Megascolecidae; genus Metaphire; species Metaphire vulgaris. The sequence goes on from CM030861.1 coordinate 6,306,448, forward strand.
GAAGAGTAAAAAAACGTCCTCGACGTAGCCAGGAATTTGATTTGGGGGCATAATGTGATTTGGGGGTATAAATCTTTAAAAACTTTAAAAATCTTAAAAAACACATTGAAAACTTTAAAGTAGACTGAGTCTGGGAGTATAAGAGTCTATATACCGATATACCCTCCCGTCGATTCGCACCTGGTCCTCGATTCGAGATATGGTAGCACTGCCTCGGATAATTCTAATTATGTGAATTGCGTGGGCGTAACCAGGCCCGCCGAGAGAAATTCCGGCCCCTGTGCAGAAGAGCCGACGGCCCCCGGACAAGTCTGAAATTTTTTGATGACGACCTTTTTTTGCTTGTCACTGATTTTACGAAACTTACGAAACAGTGTTGCCACTGTCGAAAACTGGTGATGACCTTTATTTTGCCTGTCGCCGTTTTCACGCTGTTTATGATCTCCTCGGCGCCACGGCCCCCTTTTACTCGTCGGGTCCCTGTGCATATAACATGGCAACCTCCTTTTTGTCCTACTCCTGTTAATAATACATCTTCTTCATCGGCCCGGACCCCTCCAGGCCACCGGACCTCTGTGCATTTGTCCCCTTGCCACTCCTCTCGGCGGCCCTGGGCGTAACCAGGGTTCCAGAATAGGGGACACCAACGTTTCTACAGGCGGACTTATCCATTCGAATAAGAAGCTTAGTGGGGCGTCGTGAGCTCTTCGAACGAGCCTATGCATGGCGAAGCCCCAGTCTAAAAGTTTCATTCATATCTTGGGATTTGGAGTGCATTTTCAGACTAAATGGCAGCTTATCGGAAATCATCCTCACTCATCTGAAAAGATTTCTCATCGGTTTTGCACAAATCTAACGACCACTTTAGGTCAGAATAGGCGCCAAGTCCTCTAGACCAGTGTTTTCCAAACTGTGGGTCGCGACCCAAAAGTGGTTCGCAGGGCTCAGTCTACAGGGCCGCGGGATAGCGCGAAATTAGATTCGCAAGTGTCATTATATGCCTGCTATCCTTCATACACGCCGGCTTATATAGAATGATTGGTGTCTTATCCAATTTTCGTTGACAATAATTTTGCAGGGTCGCGGCTTGTTAATGTACAAAGACGCTGGAGTGGTCACAGTTCCAAAAAGCTTGGGAAACCCTGGCCTATATATATATATATATATATATATATATATATATATATATATATATATATATATATATATATATGTTAAACTTGTATTACATTTTGAAAATTTGGCATATTATACGTTTATTATATTTTAAAAATTACACGCTCCTTGTTTTTTATATTGTAATATACTTTAATTATGTGACCATTTACTAATATGGTGTATTTTTATGCATTGAGGTGAAAGTAATAAATGTGCTTATATTGAATTGCAGTTCCTTATATATTTGAAGAGAATTGTCCACAAATCATTCCCTGTAACTTCGACTGAGGGATTCAGTCACTCACTAATCTACACGGTGATCACGAAAATCGGGACCCCCTAGATTAATGAATATAACTCAAAGAAAAGTCAACTAATATTCAACAAAGTTGTAGTACGTGTACTTTAGATAGTTCTAATGATATTCCACTCATAGTTTGTGTTCAAACGGTCCGCCATTTGCTGCAATACACGCACGAAGACGCCTACGCAATTGCTTGAATGACGCATCAATGATGCCTTGATCAATCTCGTCCCACACTTGCATGATGCGTTGTCACAGGTCCTCAATATCACGGACTTTCGTTCGGTGAACGCGTTCCTGCATAACACTCCAAATGTTATAATCCACCGGATTCAAATCCGGGCTGTTGGGTGGCCAGAGAGTAGGCGGAATGAAGTCCGGCGTTTCGTTACCTAACAGTTCAACTGTCTCTCGAGCTCTGTGTGCCGGTGCGCCGTCCTGTTGGAATGTGTAATAATCTGAGAAAGTTCGGGTGTCCGGCAGCAGTCCCTGCATCAGTAGAACGTCTCTGTAATACTTTCCGTTAACTTTCACCCCCGGCTCGAAGAAGTGAATAGCTGTACGACCGAGTGCTGAAACACCAACTGATACCATTAAGGACTTGGTGAAAGTCGGACGAGTACGCAGAAGACGAGCGCCAGTGATGTCCTTCTTTCTTGTACCAGCTGCAGCGTAGAGGCGAAATATTTTTTGAGGATAGAGACTGCCTCCTAGGCCTAATATAATTAAAATTTCAGCATGATTGGTCGAAAGGTAGTTAAGTTATACTCATTAATCTAGGGGGTCCGGATTTTCGTGATCACGGTGTATATTCAAGGGAATACATTCCTTCATAATTTAAATAAAGCGATTTCATTCCCTTATAATAGGTTTCTGAGAGAATTCCCCCTAAGCATTCCCTCAAACTTCGAATGAGGGATTAATTCACTTACTAACTCTTTTCAAGTGAATACGTTCCCTCATAATTCCCTCAATGGTGTATGAGGGAATTCATTCCCTGATATTTGTATTCCCTCAAAGTGAGGGAAAATTCTGTACAGTAATAGGAGACGGATTATTGCCTTAAAAATTCCCTCACTATTAACGGATTTTTTTGAGTGTAGTAAATTTTAGAATGAATCTTATTTCGCAATAACGCATCATCATCATCATCATCATCATCATCATCATCATCATCATCATCATCATCATCATCATCATCATCATCATCATCATCATCATCATCATCATTTTGCTCTCCCATAACAATAGAGTCACAGCCAACAAACACCTGGCAGTTAAGCGGTTTTGCCATTCTTATAGGATTTTTAAATCACTTAACAAAGGTATGTTTCTGGCAACATTTTTCTAAAAGATAATTTTCAAGAAATGTCAATATCTAGTTCTCTCCATTGTCTTATTTGACAAAAATATGAACAATTCTGCCTATTATATTTGCCGTATATTTTCATTCGAATTGAATAAAAGTTTTTGTTTTGCCATTTATTCAAAACTTGGAACATTCTTTTCAATTAACGTTCGCCAGATGGCCTAATGCATTTAAAAAATATTACATGATACGAGTAGGGTCGTGGCACGTTACAAAACCGCTGAAGCGGGTCGCGGTTCCAAAATGTTCGGGAAACCCTGTTCTAGACCAAGGCTAGAAGCCACACCAATCGCTCGAGGTAATAGGACAGTTCATCGTTAGCTTAGTATTGTGGCTAAGCTAACGATGAACGGTCCTATTCAGTGGCGTATTTAGGGGTATGTTCCTGATACCATAGCGTACCCATTTGGTCTTTGGTCTTTGGTCCTTCCCTTCGGTTGCACCGCAAAATATTTTAAAATTTGTTTTAGGGGATATTTGCTTCATAACTTAATTTGCGCAATTAGTAAAAATGTAGTAAAGTGAAGGAAACTTTAAGAAAGTATGCGCTCCATAATTAGGCCTAATAAATGTTTCGTTACTGCGTCGTTACAAATTGCAATCAGCTTTCGTCTGTTAAACAATTATGGAGCAAAAATTGAGATAATTAAGCCAAATTACAGCATTTCAATGCTGTATGTTATTATTGCAGACTATAGAATAAAAGTTATTTTTCGAACTTCTTAAATTTCAGCATACCCCTTTAGCCTTTCTAAATACGTGGTCCTATTACCTCGAGCGACTGATGTGGCTTCTTTACCCTTCTTCCACCAGTGCGGCGTGTATATCCCTTTTGCAGCCCATTTCTCTTCAGGATATTTGTCAAAATTGTTGCCTAATATTTAATATTTAAATTATACTGAATCAGTGGCGTGGCCAGGATTTTCCGAAAGGGGGTTACGAACGACCATTCCATCAACATTTTAAAATGAATCTTATTTCGCAATAACGCATCATCATCATCATCATCATCATCATCATCATCATCATCATCATCATCATCATCATCATCATCATCATCATTTTGCTCTGAAACAGCCATAACAATAGAGTCACAGCCAACAAACATCTGGCAGTTAAGCGATTTTGCATTCTCATAGGATTTTTAAATTGCTTAATAAAGGTATGTTCCTGGCAACATTTTTTAAAAGATACTTTTCAAGAAATGTCAATATCTAGTTCTCTCCATTGTCTTATTTGACAAAAATATGAATAATTCTGCCTAATATATTTGCCATATTTTCATTCGAATTGAATCAAAGCTTTTGTTTTGCCATTTATTCAAAACTTGGAGTATTCTTTTCAACTAACGTTCGCCAGATGGCCTAATGCATTAAAAATATTACATGCTACGAGTAGGGTCGTGGCAAGTTACAAAACCGATGAAATGGGTCGCGGTTCGAAAATGTTCGGGAAACCCTGTTCTAGACCAAGGCTAGAAGCCACACCAATCGCTCGAGGTAATAGGACAGTTCATCGTTAGCTTAGCATGGTGGCTAAGCTAACGATGAACGGCCCTATTACCTCGAGCGACTGATGTGGCCAGGGGCGTAGCCAGGAATTTGATTTGGAAGGGTATAAATATTTGGAGGGGTATAAACCTTAACTATAAACCATATACACTATATATAACCACATATAAGTTGATATAACCACATATAACCACATATAAATCACATAAAAACTTTAAGGTAGAGTGATTTGGGGGGGGGGAGGGATATATATACCGATATTCCCTCACCCCCGGTCGCTACGCCCCTGGATGTGGCTTCTTTACCCTTCTTCCACCAGTGCGGCGTGTATATCCATTTTGCAGCCCATTTCTCCTCAGCATATTTGTCACAATATTTACCTAATATTTAATATTTAAATTAGACTAAATCAGTGGCGCGGCCAGGATTTTCCGAAAGGGAGATACGAACGTCATTTAATTTCGCTTGGTTTGGTTAGTTATAGGTTATAGTTTTATGAGAGCGCGGCCAGCCTATATAGTCCCTATACAACTACATTAATAATAATAATAATAATAATAATAATAATAATAATAATAATAATAATAATAATAATAATAATAATTATTATTATTATTATTATTATTATTATTTTGCTTGTTTTTTCTTTTTGCTACCTTAAACCCGATTTTGGCGCCCCTCCACCCACAGAATAATAATAAGCAATAACAATTTTTTTAGTTCGGTCAACCAGGGGAGGTTTTAACCCCAATCCCCTGGCTACACCACTGGATTGGATACTTCTACTGACTCATTCATTTAGCATTTAAATGCAATGGCAAATATCAAATTTCTGTTATTTTCAATGAAACTCCCATGTACCTGCATTTCCAAATCTGCTGGGAACGTTCTGTTTAGAAGTTGTACGTTTGTATGGTTAGGGGCTGTTCATAAATGACGGCGTGCACTTAGAGGAGGGGTTCAGACATTTGTGACGATGTGGGACGACGGAAAAGGGGTTTCCAGAAATGTGACGTCACATAATACTAAATAGCCTATAGTTATAAATACTGTAGCGATATGTTATCGCAAATTTGAACGCATTTTAGATGATTTTACACTTATATTTATTATACTTCATTTAAAAAAAGGAATTTGAAAAGTTTCTTAATGTCGTTTCAATTATAATAATGGTAATCAATATTTTCAAACGAATTCATCGCAATACCTGCTTCATTCAAGATATGAGTGATTTGAAACATTAATTTTGATATTGGAAAGATGACAAGATGACGGGATAACGCGTTGTGGCGTCATATTTGAGGGGTCTGAGTTTTTGTGACGAGGTGTGACGAGGTGTGACGAGGGGAAGGGTGGAAGGCAAGACAGTGCCAAAATCTCGTGACGTCATTTATGGAAGGGGTCTCTGTATGCAAGGCGGACTGAAATAACACGCGGTGGCCAGGAACACAACTAGGAGGCCACGGCCCCCTAGTTGAGTTGGAATAAACTACATTCAATTTGCCTGTAGGCTTGGGCTCTGATCACCAAGCCCGAGTCGAGAACGGCCTCAGATGTGTTCTAATATCTTTATTTTTCGCCGTCCCATCCCCCCAGCCGGTGTCGAAAGTTTTGCGGCGGGCGTAAGCCAACACACGGCTCTTTTGAAAATTCGACCTGCGTTATCGATCGATCCTTTCGCAGAAAATAGTAGACAACACTTGCATCCACGTCACCAAGACAGGACCGTATGCTAGGTCTCGCAATAAAATACGAGCATTATACGTATTTTATGTCCAAGAATAAAATACGCGTATTTTACGTAAAACCACGTTGGCGGTGATGCCAATCTCGGACATACTTCTACGGTCCTCTAATATAGCCTATATATAAACCTCTATGGTTACGTCATGGCAAAAATGTGAGGCAACGTATTTTAACGTACGCAAATTTTTCCGTAGGTCTACGCGTATTATACGTTTTTTATCATGGGAAATAAAATACGTAGAATACGCACGGTCGAATCTTGCAAATCACAACGCATCGATTCGTTTCTGTTTCAATTGTGCGATCGTAAATTGAATGCCGGGACGGATTTAGTCTCGGATGTTGACCGGCGGAAGAACGAACGGACGTCGGGCGAATGCCACGAACTCCGGTGTTCGCCTTATTCGGTTCTCTCAGAAATCGATTCGTCATTTCGTTGGCAAATCTTTCTTTTCATCTCACGCACTCGAAATGTCCGTCGCGGTCGGATCCGATGACTGCCCGGGGGTACGTCTATATGGCCCTTGCCCTCTTTCAGACTTAATTAGTTTCACCCTCGAACTCAAATTCGCTCAAACGCACAGATCAATTGTTAGCAGTGCCGTATTCACGGGGGAGGGGAGGGGGGTCCGGTCCCCGTATTCAGGTTGGGACTGGTCATGGAACTTGTGTAAAGCCGTTGAGTGGTTGGTGGTAAGTAGTATGCAGCGGCTTCTATCTCCCCTTGCAGCCGGGCTCAATTTCCCCCAAAAACTACAAATCCCCCAAATTACAAATTCCCCCTGTTAATTTGCTCCCTTGTAGACTTAGTATTATATTCAGCTTGTTATCCTTTGTGTTAGGCATAGCTATCATTGATTACGTCACGGTCAGTGTTATTTTGAATCAATATCAGTCTCAATTCAATTGAGATTAGTGGCAAAATATCCCCCCCCCCAATTTTTTCCGGGCGCAGCTGCGCCCGCCTTTAATAGGGATAGAAGCCCCTGGTAGTATGTACGTTTTTTTATCATTAAGCTTTTTACCGGAAAATCTGAAAATGCCGATAGCCTCCCATTCCGGAATCCTGGCCACGCTCAGTGCCGTATTAACCATGGCGTAACAAGGTTTAAAGTGGTTCAGTAGGGACTGCCCTGTGTGAGAACCACTGCTGTTCCCGTCCAATCTAATATCCTAAACTACTGAGGTTTATTTTGAACTCGTTTACAGTTGTAGCCGTTACTATCCCCTCATCCAGTTCATTCCATCTGTCCACCACTCTTGTACTAAAAAATGCTCTTTATGTCTCCCAACCCATTTCTTGAACAGTTTCATGCTGTGTCCTCTGGTTCGATCATACTGCTTCATT